>JACEFZ010027341.1:0-278584 GCA_014155875.1 Cepaea nemoralis | reverse complement strand
AGTATAAACTTCGTGAGAGTCCCCGGGTTTAGGGGTTTTCGTATATCGACATTCCCTGGTTCTGTTATTCCCTCCGTCCAACGTTTACGTGGTCGGCCTCTTCCTCTGTTCCATCTGGTCTGTACATCATTGCTTGTTGTGGCATGCTGTTGACTGGTAGCCTACATGCATGCCAAACCATTTGACTTGCTGCTTTCTAATAAAATCTAGAGCAGCTTTAACCCCCACTTTAGTCTGATTTCTTCATTTCTGATCTTATCTCTTCTTGATACGTTGAGTATTCTTCTCAGGAACCTCATTTCTGTTGTTGTGATTTTTTCTTTCTCTTTTTCTGTCATTGTCCAGGTTTGGCATTGGTAGCACAGAGTTGGTAGGAAGATTGTGTTGTAAAGTGCTTTCTTAGTAGTTATTGATACATGTTTGTTCTTTAGTATTGGTGCCATTTGTCCAATGAGTTGATTTGCCTTATTGCACCTATTTTCGATCTCGTCTTCTGATCTGCCTTTGATGATATTATACTTCCTAGGTACTTGAAGCTCTTTACTTGTTTCAAGGGATGTTCGTTAGGTGAATTGTTGCTGTTTGTTCTTCTTTAGTTATAGTCATTACCTCTGTTTTGCTTGTGCTAATTTTCATGTTATGTTCCCCTACACATTTCGTTTAGACTATTCATGTGGTCTTGTAATTCAGCTTCTGATTTTGCTATTAGTGCTTGGTCGTCCGCAAACAGGAGTTCTCTAATGGTTAGATTGCAGATGGTTCTTCTTCTGTGTTCTCGTCATGCGGTATTCTTGCTGTCTCTGCTTGGCTGGTTTCTTTACATATGTTGTCTATATATGTTATGAACAAGAGAGGGGACAGGACACAACCTTGTCGTACTCCAGATCTTATGGTGAAGGGTTCTGAGTGTCCTCCAGTTGCTCTCACTATGCATTCACTGTTGTTGTATAAACTTCTACATAGGTTTGTTAGATGTGTACTCACTCCATATTGTTTAAGGATTTCCCACAGCTGTTTCTATCTACCCTATCGAATGCCTTTTTCCCTTGGTCCCCAAAGGCAAAGTAGAGTGTTTCATTGAATTCAATTGATTTTTCTATAATTTTGGTTAAAGAAAAATGGCGTCTGTGCATCCGATTGTTGATACATACTTAAATTCCATTCAGGAACGGTTTGAAAATCTACAGGAATTTCACAATGTATTTAAATTTATTTCTGAATTTCGAGAAATGTCTGAAGATGTCTGAAGAGGAAATTTAAAAAAAACTCTAGATTTTATTTAGATGTTTCCTTTTAAATTAACAAAGATAGCAAAAGTTATAAGTATTCTGGTGACTTTGTTCCTCTTCCTCGAGCTGATAACGTATAGAGGTTAGGGAAGTGAAGTTATGAGGCAGATTAATTAAAAACCATAACATAAACAGCAACAATAACTTCAGGTCATCATTTCCAGATCTGTATATAGCTTTGAGAAGTCTTCTGACATTACCAGTTAGTGTAGCATCAGGTAAAAGGAGTGTTAGAAACTCAAATTTATGAAGCTATACTTAAGAACGTCAATTACTCAAGAGGGGTTTATTTATCTAGGACTGATAGCGGTGGGAACGATTAGTAGTATGACTCTTCGCTGGCTGTTGAACGAGGAGACTGAGCACGTATGGGAATGTCCTGAGTGCAGTGATGTCGGTTCTTGACTCAACTCAACTATCTAGGATTGTTGGCTAAAGAGAAGGAATTTTGTGAAAGTTTGGAATTATCAGACCCATTGGAAAATAAGAAAACAAGAAGTGTGAATTTTAACTCTGTGGCTACATACATACACGTTGCCAGTTACGGTTCTTATGTATAGTATCTTTGTACAATTTTGTTTTGAATAGAAATTGGAATAACGGAGATAAACAATAGATTGCCGATTTATTGCTTGGCATATTTTGCTGCATCTTAGTGCAGAAATCACACAGCATCAACTAAAACAATAAGACAAATCCTTCAAGCTCCCAACACTCATATTCACACAGCAATTTGAATTGTCTACGAAGGTCATTTGAAACTGACTATAATGTCTTTTTTTTTTTAATGCAAACAATTGGCTTTTGTAAATGTATGGCAATTGTGTCTACCAGTTGTAACACGTGACCTTCTTGTGTGTTAAACAACACACGAAACGCACGGTTCCTATCAATCACGTAACCGGTTCCCAAAAAGTGCTGTATAGTCGATGACACAGGACAGGGGTGGGCACACGTTTTGTGCGTATAGCTACATTGACAAATGTAAAGCTCTGTTGTTGTTGTTTTTTTTTTTGGAGAGGGGGGGGGGGGGTGAGTGTGGGGCATGTATGATGTCCACTTTGTTTACAGAAACCTATCACAATAAGTAATTATGAATTATTTATAGGTTATTAAGCAATATAAATAACTAATTATTGCAATTTTATTTTACTTATACACTTATACATTATATTTTACTAATCTCATCATCTTATCATGTTCTTCTTGTACCATGCTGCGTCGAGGTGAAGTATAAACAGCCGGAGAGTGCCCGCTTATGGGCTTCATGTATCGATATTCACATGGACTCTGTTATTCCCCGTGTCCATCGTTTACGTGGTCGGCCTCTTCCTCTACTTCCCTCTGGTCTGTGCATCATTGCTTGTTGTGGTATACTGTTAGTTGGTAACCTACCTGCATGGCCAAACCATTTGACTTGCTGCCTTCTAATAAAATCTAGTGCAGCTACAATCCCCACTTTAGTCCTGATTTCTTCATTTCTGATCTTATCTCTTCGTGATACATTGAGTATTCTTCTCAGGAATCGAATTTCTGTTGTGATTTTTCATTTCTCTGTATTTTTCTGTCATTGTCCAGGTTTGTCATTGGTAACATGGTAGGAAGATTGTGTTGTAAAGTGCTTTCTTAGTAGTTATTGATATATGTTTGTTCTTTAGTATTGGTGCCATTTGTCCGATGAGTTGGTTTGCCGTATTGCATCTATTTTTGATCTCGTCTTCTGATTTGTCATTTGATGATAAGGTCTACAAGGTGTGGACTGCGCCTGGCACTGCAGCCAGCAGGGTTAGGATCGGTTAGCCTCTCACAGGAGGGGTGAACAGTGACAATTAGTAGTTTGCCGTTGACCCGCAGACTACACAAGTCAAACCCAACTCCATGCGGTGTAGTCTGGGAAATCATGACCGTGAGGTCATGGGATAACGGGGCTATGGCTCGCCATAGATGATGGACTCCCTATGGTCAGATATTTGTCCTAAATCTGCGACTGGCCTAGCAAGCCGGCAGATGATCTTCATACTGCTCGTAGAAAAACTAAGAAGTTCTATTTTACAATAAGAACAAAACCTTTTACAAATTTGTTAACAAGATTTTACAATTTACTTTTTATTATAATACATTAAAAAATATCTATCACTGGCTTTAATTTAGACACAAATCGACTAAATTGTCACTACAATTGTTGATTTCTAATGAGATGCATGTAACTGCTTTAAAATTTTGACAATATTTTTGAAATCTAGAGCAAGTTTACTTGTTGAAACTCGTATGACAGCATGCGAAGTGCAGTCCGACAATAAAGACCTGTTCTTAGAGTTGTTGATCTTCAAGCAAGAAAATTATTGTTTGCAAAAGTATGTTGATCCAAACAATGATAAAAAAAATTAAATTAGCTGCAAAGTTTTTCAAGTTTGGGAGTGATTCTTCTGATATAGATCAATAGACACAAATGTAAAATTCAACAAAATAACGTAAAAACGAAGTAAACATGTTTATTTCTAAATGCCCTCAAGGGCCGCATAATATCAGTTGTCAGGCCGCATGCAGCCCGCGGGCCGTAGTTTGCCCACCCCTGACATAGGAGATTTAGGTGTGTAGCGATTAGGAAGTCTTTGTGTAGTATGGTGTCTGCATTAAATAAGTCTCCGCGTTATGGGCTAGGTTAGAAATCTAAAAGCACAATTGCCTGTACTCGATTCGAATTGGAAAAGGAGTCAGGATATATGGCACGCAAGCGACTAGAAGCCCAGAACCGACACCATCCATGTTTTTAACGTAATTTCTAGGATGTTAGTTGATTAAATGTCACGGGATGATTACTAGTCTCAAGCGACTCTCTGTATCTGCTAATAGTTTATATACAGCAGTTTCCCCCTTTAATTTGATGTATAATACATCATGTTTGCTACCATATTAACAACTTTTAAGTTATAACTATGAAACAGCCCTACTTCCCATTTTCCGCCATTTATTTAGGTTTGGTACAAACATTACTTTTTGTTTGGCACTGAATATTTTACACTAACAGCATAAACTCGGAGACGTGAGTGCGAAAATTATTCTTAAACAAAATAAGGATAATTTGTCTCAAAGAATATGTTTTGTTAGGCCTTCACGTGTTATAGATCACGGCTTATATAAGCTTCCTCCTTGTCGCCTTTCCAATCCATGTAATTTCTAGAAAGCTCTGAAAGGTATCCAATACTTATTGTATAAGATCGGGTTGGTCCCAGAGCCAAACGTGCGGAAATATAATCGTGCCACTGTTAGTATGTAAACTCGAAACGCTGTCTTTGTGACCAAGTGCACTAAACACTATGCCGGTATATCTCATTATATACAGCCAGCCAGCCCGCGAGCCAGCCAGCCAGCCAGCCAGCCAGCCAGCCAGCCAGCCAGACAGACAGACAGACAGACAGACAGACAGACAGACAGATAGATAGATAGATAGATAGATAGATAGATAGATAGATAGATAGATAGACAGACAGACAGACAGATAGATAGATAGATAGATAGATAGATAGATAGATAGATAGATAGATAGACAGACAGATAGATAGATAGATAGATAGATAGATAGATAGATAGATAGATAGATAGATAGATAGATAGATAGATAGATAGATAGATAGATAGATAGATAGATAGATAGATAGATAGATCTTTATCTCTTGTGTGTACTTGGATGTCAAATGGAAATCAGCACATTAAATCCCCCAAAAATACGTTTACCAGCAATCACAAAATTAAAATTGTGATTTAGTGATATGCTGATAATATTTCATACCAATCATATGATTGGAAAAACCAGAATCGACATGTAATGACGTTAACCAGAATGCCTTGGGAACATACATTCCTAGGACTGCCTCTAGGAGTTCTGCAAGTAATAATAGCCATAACGCAATGATGAATCACAATAACGAAATACGACTTTCCATTGTTATCTTTGCTGATAACGATGCCGTTGGAGGGGACGATGTTGATTCTGGTGATTTTTGTTCGCGAGACCCCCCTGCCATACACCGCAAGGTACTATATTGGCAGTAATACTACACATAACGGCATAAGTGGAAGAAAAATAAGCAAACAAACAAAGTAGAACAGCATTTCTAGATCATTATATCTATAAACTTAAGGTGTTACATAATGTTCTATACTGAGTACAGCAGGTGTTATGACTGAGGGGTAATTAACGTGTTCCACAAATCCCCGATACACCGAGTCGAAGGTTTCGAAACCAGTTGCACACGATTTAAAAGCAGACCGTCTTGTGTTGATTTGTATGGTATTAGCGTCGGTCGTTTAGAAAGCCAACATTGCCTAGTAAATCACATATAACCTACAATGCTAGGGTTGATTTCGACGTCCTGAAAAGGACATGCAACTAAATTTAAATACGTAGATACTCATTGATGTATTATTATATTTACAAACTTGAGATTTTAAATAATGATCCATACTCAGTAGGTAAGTATTCATAGATTATAATACATGCAATATAAAAATGAATATATAATGTAATACAATATACAATTAAAAGGACATATTTAAATAAGTAGATAAATATTTCTAGATTATTATATCTAAAATCTCGAGATTTTAAATAGTTATCCATACGCAGTAGATAAGCATTCATAAATTATTATATATACATACCTGTGATTTTAAATATTGATCCATAACAATATGTAAGTTTTACTAGATGATTATATCTACAAACTTGAGATTTTACATATTCATCCATAACAATATGTACGTTTTTCTAGATGATTATATCTAAAATCTTGCGATTTTAAATACTGATCCATAACAATATGTAAGTTTCTCTAGATGATTATATCTACAAAGTTGAGATATTAAATAGTGATCCATTCTCAGTAGATGAGTATTCATAAATTATTATATATACGAACTTTATATTTTAAATATTGATGCCTACTCAATAGGTAAGTTTTTCTAGATGATCATATCTACAAACTTGAGTTTATAAAAAGTTAGTTAGTCTCTGCTTCTTAAAAAAATAAATTATTTCTAGATTATTATAAAACAAACGTGAGCTTGTTAATTTTATTCTCTACTGGTGTCAAAAACTGAAACATACTGTTACAATTGGAAATAGTTGTGAAGAAAAGAGATAAAGAAAGACAGCGAGAGAGAACTCTTGACAATCTTATGGCATGGCGCGGAAGGAATTCAACACATGAATTGGTACATTCCGCTGGAGATTGCAAGGTATGGAGAAACTTGATCGCCCACGCCAGACGTCAAAGCACTTGATGATGATGATGATACTGAGAAGATAAGTATATCTAGATATTATATCCTTAAACTTGAGGTATTAAATAAAGTTATATATTGATAATATAGTATTCCTAGAATATTATACCCATAAAACTAGAGATATTAAATATTGACCTATAGATATGTATTTCCAGATTATTGTGTTCGCAAACGTGAGATCTTAAATATTGTTTAAAAACTGTGTTTTCTAGATAATTATGTCCATAAACATAAGATGTTCAATGTTCGTTCTCTACTAAGTAGCAACTATCCTTGAACAAACGTAATTATTTCAGCACCTTTTTATAAGACTTTTCAATCCCTAATTGTCCGTAACCACGTTTCTATTCACTTTAAATGTTTTCTCTTTTACACAGTTAATTACTGAACAAATATATATCATGTTCTAATTTGTAATCTACTTTCAGTTTCCTACATTATTATATGCACTTTGATAAAGTTGCTCACATAACACATAATAGAATTGAAGTATTGAGCCTTGTGCTGAGTATGGACAGAGTTAAACATGTGTGTGTAGACCAGTGGTTCTCAACCTTTTTTGGCCCGTGCCCCCCTTCACCATATTTTCACAACGTCATTCCTCCCTCCTTTCGTATTTCCTACCTAAAATCCACCCCCTCCCGCTCCTGTCCCTACACAGTATACGTAATAATGGAAGCATATACAAAAACGTGTCTTGATTTCCACATAAACGTGATTTGTGGGTCTACTTACTTTATAAAATGAATTTTAGAAGGGTGAGACGTACAGAACCGTAAAGTATGAAGGGAAAAACAATATCAAGTAATCGGTTCTTGTATTAACGCGATCTTGAAATAATCTTCATCTGCGGGATGTGGCAGACAATCTCCAGATGGGTGCATCGGACGCGGGAAGCCTTGCTTATGACCGAGAATTTTTCCTGAATGTTGTTATTTGAGCGAGGTTCTGCAAAGGACATGCTACTGAATGAATAAATTAATAAATCTGAAGACTCAAATTCTTATTATTACAGTTAGCTAAGAAAATATGAAGATAAAAATGTATGGCCGATAACTAAATATGGCCCAAATAGGATCCTGCATCGTTTACCTTTCTATCTTTCATATCCCAGTTAAGGGGCAGAGCCGAATTAAAATACTGTTCGAGATTTAAAAAAAATAATAATAATAAAGTACGCCAGCGATACTGAATATTGAACCGCGAATAGCTGTTGTGAGTCAGCATCAACACTGGAACACAAGTATTCAACCAATGAGCCCGTATCCCACACTGATAAGTCATTATCCCAAACCTATATGCCAGTATCCCAAACAGGTATGCCAGTATCTCAAACCGATATGCCAATATCCCAGACCGATAAGTCATTATCCCAAACTGATATGCCAGTATGCCAAACCGGTATGCCAGTATAACAAACCGATATGCCAGTATAACAAACCGATATGCCAGTATAACAAACCGATATGCCAGTATAACAAACCGATATGCAAGTATAACAAACCGGTATGCCAATATAACAAACCGACATGCCAGAACCCAAAACCATCCCTTCAGTATCCATAGCAGTATGTCAGTATCTAGACCGGTACGACAGTATCTACACCGATACGACAGTATCTAGACCGGTACGACAGTATCTTCACCGATACGACAGTATCTTCTACACCGGTACGAGAGCATCTACACCGGTAAGACAGTATCTACACCGGTACGACAGTACTTACATCGGTACAACAGTATCTACATCGGTACGATAGTATCTGAACCCGTACAGCAATATATGACCCATACGACAGTATTTGAATCCGTATGACAGTATCTGAACCTGTAAGACAGTATCTTCATCGGTACGATAGCATCTGAACCCGTACGACAGTACCTGAATCGCTACAACAGTATCTGAATCAGTACGACTGTATCTGAATCAGCAGTATCTACACCGGAGCGATAGTATCTGAACCTGTACGATAGTATCTGAACCTGTACGATAGTATCTGAACCCGTACGATAGTATCTGAACCCGTACGACAGTATCTACACCCGTACAACATCATCTCAAACGGTACGTTAATACTCGCACCTACAAAGAAAAAGTTAATTGCATGTCCTTTGTAGGACGTTGCAATCAACCCCGGCATTTATTGACCATTGGTGATTTAGTGGACAATTTAGCTTAGTAGTTTGCCATAGCTTTCTGACCAACCGACGCCTCATACCGCGGAAAACAACGCAGAGTGATGTGCATCCAAATCGTTGGGGTCTGATTTCGAACCCTCGACGAGAATGAAACTGGGCGTCTCACTATTTCCTAAACCACGGCGCCGGTTATTATCCAAACTAGTTACAGTAAACGTAATTAATGGACCTTCTTGCACGCTTTAAGACGTATTTGTAAATGATGCTATCTCCACATTTTTATAGACCAGGGGATCTGAGTGGTCTCGAGGTATGGTGTCCGTCTCGAGTGCTGGAGGTCACGGGTTCAAGCCCCAGTGAGGGCCCGGGATTTTTTCACGTGGACTTTTAGTAACGAAATTTCCCCTGTTCTCTGGGTGGTGATATCGGACGCCCGTGTTTATTGTTGCGCATGTAAAAACTCCCCTGCCGTTGGAAATCGAAAAAGAATATGCCCGGGCAAAGTTTCGCTTTAAAAATCTACGCAAAGTATTTCAGAACCCTCGCCTGTGCTACGGAGTTCGTCCAATGAGCTGAGATTCTCCGTTTGAGTTATGAATAGAACGTAGCACTTATGGGATACACGCGTGTGCGTGATGTTGATCCGTCGACTAAACTAAACTAAACTAAACTAAACTAAACTAAACTAAACTTTGATAGACCAACCGGCACACACTGTTTGATGTGTTCGTGTCAATTCCGTTCCATGCTGTTAATGCTAAAGTCATTAATGTTAATGCTGACCTTTTATTTTCCAGAATATTTTATGGTGCTCATTTTAGACTGGATCGTCTTGACAGCTCAGGTTAATCCTCCTCCACTTCCTATTCCTCCTCTGTTCCTCTTCTTCTTATGTTTACTTCTCTGCTGTGTCTTGCTATGCCCCTTTCTCCTCTTTGCCACTGCTTCCTATTCCGCCTCTGCACATGTCTTTGTTTGCATGCTTAATTGCTTCCTTCCTTCCTTGCTTCCATCCGTTTTTCTTTCCTTCGTTCTTTGTTTCCTCTCTTCCTCCTTCCCCATATCGTTGCCCCATACTTTCATCCACTCTTCTTCTCTACATCCATCCACCCTTCCTTGAGAAAAGACACCTGATAGAAAGGTGAAAAGCAAATGTGCAGAAGGAAGACAATGGTTTTCATGGGAAAATAATATCAACAAGCGAGCTGGGAAGAAAGATGAAAGATTTAATGCTGAAGATCCAGTGCACACGGTCTTTGATGTTAGGCTGGTCATTAATCTGATGCGACATCGCGCGCACATTCTCGTGCAGTCCACAGACACAGGAATTCTTAGAAGTCTTCAGCAATCGTTAAGATGTAAAGGGACCAGTGATAACATCTTTTAAGAACCTCTGTGCTTGTGAATTATCATGGCATAGCGTGATGGGTTGACGGGAGCGCCAGCGAAGTTGATAGCAAACTGCGCTTGTCATGAGCACGACTGTTCGCGAGTTCGACTCCGGGGCTCGTCGCTTGCTACAGTGAGGGGAAGACTGGCTGCCTCCTCCTCCTAGCCATAGGCAACAAAAAGGTGATGACGATATCACATCACAAATCCATAGCAGGAAACTACTACGAGGCTAATTTTAACGCATTAATTGCCATGGGATGATTAATCGTCTTAAGCGAGTTCCTAATTCTGCAATGGGCGTATATACCGCCGAAATGTTGCCACTGCGTTATAATACAACACTGTTGCTACATTATTAACTTTTAAGTTTGGTCAAAATCTTATTTTTGTTTGACATTAAATCTGTTAATTGAAATAAAAAGCATAATGCGTTATCTAGTGGGAAGAACTGTACTATCTGAACATATCATGCTCATCTTCTAGCAGCATGCATTTTACTTTACTTTTCCCCCATATCTGTCATTTGAAACACATCTTATTCATTAAGTCAGATGGCTTGCTGTTGTTGTTATTATGTATATCTTACCACCACATCTTAAATCCATCTCGTTGTGATCTTCTTCGCTGCTTACTTTGCACAACTCCGTCCATAATGACCTTTTAAAGGCAGTCGTGTATTTTTGCAGCATGCTCAAACTATTTAATTGTCTTTCAACTGCTTTTGTTCTCTGGGCATCTCTAAAGAAGGTTGTCTGCCATAACCTACCTTCTTGGCAGTGACCATAATGGTCGATGACTCCTGCCATTGTTCCCGTAAAGCGATTCTCTGTCTGCGGTCGTGAACTTGAGACCATTGTCAACATTAACTATCGGCTGCTCTCAAGCTTCATCAGCCACTTGCCTGCAAGATTTCACGTCACCTTGGTTGGGGGTGGAAGGCTAAACTGGGACTCCACCTTGCACACGAGGGGGACGGAGTTGAACATCAATCAATCAGGTGCCGTCTCCATAATGAAGATGGCTGTAATGGATCTCCAACACTGTCTGTCTCTCGCCTTGACTGTACATTCTGTCAGACAGATGTTCATTCACTTCTTGATATTGAACATATCACTCCATTATTAATCATCTTCTCTTTTCACACTTCTTTCTTAATGTCTCTAATAAACAAAAATACTTCATGTCTTGTGCAGGACGTAACGATCAACCCCAACAGCAGGTTAATATTCTAGGCAATTTTTACGTTCTTAAACAATGCTATTGTTTTCTGAACGAGAAGCCATCGTTAAGTGCAGCGCACCGGACATTTAAACGCTGGCGCATGAAGTCCTGTTGCCACATAGTTGCATGTTCTTTACAGGGCCTCGCAGCCAACCCCAGTATTGGTTGGCTTTTTGTGATTCCTGGCAAGTTTACGTTCAGAGGTTTGCCATTGCTCTCTGAATATCCGAAACTGATACCATTATATGAAAACTAGCACAAGGCGGTCTATTTCCAAATTTCCCACAGCTCTCTAATACAAGAAGTAGTTCATGTCACGTCGATGACATTCCCGTACAGTTTGTTGTGGAATGGAGTTGCCTCAAGCCATGTTTCTTTTAGCTGACTGGCACACATTAGGGATGTATGAGTGGATTGGTCTTCATTGGACTGTTGCTACACACACAATAATTCAACGAAAATATGTTAAACTTGCTATACAGATGCTATTTCATTAATATGTTCTGTACCATAAAGTTAATTTTCTGACTGCCGATAGACCTACACTTAGGGAATTCGTGTGGTGGGTTCCATTTGTCTTCTAAAATAGAGGATTACATCTGCAAATTGATCAGCCTTTACAAGTTGTCATAGCTACTTTCTAGTTTATTACTAATATAACGAGGAGTTGGTGTAACGGATAGGACTTCACACTGAAGATGTAATAAGCACGGTCGGACAAGAGTTTGATGTCAGCTCTCAACGTTCGCTACGTGAGTGAAATTCTGTCACCAGATTCTTCCGTGAAATCAGGCCTACAAAACGGATGGGACCAGCCTGTTGTTGTTTTTTGTTGTTGGTGTTGTTGTTGTTGTAAATTTGTTTTGTTTAAATAAATTATATGAATTATATCTATCACAAGCAGCAGTCCTGCAGAAACAAATAGAAATCGCACAGGCATTAGATACACTAGAAGTAGACATTCAGGATGTTTCGGCAATTTATAAAGAGAAGTATACTTGAAAACTAAGTGACAATCTGCAAACTTGATAGATAAAAAAGGAAGACGAAGAATGGAGATATCTTGAATGGCTTGGCCACATGCATAATCGGAAGAAGGAACATACATGATCAAAGCCTCTGAGCGTCATGGGAGGTGGTGAACGATGACTGCAAACGCCTGTCGACATGGCACATGATAATGATACGTTAGTTGCATATCCGGGGGGGGGGGGGGGGCTGAGTGGTCTTGAGGTATGGTGTCCGCCTCGAGTCCTGGAGGTCCCGTATTCAAGCACCGGCGAGGCCGGGATATTTTCCCGTGGACTTCTAGTAATAAAATTTCCCCTGGTCTCTGGGTAGTGAGATCGGACGCCCGTGTGTATTGTTGCGCACGTAAAAAAATCCCTTGGCAGTTGGAAATCGAAAAAGAGTAGCCTAACGGCGCTGCCCGGACAAAAATTTCAAGTTAAAAATCTACCCAAAGTATTTCAGGATCCTAACCGGTGCTACGGAGTTCGTGCACTGAGTTGAGTTTCTCCTGACTCAGACTTCGGTTGTGAGTAGAACGGAGCACTTGTGGGTTGCACCCGTGTGCCGTGATGTTGATCCGTCGACTAAACAAAACTAACTAAACTAATTGCATATCCTTTAAAGGACGAAGCAATCAACCCCAGCATATTTTGGCTGTTCGTGATTCCTGGACAAGGTTACGTTCAGTAGTTTGCCATTGCTTTCTGAACGACCGGCACTCATACCATTTTATAAAAACTAACGCAAGGCGGTCTGCTGCCAAATCGCCCGCAGCTGTGATTCGAAGGCGGTATGCGGGATTACGAATTGCGTCCGCGACCCCTTCGCCACAAAGCCGGCTTCAAGATAGGCAGCAGAACATAGTCACTAGCCCACAATGAATGCGTCCATGCACTGGATCGCAGTTGAGACCCAGTTGTAGTCGAAGTCTTCCTCAGGTCTGGGATCCACCCAGGTCCGAATTACCAAATGGACTTAAGGACCTTCAGCACCGGCACGAAACATAGTGGGCCTCTATTATGTACATAGTATTAACTCATTATTTACGAAGCAACCTGTAATATGTTTTCTTGTTACTACTAACGCGAGGCACTTTCTTTCTATTGAAATTTAATTGCATATCCTTTACAGGACGCTGCAGTCAACCCCAGCAATTGCTGTTTGTGATTTCTTACTATTACATACGCGATACATTTTCGTATGTCCCTTTGTGGCAACCGGAGTATTACTTTAGTCATAATTAGACCAATAGATACGAGTTAGTTAGTTGGTTAGTTAGTTGGTTAGTAAGTTAGTTAATTGATTAGTCAGTTAGTTAGTCAGTTAGTTGGTTAGTTAGTTGGTTAGTTAGTTAGTTGATTTGTCAGTTAGTTAGTTAGTTAGTTAGTTGATTAGTCAGTTAGTTGATTAGTCAGTTAGTTGGTTAGTTAGTTGGTTAGTTAGTTAGTTAATTAGTTATTTAATTAGTTAGTTAGTCAGTTAGTTGGTTAGTTAGTTAGTTAGTTAGTTGGTTAGTTAGTTAGTTGGTTGGTTGGTTGGTTGGTTAGTTAGTTAGTTAGTTAATTAGTTGGTTAGTTAGTTAGTTACTTACTTACTTAGTTGGTTGGTTGGTTGGTTGGTTAGTTAGTCGCGGTTTCATATCGCAGCAACGGGTCGTCCCCATTATGCTCCGTTCCTGTGTCAGTAAATATCACATAAAATGTTCCTCACTGCCCCAAGTGAAAAGTGGAAAAGACAGGAGTCTCGACAAACAACAGCCCGCTCAGACACACTGTGCATAATGCCGCCGCCAGAATGTCACATTCAGTATTCAGTCCTGTTTTGTTATTGGTCTTCTGACTTTAGACTCAAAATAACAACGGATGGTATGGAGTAGAAATAAAGCAACAATTACATGGCCAGAAGGTTACAGATAGAGAAACACGCACATATATACACATATATAATATCATAATATCTCCCCCGATGTGTCATCACCTTGCCGTGGTGGGGGAGCTTGCGTGTCCCATCGACCCCATGTGCTTGCCGATGGATGAAAACTACATATCGGACGGCTCGTGGGATAGGGACCAGACTAAGAGAGACACAACCTTTTGCTCTGCAGGTAAGACTGAGGATAGCAGTCAAAATCAGGCAAACGATACCTAAAATCTCAGTCCGGACATAACCTCTAAGGCTCCCGTCCGAGGTGTATGGCTGAACGTCTCTAAGCCATAAACTCTCGGAAGTGAGAGCCTGGCCGACACAAACCTACATCAAAATTGTGATGATGTGCGAGAACGCTACATGCTCGGCGCAGATTCGTTCGATGGCTCTTAACTGGGGGATATGAGGTATCCCCGGATGAAAGGGCCTGACCGTTACTCGCCCACAGACGCACGGAGGTAAGGTGCTGAGCCGGCAGCACATGTAGCCTACCTCGTGAGCGAGTACAAAAGGTGGAAAAACACCTCGGTCGCACGTCCCGCAGACGTCCGATAGTCTGTAACCACTCATGGAGTGAGTGTAGTCAAAGGTGGAAAATTGTCTCATTGACACGAAATGGAACGCCTGTCTTGCGAATCCATTACGTGGCAGCCCGAAGCAAAAGCTTGCTGTGTGGAAGCCGAAACAAGAGTCTCGAAACCCGAGGAAGGCTAACCTCATTAAAACAATGCCCGCCGGAAGCCGGAAGTGTCGTCCTACGGGTGGCAAACTAAAAATTGACACTACGCAATTACGTCCGAGTGAAATGTCTCGTCCGAATGTCTCTCGTGCTAGGAACAGCTCTGACTACCTAGTTTCCGAATGCCGCTCTTGTTCGGAACAGCTCTGACTAGGTAGTTTTCCGAATGTCTGTCGTGCCTGGAACAGCTCTGACGGGCGCAACGACAAGCACATGTCCGAAAACTCGCTGAGTGGATGCCGTCTGCAAACCTGTCTGGTTTGTGCGGGAATGGCCCGGGGCAAACGAAATGACCAATATATTGAAGTGAGGATTTAAAGCAGCCATGAGCAGGACGTGACGATTTCCCTCGGTGAGCCCAGATCCAGGGCGTTATGTGACGGCCCTGCAACTATGGAAGCAACCTTGGATGGCGGAAAATGCTATGGACTGTCCCTGCCTTCCTTTGAAGGATGACCGTTGTCCTCGACCGTTCCAACTTGGCCAGCATGGTTTTAGATGGCACCACAAAAGTGAGAGTCTCCCAGGAATGCTACCTGGTCAAAAAAGCACGCTATTGTCGGATGTTTTGGCCTACGGGTTTCGGCCCAAGGGCGCATAACAGACACACCGCAATCACATCTGAAAAACCTCTCCGGATGAACGAAAAGAAGGAGAAGATATCATAATATGTATATTTCCCGTGGCAACATGCGGACGCAAGTCATGAACAATTTCTCAATCACTAAAAACAACAAAAAACTTGGGGTTTTTGAGTTCAATTGTTAATGACAAATTTTTTTTATAATATCGTGGACAGAGAAGGAGAAGAATACTGACATTTTACAAAATAGATCATAGATTGTATCATGTCTTGGACATTAATATACTTCAGCCATATTAAAAGTCACGGTGGCTTGCAGAGAACAGTGGTGGAAGGTATGGTTCCTAGAACGAACGAACTGACTTTATTTTCAAAGAGTAATAAGTAATAATTCCGGATCCGGTCAGGGATATGCACTACTGACGAGCTCAAACGAGAGCGAAACTCGAGTATAGTGCTTCCATATTGACGTGGATAGGCCTTGGGTTCATACCAGAATACGATCAGAGTTGCCAGTAGTGGGTTGTGCTCAATATTTAAATTTCAAATCCCGAAACAACCAAATAATCAATTTGATTATTGCTCACTGGATTTTAGGAGGCCTGGTGTTCCTTGCCAGTGAGAAGTCCTGATCGTTCGGGTCCACATCGATTGACGGACGTCAGTCGCGGCGATTGGGCAATCTTGAGCATAGCCTACGATGGGTAACGTTGTGATATTCTGTTATGATAATTTGGCGTGTCTAGCGTGTGCCGCGTGGTTACACACCCGCTTCAAACGCCAGTGATCCGGGGCTTGTTTCCGGATCCGGTCAGGGATATGCACTACTGACGAGCTCAAACGAGAGCGAAACTCGAGTATAGTGCTTCCATATTGACGTGGATAGGCCTTAGGTTCATACCAGAATACGATCAGCGTTGCCAGTTGTGGGTTGTGCTCAATATTTAAATCTCAAATCCCGAAACAACCAAATAATCAAAGAGTAATAAATTGGGCACGCAGGCCCGTCTTTCATTTGGCCCTAGAAGAATAGGCCTGGGACTATCATCACGAAGAAGGACACAGGACATTGTAGACACATGTGGGCATGAGGGTGTATGAGGCGAAAGACAAGGGCAGAGATCGAGAGAATTTTCAGCAGGCCGTGATGAGAGCAAAGTTCTGGCAAGGACTTGCGAAATGATAATAATGTGTATCAAATGGCGGCTTGTTCATTCATTCATTCAGTAGCATGTCATCTGCAGAACCTCGCTCCCATAACAACCTTCCGGAAAACTTCTCGATCACAAGCAAGATGTTCAGCGTCCGATACACCCATCTGGAGATCTTCCGAAACATCCTGCACTCATCTTCTCTTTGGCCTTCCTCTTCCTCTCTTCCCAGGCATATCCCCTCCATTATTGTTCTCTCCAAACTTTCGTGACGTTTAAAGTGACCAAAATATTTCAATTTTCTTTGTTTTATCGTCTTGAATAGCCAACCTTCTTCAATATTCAGCTCTTGAAGTATTGATGCATTTGTTCTTTTCTTTACTCAAGATATTCTTAGAACCCGACAATCACATTTATATTCAAAGGCATTTATGCGCTGTTCAGCTTGTTTAGTAAGTGTCCAGGTCTCACAGGCGTATTTTGCAATGAGAAAGATGCATGCTCTTAAACATCTAAGTATTGTAGTTCAATCTATCCCATACCACAATTTATTCAGTTGTTTTAATCTTTGAAGGGCAATTGATAGTCGTGGTTAAATTTCTTTCACTGTGTCACCATTGTTGGTAATCAGTAACCTAAGATATTGAAAATTTTCCACCACCTCCAATCTTGACACATTGACATATATTTAGTTTATCCATAGTAGTTTTATCTGTATGCTTTATCTTTGTTTTTGCTTTGTTGAGATATAAGTTTTGATTGTCACTATTTCTTTCGGCTGAGGTTATTATGTTTTCTATACTATTCTGTGATGTGGATAAAATTGGGTGGAACTGCGGTAAAGCTGTGAAAGTGTAAACAATATAAAATGACGCAAAGTAGTGCAGCTTTACATAATAGAATTAAGACACATACAGGACGTTGCGGCGACTAGCCTTCATCAGCAAACAAACACATTCACAAACACAACATACAGTCAAGAAGATCACCTGTGACTACATCAGAAGGTGACCACAGGACGAGAAGAACAAAAGGATGAAAAAATGAAAGGAGTGAAGAAAATGAGGATTGAAAAAAATGTGAATTGAAAAAATGTTCATACTCACCTCAGTATACTCACTCATACTCAGTATGAACATTTTTTTCAATTCACATTTTTTCAATCCTCATTTTCTTCACTCCTTTCATTTTTTCATTCTTTTGTTCTTCTCGTCCTGTCGTCACCTTCTGATGTAGTCACAGGAGATCTCATTGACTGTATGTTGTGTTTGTGAATGTGTTTGTTCGCTGATGAAGGCTAGTTGCCGCAACGTCCTGTATGTGTCTTAATTCTGTTATGTAAAGCTGCACTACTTTGTGCCATTTTATATTGTGATGTGGATAGTAATACTGTATCATCAGCATATCGAATCTCTGGTAACAGCTTGTTACATGTTACATGTAGTAAATAATAAATTGTCCCGAAACAGTTTCTTGCCCTGAGTCTGTGATGTGATAGCACCATCACATTTTGTACGCCTGAATGCATGGAAAATAAGTGGACAATTTTCCCCATCACTTTCGCAGGGGACGAGCCCAGGCCCTGAAACCGCGTCCGACTGTGCTCATGGCATCAGCGCAGTTCGCCATCAACCACGCTAAATTGTCGGATTTTGTCACCACACACACACACACACACACACACACACGCACACACACATTACTACAGGAGGGGGTTGGGTTTACAGATGCTTGGTAAGTCTTTATACGCTTGCCTGCAGACCTAGTGGGTTATGCGTTCGAATCCACATAAATGAGGGTTGGTGTCAAAAGGACCTGCACTCGCAGATGGACACGGCCTACAACGAGTGCTAGGACATGACCTGGGATGTCAAGTGGCCAGCGCATTATTGACCACGTCACTGTTGGGAGACCCGCAGCTTGGTCTATATAAATAGCGAGACGCTGTCGCCAGGAAAAATCATAATAGAAAAAGACCAGATATTACATGTATGGTCAGATTATGTGAAAAACCTTTATAATGATAACAGAGAAGAACAGTATACTATTCAAAATAATAACGAAGGACCATCAATTTTGAAGATGGTGGTTCAGAAGGCTCTTAACCACATGAAATATGGCAAGACCTCCGTTTCAAACAGCATTACAACAGAAATGATTAATGCTTTAGAAGAATATTGAATAGATAAAGTTACAAGACTGCTGAATACAATATATGACACTGGAAATACACCTCATGAATTATGTAACTCTGTATTTATTGCAATCCCAAAGAAATCAAGAGCCTTGGAATGTATTCAACATCGAACAATTAGTATAATGAGTCACATCACAAAGATTTTGCTAAGAATTATCATGCAAAGAGTTAGAGAGAAAATACAACCCGAAATAGGAGAACAACAATGTGGGTGTATAGAATGCAAGGGCACAGTAAATGCTGTGTATATACTGAGAACAGTAATTGAAGGTTCTTTAGAAGTAAACAAAGATCTACACCATTGCTTTATTGACTACACAAAGAAGCCTTTCGATAAAGATAGGCATGTCGACATGATAAGGATGCTTGAAGATCTACAAATTGATGGAAAAGACCTTAGACTTGTAAAAAACATATATTAGAAACAACAAGCTGCCATAAGAATTGATAATAAAGTAGGTCAATATCAGGCTATTAAGAGAGGTGTGAGACAGAGATGTGTAATGTCTCCAGATCTTGTTTTCCTGTACAGGGAAAATATTTTCAGAAATATAGATATTATGGAAGGAATCAACATTGGGGGACGATGCGTCAATAACATTAGATATGCAGATGGTACAGTCTTGATTGCAGACAATGAAAAGGACCTGCAACATTTAATAGATGCAGTTGTTGCACACAGTGAATAACTAGGATTAGAATTAAATTGTGAGAAGACACAGATTATGGTCGTCACTGGGAAGAAGGAAATACGACAATGTGATATACGAGTAGATGGGCATAGTCTCAAACAAGTGAATCGATACTGTTATCTCGGCACGGTCATAACATCTGGTGGGCGATGCCTCGAAGAAATTAGAACAAGAATTGCCATTGTGAAGGTAGCCAATAAAAAGATATCAATTGAAACGAGAATAAGAGTGTGGAAGTGCTACATGGAACTTGTACTTTTGTATGGATGCGAAACGTGGACAATGAGCAGACAAGCTAAACAACATCTGATGGCTGTGGACATGTGGTTTCTGAGGAAAATGAAAAGAATACCATGGACAAGCAGAAAAACCAAATGAAAAATTCCTTCAAGAAACAAATGAAGTTCGTAAACTGATTAGAGACATTAGACGTAGACAGTCACAATTTTTTGGGCATGTTATGAGAAGAAATTTATTGGAGAACTTGGTGACAACTGGCAAGATCGAAGAGAAGAGACCAAGAGGAATACCGAGAAGTAAATATCTGGATAGCTCGGCCACATGGCATGGTCGAGACAGAAACACGGTGATTCGAGTGAGATGGCAAAACCTGACCGCCCACGCTTATCAGCATGGCACATGATGGATGGATGAATGGATGTCGTCATTTGGAGGTGACAGGTTCAAATCCCGGTCGGTAACCATAGCTGTAAATTCTTAGCTTGTCGAGTCTTCCTCTAGTCTCTAATTCTGTCCCCTTCTATGAGCGCTAAACAATATGTGTGTATTTATATAAAGAGGGGTCTGGCATGATACACCCAGTACACCCCAATGCATGTAGAAGAGTTCTATGCATTTACAAAACTAAGTCTTATTCCTGTTGTTGGTTCTAGGCTGACTCAGCATAAAGTGGGTTGTATTGACATATTCGATAAAGTAAAGACCATCGGTTTATGACTTACACCAATGCCCTCTGGTTTGGAGTTCGGTTAACAAAAAATTATAATAGTTACCTACAGAAAATATTGTGTATTATGCGGAAAGAGATCACTGCACAGTAGACATCCCCATGCATGTCCAGTCTTTTGATGCAGAAGCCATCTGACAGTTAAAATGTATGATGTACGCAAACCCTGTATATATACAACTATTTTACTTACTGTATGTACTGAATGACATATGAAGCCCGGAATATAAATTCACGCTTAAATGCACATTTTGCAATTTCGCCCGAGGACAGTTCGATTACAAGAAAATCCGCGAGAATTCAACTCACATAAACACATCATTGTTTACGATTATCAGAAATCCAGACATCTCGTTATTGTTTATTTTGTCCGCTTTCTTCTATAGATCCATTCTTATCGGTCATCTCACAGAGCGTATCTGGAATTCCCCCGTCTGCCCAGCTTTGGCTCACACTCCGTTTGAGACAAGTCCACCAGAGCCCTACGCTGTCAAGACAAAAGCCAGAATAAGAACGCGGCTGCACGCCATGACGTGGACCGCTCCGAACGGACGGACGGCCAAGTGGGTAGGCTTGGATAAAGTGGGGGGTTTAAAATACATTGAATGTGTTAGAGATGTAAAGAGATTCCTAATCTTTGAGATCTGTATGAAATTTATCAAACGGCCTTTAGAAGTATCATCTGCAATGCTCCACACAACTTTTGAAACATCCCAGTTGGGAAATAATGCGTTGCTTAATTAAAATTAGGGTTGTTGCTTCTTCCTTCTTCTTCCTTCTTCTTCCTTCTTTCTTGTCCTTTTTTTAAATTCTTCTTCCTTATTCTTATTCCTTATTCCTTCCTTCTTCCTTCTTTCTTCTTTTTATTTCTTCCTTGTTCTTCCTTCTTCCTTCTTCTTCCTCCCTTCCTTCCTCCTTCCATTCCTTCTTCCTTCCTTCTTCCTTCCTCCCTTTCTTCTTCTTCCTTCCTTCTTCCTCCATTCTTCCTTACTTCTTCCTCCCTTCTGCCTTACTTCTTATTTACTTCCTTCTTTCTTCCTTCTGCCTTCCTCCTCCTCCTCCTCCTCCTCCTCCTCCTCCTCCTCCTCCTTCTTCTTCTTCTTCTTCTTCTTCTTCTTCTTCTTCTTCTTCTTCTTCTTCTTCTTCTTCTTCTTCTTCTTCTTCTTCTTCTTCTTCCTGTCTCTGTCTCTCTGTCTCTCACTCTCTTTCTCTCTCTCTAAACATACCTTCACTACAAAGTCGTCCTCACCCCCACACTATATCAATCTACACTATATCCTTCTAACTCATTCCGTAATTGTCTGTCTGTCTGTCTGTCTGTCTGTCTGTCTGTCTGTCTGTCTGTCTGTCTGTCTGTGTCTGTCTGTCTGTGTCTGTCTGTCTGTCTGTCTGTCTGTGTCTGTCTGTCTGTCTGTCTGTCTCTCTCTCTCTCTCTCTCTCTCTCTCTCTCTCTCTCTCTCTCTCTCTCTCTCTCTATACATATATATATATATATATATATATATATATATATATATATATATATATATATATATATATATATATAGCAGTCAGGTCTTAGTCAGATATGACTGAGCTACCGTATAACAGTAGACGGTACTACCTGGTCTCTGTTAGCGCCGAACGTTGGGCGGCGCTTACCAAACCCGACACCCCACATTGTGCCAACGGCTTCGGGCGGAAGAGCGCAATTGGGAGGGTACAAGCCTTACCCTGGTGCGAGGAAATGCAAGCTAAAGACAACAATTGTCATGGCAGGGCAGACCAGGCCCTAAGCCTTGGTTGGCGACTGGTCTAGGATCGAAGCTCCGACAGGCGGACAGTTAGAGCATTGCTTTGCTGATCCGGCAGCTTCTGCAGCTTGTCTTGTTCCAGATGTAGGGGTGTTACCTTTCCTCTGGAGTGAACTAGGCGGGCCGAGAGAGGGATCATGCTGCATGGGCAACACATGATCTCTATATTTTAGCCCAGGCTTTGTGCTATGGAGAGGCAATAACTCCATCCCTGGTCTTAACTGGTCTCGGAATCAAAGCGAGAGGCAACTGTTACGGGTTATAAGTCCTTGTCAGTTGGCGTAGACATGGGGCGCCACGCGTTGCCTCTGACGGTGGGAGACACCTATAGGTGTCACTGATCAGCTACCGCCCGCCTCAAGCTGGGCAGCCCCCAGCCAATTGGGTGCTGATCCGCCACAGCCTGCCTGCTTCAATGGGTGCTTGGGGCTAGGACAAAATCTGAATCGCAGGCTGTAAAACCAATGCACCAGGTACAAACAAAAATAAACATAGAAACCTCAAGCTACGGCTTGCAACCTGGAACGTGAGAACCATGTGTCCAGGATTTTCCACTGACTTGACCAATATTGACGATGTGAGAAAAACGGCTGTGATTGATGCCGAACTCAATCGTCTTAACATTGATATTGCTGGCCTGCAGGAGACTCGCCTCGCTGAGGAAGGGTCACTCAGGGAAAACAACTACACCTTTTTCTGGAAGGGTAGAGGGCAGGCAGAAAAAAGGCAACACGGTGTGGGCTTTGCAGTGAAGAATTCGCTACTGGGAATGATTGAAATTCCAGCAGGAGGAAATGAAAGACTATTATCCCTGCGCTTGGCAACCTCTTTTGGGTTTGCCACCATTATTACTGCATATGCACCGACACTCGATTCCTCTGATGATGTGAAGGATTTGTTCTATGAGGAGTTAGACTCCGTGATCAAGGCAGTTCCAAAATCTGACTACATTTATATGCTCGGTGATTTCAATGCTCGTGTGGGCAAGGACTCAAGTTCATGGCCAGTGTGCCTTGGAAAATACAACATCGGTCGCATGAATGAAAATGGGCAAAGGCTGCTGGAGCATTGCACCAGTAATGACCTATGTATTACAAACTCTTTTTTTAAAACAAAAGAGATGCATAAGGTCACATGGAAACATCCAAGATCCGGCCATTGGCACCAGCTGGACTTCATCATCACACGGAGACAACATCTGAACCATATATCATTGACTCGTAGTTACCACAGTGCTGACTGTGATACGGATCATTCTTTGGTTGTTGCAAGGGTTAGACTGAGACCAAAGAGAATCTACACAGCTAAACACAAATCTAGCCCCAGGATTAATATTATTAACACTCATGATCCTGAAAAGTGCTTTCAGTTTCAACAGCAACTTGAAGATGCTTTCACTGATACACCAGAAAATTGTACAGTAAATGAAAAGTGGGGTCAAATTAAGGAAACTCTTTATAAAACTGCCGTAGGGGTTTACGGCACTGAGGATCATAAGAGGCAGGACTGGTTTGCGGCCAACAGCGAGACTCTGCAGCCCCTGATTGATAAGAAGAAGAAAGCTCTCTTAAGAAACAAGGAAAGACCAACGCGTAACACTCTGAGTGAGCTAAGGCAAGCTAGGAAGGATGTGCAAAAGGCTGCCAGGCAGTGTGCAAATGATTATTGGATCAAGTTATGTGAGTCCATTCAAATCGCAAGTGATAAGGGAGACATAAGAAGCATGTATGAAGGAATAAAGAAAGCTTGTGGTCCAGTGATCAAAAGAAGTGCACCATTGAAAACCTTGACTGGAGAAGTCATCACTGATAAGAAACAGCAGATGGACAGATGGGTAGAGCACTATTTGGAGCTTTACTCAAGTGAGACCAAACTAGCGGATGATGCCCTCAACGCCATAGAGGCTCTACCAACTCTTGACCACCTGGACACACTTCCCACCATAACAGAAGTTAAGTGTGCTATAAATGAACTTGCATCTGGCAAGGCTCCAGGTAAGGATGGGATTCCAATAGAGGTTATCAGGAGTGGGCAAGACACACTCACTATACAGATCCACCAGCTAATAGAGCTATGCTGGCGTGAAGGACAAGTCCCACAGGATTTCAAAGATTCAAGCATCATAACACTGTACAAGAACAAGGGCGATCGGAGCGACTGCAACAACTATAGGGGTATCTCACTTCTGTGTATTGTAGGAAAAGTATTTGCCAGAATTGTTCTGCGCAGACTTCAAGTCCTAGGAGATCAAGTCTACCCCGAATCACAGTGTGGCTTTCGACAGAACCGGTCTACCACTGATATGATATTCTCATTGCGACAAATGAAAGAAAAATGCCGTGAACAGAATCAACCACTGTTTATTGCCTTCATCGACCTCACAAAGGCATTTGATTTGGTCAGTCGTGAGGGTCTGTTCAAGGCACTAAAGAAGATTGGCTGCCCACCAACTCTTCTGTCCATTGTGGAATCGTTCCACACAGGCATGAAGGGTATAATCAAGTTTGATGGTGCAACTTCTGAAGAATTTGAAATCAAGAGTGGAGTTAAGCAAGGTTGTGTACTAGCTCCCACCCTCTTTGGAATATACTTTTCACTTCTACTGAAATATGCATTTCGTGATCAGGATGGTGGTATATACATTCACTCACGCTCAGATGGCGGCCTCTACAATGCTCAGAGATTGAAGGCTAAGACCAAAATTAGGAGGGTACTGATCAGAGAGTTGCTTTTTGCAGATGATGCTGCAGTTACGACCCACTCTGAGGAAGAATTGCAATGTCTACTATCTGCATTCTCCAATGCTTGTTCTGAATTTGGTTTAACAATTAGCAAAAAGAAGACACAGATTATGTCACAAGGTGCACATGAGGTACCATCAATCTTTATTGACGACGCCGAACTAGAGATAGTAGACCATTTTACATATCTAGGATCAGTGGTAAATAGCAAATTATCCCTAGATCAGGAAATCAACATCCGGATTGGTAAGGCAGCAACAACAATGAACAGGTTAAGAAAAAGAGTCTGGGAGAACAGGAAGCTTACTGCCAAAACAAAAGTCCTTGTCTATCAAGCCTGTGTCCTTAGTACTCTTCTCTATGGCAGTGAAACCTGGACAACTTACTCACACCAAGAGAACAATTTAAACAGCTTTCATATGCGGTGTCTGCGAAGAATTCTTGGTATTAAGTGGCAAGACAAAATCACAAATACTGAAGTATTGGAAAGATCAGGTTGTGTGACAGTTTATTCCATGCTCAGTCTTCGTAGACTTAGATGGATAGGACATCTTAGGAGGATGGATGATGGTAGAATACCAAAGGATATCTTTTTTGGTGAATTACAGATGGGTAAGAGATCTCAGGGTCGGCCTCTACTACGATACAAAGATGTGTGTAAGCGGGACATGATTGATACAGGCATTGATAATGCACATTGGGAGCAAGTCGCCGCTGAACGTGTTGCATGGAGGGCAAATATCAGAAATGGAATAAAGTCAAAGGAGAAAATTATTGCAGAAAAGTCACACACCAAGCGTTTGAGACGTAAGATGGTGCATGATGGTGGAAATGACCACGTGTTCACATGCACCCACTGTGAACGGACATTTACAGCGCAAATTGGCCTTATCAGTCACACTCGCTACCGCCATAGTTAAAAGTTATTATGCCTTTTTAAAGCACAAACTATCGTCTGTCAAGACGGCAAGGTGCCAATGGATATATATATATATATATATCCCTAATTATCACCCCCGTCCACAACGCCACACAACGCCACACTACTCGTCCCGGCTTACTGTCCGCTCTGCAAGTTTAATATTCTGTATAAACCCCCAACATTTTGACGGGTCTAAATCTGGTTCTTCAAGCTGACAATGATTTAAATTCCCATAGCCGAATGGTAATTGAGCACGAAGCTTGTGGCAGTCACGCAATAAAAGGTTCAACTAACAACAGCAACATGTCACATTCTGTGCCATCGTTGTGCCCAGTAACACTCACGGACCGACCCAGATGGGGTAAACCCAGTGCTTGAAACCGATTTTTTTGTCTTTAATCTGTTTACTGTTATTTGTGCCAATTTGAAATGTTGACCGTTCTTTAACGCTAAAAATTTTGTTGTTGCGTATCCATTACGGGACGGTGCAGTCAGCACCAGCATTTTCAGCTGCTGTTGATGTACTAGGCAAGTGTTACATTCAGTAGTTTGCCATTGCTTTCTGAACGACCGGCCCCTATACCTTTTTCGCCCGGGTATACGGGCTCACAAACCGCGTTCGCAAGCCCTTAGCCACAGAGACCGGTTCTCAACTGTACTTTCTTTGTGACTGTTTCAAATTATTTGAAATGATGACACTTCTTTCTCGGTGTCTTTTTATAAATGTGACTGTTATTTCAAGGCTTATGCATTAAATGATGAATGTTATTTCTTAGTGCCTGGTCCAAAAGATGACTGTTCTTGAAGGTTTATTTCTGCGACTGTTCTTTCTCGGCATCAGTTTCAAAATGCGATTGTCTCTTCTCACTGCCTGCTTTCAATGCTTATTTCTCTTCTTCTGTGAAAAATTAACAAACTACACAAGAACTGTTCAGAGAATTCCAGTCTTGCGTAGAATCCAAATTATTTGATTTATAAACTGGGTAATTTACAAGTGAAGTCAGAGTGGGCTCGTTTGACAACGAGGGACACTGGTAATAGAAAGCTAATCACACGCAAAAATAAGTCCAGTACCCAAGAAGTAGAAGCACATAAGTGGACTACGCTTAAGTTAAGAAAGAAAAAATCAAAAAAACGATCGCAACTGCCACATACTGTCACATACTGTCACATACTGTCACATACTGTCACATACTGTCACATACTGCCACATACTGGTGTGAAATCTTATGTTGTCACATAGTCTAGGTTACAGCTTAATTAGATATGTAATCAATCTCTATCCTTACTGTTTGTACTTTTCAGACTAATATGAAGAGCCATATTCAAGGCGCAGAATTGAACCCATAACCGCAGTAATATAAAAATGTAATGAACCTTTCCCACAACTTGAGAACTATGCGTGTATAGTACTAGCCTGAAACATGTATAGATTAATTGCCGCTAGATAAGAGATGTGGTCAGTAACACACCGGCCACTTGCACGTCCAAGAATATTTTCTGGTACATATGTAAACTTGGAATGACTTGGAAGCTATTTAAAAAAAAAAAACCGTCTTGTCAAGGATTCGAACACATGCTATCAGGGCCGACCAGCAAGTGCCACTGCACTACCGCGACTCCTCAGAGCCGTTCTTGTTGGAATACAAAGAAATCCCTGCCATTGCTGGGAATTGAACACGGAGCACAGCTAAGTTAGTTAGTTAGTCGCGTTTCCAACTTCACGACAAGGGGTCGCCCCATAACGCTCCTTTCCTGTGCCAGCGAATATTACACAAAATGCCTCTCACTGTCCCATGTAAAAGTGGAACAGAAGGAAGTCTCGACAAACCAACAGCCGGTACAGGTATACTATGCATAAAGCCGCTGCCAGAATGCCAACACAAAAGTCCGCCACGATCATCTTCGATGGAAACGGCAGTCACAAGGAAACCAGCATCCACAGATTACTGCATAAGGCAAACTCAGTTCGTTCAGCAACCAGCCGGTCGCTATTTTTCTAAACATGCATTTTAGGATACAAACAACTGCGGACATATGTAAAACACTTCACATGAGCTCAGTAAGTGCTCTAACCACTATACCACCAACAATCCTACGACACACAATATCTTCTCCTTCAGCCTGGCATCGCCCTGGAACATAGCTCTCAACCCACCCTGGAACACAGCCATCAACACACCCTGGAACACAGCCATCAACACACCCTGGAACATAGTCCTCAACCCATCCTGGAACATAGTCCTCAACCCATCCTGGAACACAGCCATCAACACACCCTGGAACATAGTCCTCAACCCATCCTGGAACATAGTCCTCAACCCATCCTGGAACATAGTCCTCAACCCATCCTGGAACATAGTCCTCAACCCATCCTGGAACGTAGTCCTTAACCCATCCTGGAACACAGCCATCAACACACCCTGGAACACAGCCATCAACCCATCCTGGAACATAGTCCTCAACCCATCCTGGAACACAGCCATCAACACACCCTGGAACATAGTCCTCAACCCATCCTGGAACATAGTCCTCAACCCATCCTGGAACATAGTCCTCAACCCATCCTGGAACATAGTCCTCAACCCATCCTGGAACACAGCCATCAACACACCCTGGAACACAGCCATCAACACACCCTGGAACATAGTCCTCAACCCATCCTGGAACATAGTCCTCAACCCATCCTGGAACATAGTCCTCAACCCATCCTGGAACACAGCCATCAACACACCCTGGAACATAGTCCTCAACCCATCCTGGAACATAGTCCTCAACCCATCCTGGAACACAGCCATCAACACACCCTGGAACATAGTCCTCAACCCATCCTGGAACACAGCCATCAACACACCCTGGAACATAGTCCTCAACCCATCCTGGAACACAGCCATCAACCCATCCTGGAACATAGTCCTCAACCCATCCTGGAACACAGCCATCAACACACCCTGGAACATAGTCCTCAACCCATCCTGGAACATAGTCCTCAACCCATCCTGGAACATAGTCCTCAACCCATCCTGGAACACAGCCATCAACACACCCTGGAACACAGCCATCAACACACCCTGGAACATAGTCCTCAACCCATCCTGGAACATAGTCCTCAACCCATCCTGGAACATAGTCCTCAACCCATCCTGGAACACAGCCATCAACACACCCTGGAACATAGTCCTCAACCCATCCTGGAACATAGTCCTCAACCCATCCTGGAACATAGTCCTCAACCCATCCTGGAACACAGCCATCAACACACCCTGGAACATAGTCCTCAACCCATCCTGGAACACAGCCATCAACACACCCTGGAACATAGTCCTCAACCCATCCTGGAACACAGCCATCAACACACCCTGGAACATAGTCCTCAACCCATCCTGGAACACAGCCATCAACACACCCTGGAACATAGTCCTCAACCCATCCTGGAACATAGTCCTCAACCCATCCTGGAACACAGCCATCAACACACCCTGGAACATAGTCCTCAACCCATCCTGGAACATAGTCCTCAACCCATCCTGGAACACAGCCATCAACACACCCTGGAACATAGTCCTCAACCCATCCTGGAACACAGCCATCAACACACCCTGGAACATAGTCCTCAACCCATCCTGGAACACAGCCATCAACACACCCTGGAACATAGTCCTCAACCCATCCTGGAACACAGCCATCAACACACCCTGGAACATAGTCCTCAACCCATCCTGGAACACAGCCATCAACACACCCTGGAACATAGTCCTCAACCCATCCTGGAACACAGCCATCAACACACCCTGGAACATAGTCCTCAACCCATCCTGGAACACAGCCATCAACACACCCTGGAACATAGTCCTCAACCCATCCTGGAACACAGCCATCAACACACCCTGGAACATAGTCCTCAACCCATCCTGGAACACAGCCAACATCCCATCTTGGAACATAGTCCTCAACCCATCCTGGAACATAGCCATCAACCCATCCTAGAACATAGCCCTCAACTCATCCTGGAATATAACCCTCAACCCATCCTGGAACATAGACATCAACCCATCCTGGAACATAGGCCTCAACTCATCCTGGAATATAAGTTATGTTTCCTCAAGTAGTAGTAGTAGTACAGGAAAGTGGGCAATCTTCCGAATACCGGTTCCAAATTATTTATTGTAAAATTATCCCTTATAGGGCCTCATTAGGTGATATAATAAAAGAATGTTAAATATATAGAACTTAGATTGAAATAAAGAATCATATAATTGAATGTGATGTCGATCACTTACGGTTGAGTGTGTGGTAGATTGCTAGACCAATCGATTGATGCAATTAATGTTTCTGAGCCTGGATGACCCTCACTGTCGTCGGAGTGTATATCCATATCTTATACTACTTATCTTATCTTGTGTATGTCCCATCTGTCTGCTGTCATTATTTTTCTCATTCGCAGCGCGCTGTGAATAACGCTCAGTATTATTCGCAGCGAGCTGTGTATAACGCCTCCCTTATAATAAAATAAAAAATAAATAAGCCCCGCTCGACTGAAATAAACGAATGATTGTTCAAAATTATATAAAAAGAAATTACAACGACAGTATGAAGTTTATTATAGGTCTCGTTAGGAATACAGATCTACGGATCTCCGGGGATCTCAAATGAACTAAATCGTTACTTAAAATTACAATTACAGTTGAAATAGATCTTCTGTGGTAATGAACATCGAAGGATGAATCGATACCATTCGATTTGTTCATTAACTCGACTTTGATTGCTGGGCTGACTGCACAGAAGCAAAGGTAATATATAGTTAAGGAATGTAATTTTGTCTTTTTTATACGTTCTATTTAGATATATCGTGCTCCGTAGGGCAATGTCTGCTAGTATTTAGTGTCAAGAGTTTCGTGCTCCGTACAACGTTATTTGTTAATATATTCTGTAACATTTATAATACAATTCACGGCGGTATGTTGTGATTTTTGTATATTACATTAGTTTTGTATATGTTGTTTGTGATGTTTATTACATTAGTTATGTATGAGTTGTTTGTGATGTTTATTGTATTAGTTATGCATGAGTTGTTTGTGATGAATATTGCATTAGTTGTGTTTATGTTGTTTGTGATATAAATTACATATGTTGTTTGTGATGCATATTACATATGTGTTTTGTCATGTATATTACATTGGTTGTGTATGTATTGTTGGTGATGTATATTATATTGGTTGTGTATATTTTGTTTTGTAATGTACATCAAGTATGTAATTATTTGTTATGCGTTGCACTAAAATCACATATTTGTATCCTACAGTCTTCAGTTGTATGGTGCACCGTATGTGAATGTAATACAAAATACTCTGTATTTTATAGATTTTGTACTAATGCTATTCTAGGACAAATGAATGCAACCTTTCGACAATGATTGCTAATAGTACTAATACTGTTGCTCAGTCCCGTTCAGATACTAAACATCATACATACAGTGTATGGTAAATTTGTTGCCATCAATTATAAAGTTAATGGACTAAACATTAATTGATAGTGTTGAGGGACCAGGGTTCATACACTTAAATCCCATCGCACATCGGAAGGAACCTATCTGCCAATCACCAACCATAATTTCAAATGCAGTGTAGTTTGGATAAAGATGTGTGATTTGAGTTAAGAACCGACATCACAACTTTCAAGATATTCCCATACCTGCTCCGTCCTCATCGGTAACAGCCAGCGAAGAGTCACAATGTTAATGGTACGAGTAGCAGTCTGATTATTTGCCCATCTGGCTTTTCTTCGGATTTCAGAGTGTTGGCCAGATCCTCTGGTCACTTCCTGCAGCGCTATTATTTCCAGGCCGTGATGGTCTATCTGTTCGTCTGCACTATACACACGATTAAAAAGGGCAACAACTATATTTGCCATATCATGCACCAGTACCCCACCAAATGGTGCAGACTCAGCCAAAATTCTCACTTGCTCGTTTCCCACCACACCAGCATGCTCAATGGAAAAACATTCCAACAGATGTTATATGTTTTTATTGTTGAATCGAAGCCTGCCACTCTGCCCAAAGAATGCCCATCTTCATCTTTCTCATCATATTTTATGAGCCCGTTACAATCACGACATGCGAGTACTGTTTGTCCTTCAGCCAGAGGAATGAAACCGTGACCTTCTCCACTTCCATTCTCAGACTACATGTTGTGGTATCATATGCCAGGCTCTCCTGCACCAAACACCGTCCACCAACCTTCACCACGAACACCCAGGCACTTATTTTACCTCTTTGCACATAGCCATCCGTAAAGATAATATTTCTTATAATCAATGCAAAATGAGCATTGGATTGTAATCTGCTTGTAATGAACTACCTAAACCTGCAGATAAAACATTACCAGCCTACACCTAACATCAGTTACTGCTGTATGTGCTGGGCCGAATCATGGCGTGGTTGCAGTCTAATACGCCCCTCAGCAGATGTAAAGTTCCAGTACTAGTTTTGCACACCCGTTGATTTCTGTGCGTGGAGAGGAGAAGTAGAACTTTACAATACAATCCCCGCCAAGATGGAACTTCAGTACTAGATAGAGAGAAAACTATCTACAATAAGCTGACCCAAATAGATGAAAGCCCTGTTCAGAGCTCAGACGACATAAACGCCAATGCATGGGACTTAAGAGATAAACTCTCAGTCTTCCAGAGGATTTTCAAGTAACCCACAATCGATGCACACAATGACACATTGTTGACAATAACACAAAGGACACGATATGTGATGAATGCTGTCTCCATTTCAGTCCGCAAGTAATCATTAAGAGAAAACTGTGATCTTTATCATAAAAAATCGCGAGGTATATCTTATAAAGATGCTATTTTTATTATAGAAAAGAGTCTTATTCATTATGTAAACCAGGATTTTACTAATTTAAAAACTGTGATATTTGTTAACGAAAAGTGTGATCTTTATTATAGAACGTTGAGATCTTAATAACAGACAACCGTGACTTTAAATAAAAAAAATAATGATGTTTACCATAGAAAAGTTATCTTCGTCATTGGCAACTGCTAGCTTCATAATAGAAAACTACGATCTTCATCACAGAAACATGGAATCTTTATCATTAAAAAAACAAACAAGAGACACCCCATAATATTAATCACTGAGAATTGTGATCTACGTCATAGAGAACTGTGATATTCATAATTTAAACATGTGATCTTCATCACAGAGAACTGTGATCTACATGTTAGAAACTTGTGATTTTCATCATAGAGAACTGTGATCTTCATCACAGAGAACTGTGATCTTCATCATAGAGAACTGTGATCTTCATCATAGAGAACTGTGATCTTCATCATAGAGAACTGTGATCTTCATCATTTAGACCTGTGATCGTCATCACAGAGAACTGTGATCTACTGTCACGGGATACTGTGAGTTTAGTGATTCCCTGATAAACTAGAATAGTAAGATTAATTGCAATGTATGAGGATGGATAACAATCGAGTACTTCAGTCTGAGATGAGGACAAATTGAAGATCATTGACCGAATGGTATAAAAGTAGGATACAGTATGAGGGGTCATTGACTGCCGATCTTATCGGACAAACAACACGGAGACGGGAGGTTGAGGAAAACCCGAAGACGTGGATCAAAGAGTTAAAACTGATTGATGTCCGACGAGTGGGGAACGCGGGAACCAGCGGAGGAACGGGACGGAGCGGACAGGAGCATATACGTGACTTCACAGACTTTTGATGTGGAGAATTACGGCAAATTTGATTGTGGATCAAAAATAACGGAGAATTGAACACTGAGTATAAATAGTTGTAAACTTGTTTTTGTAGTTAGTGTGCTACCAAACTGGACGGAGAATATCTATGCATCCTTTATGTGGAAAGAAATATACGTCCCTTATTGTTTAAAGGCGATGGGATACTAGTGCTTGTGTATTTCAATTCATGGATTAACATAGATTCTATAAGGTAATCTAGCCTTAGCTTAATAGTCTAGCATAGAGAACTAGGTGTCTGTGCTGGCTGTTACCATTTCCTTCTGTTAGCGAATAGTTTAGACTTTAGTGAACTCATCTGTCTTATGTCAGAGTATCTTTCGGAAGCGTCTGAGTACGGCTGGAGAAAGGCTCTCACATAAGAATTAGTCTGAAGCAGACTCATATCACCTGGTAATATATCTCCCACAGGTTCTACTAAAACTCCTGACATACTCAGAGAAGATAAGAACGTTACTTCACTTCTGCAGAGATACCGCACCTCACCTTAAGAAATAAGATCAAAGAACGGTACTTCACTGGTGCAAAGATAACCACTCCCATATAGGAGAACTCGGTAATTCAAAAGTATCCAGGTTAAGAAAGCGATGTAAAGGACGTTAAGTCTATAACGGCAAAGTGACATACGCTAAATATAAGTGACTGGTTTACTCATATACAAGAACCAGGGAGAACTTAAGAACAGTTTCCAGGCCTACCCCATTGCCAATTAAATAACTGTAGACAGTGGTGATGTGTTTTCACTGATGGACTTTATTAACGTAAGAAAAGAAAACTCTGTCTACGTCAAAGACTTACCGTGATCGCATTATTTTACGGTGATCCAACTGTGAACATTTTTTCAATAACGGATTACCTCCAGACTCAAGTGGAACGGAGCATCCAGGGTGAGAGCTGTCCATATATGTGTGATGTCTTGTGGCTTGGCCGTATGTAGATGAGAGATGCGATACGGAGCATAGACATTCAGAGTCCTATCTTGCCATCACAATAGAAGACACTACAAATTACATATACACATTCAATACATACAACTGACATAGTTTTTCAGCAATAAATATTTTATTAATTGTTGGAGGAAACGGTTGTCTGGGTATGTTATGAAGGAATAAGAGAGAGAGAGAGAGAGAGAGAGAGAGAGAGAGAGAGAGAGAGAGAGAGAGAGAGAGAGAGAGAGAGAGAGAGAGAGAGAGAGATAGTGAATAGAAGACAGAACGGAGGAGTGTAGACAAAAGTCTGTCAATAATTCCCAAGTTAAAGGATCTTAAAGGTGTGCTTTTTGATTCCACGTTCCTCCCGGGACGACAAGCGACATCTACATGTTAGAAACTTGCGATCTTCATCACTAAAACATGATCTTCATCATTTAAAACTGTGATCTTCATTTAAAATTGAAATCGTCATCACTGTGAGTAAGGTCTTCATCCAAAAAAAAAAAAAAAAAAAACAACAACAACTTTTGTCTTCATCATAGATACTATGATTTTTATCATTTAAAAAGAACTGTGATCTTTTTCATAGAGAACTGTTATCTTTATCATAGAGAAATGTGATATTTATCATAGAGTACTGTGATCTTTATCATATAAATCAGCGCTATTTAATAAAGAAAACATCAGTCGTTCATAATAGAAACAGGACACAACCGACAATATAATCTCTTACAAAAGTTCAGAATAAATTAAATAGATCTTTGTGTAGTGGCGATGACTCCTTTGTCGACCGGTTGTCTTCTACACCCCTACCGAGATATAGTTAAGTTAGCCGCATATTCTTTACAGGACGTCGCAGTCAACGCCGGCATTAATTTTTACTGCTTGTAATTTCTTGCAAGTTTACGGCCAGTAGTTTGCCATTGCTTTCTGAAAGACAGACACTCATAACATTGTATAAAAACCAAAGCAAGGCGGTCTGCTTGCAAATAACGCACAGCTGTGTTTCGAACGCGGCATTGCAGGATTGCGAATCACATTCGTAGCCACTTCGCAACAGAGCCGCTCCAACTTACAGTAATGAATGTAAATAAATATCAACAAATGTTTTCCCGTAGTGAATTTGAATAACAAAGACAAACCATAGATTGTACGATTTATTGCCTGGCATATTTCACTGCATCTCGTCAATTTAAAATTACCATGGTAAACAGTTGGGTGTCTGAGCGCTAATGTGGAAGAAGAAGAAGAAGAAGAAGAAGAAGAAGAAGAAGAAGAAGAAGAAGAAGAAGAAGAATAAGAAGAAGAAAAGAAGATAGTAAGAAGATCCTGATTGCTATGCAACATAAATGTGATATCTTTACTGGGGAAGATTTCTAATTTTAAAGAGAGAATTGAAATGCAGTTCCAAACATTGAAAATACCGCATAGTTCATATGGATTTCATGTCTTTATCATATAAAATTAATAGTTGTATAATAGAAAAATTACTATCTTCGCTAAAGAAACGTGGGGCATATATTAGTGAACGTAACTGTCTTGATAATAAAAAACTGCAACAATTATCACAAAATAGTATTGTTTATCACGTGAAAATGTGGTAATTGTCAAAATTATTCATCACCATCATCACTGGCATAAATATTCATGCACCTCCACAGATCTTTTCTCCTAATCTTCTGGATTAAATCTTTTCATGATAATCATCATGCCACCGTTATAGAACATCAAGAATTTCTCTCGGCCTGCCCTTGCCCCGTTTGTCTCTCCTGCCACTGATCTTATCAATGGTCACCATTTTTTCCAGTTCCTCTATTCTCATTACATGACCTAGCAGTTCCTCTGTTCTCATGACATGAACTAGCAGCTTCTCTGTTCTCATGACATGAACTAGCAGTTCCTCTATTCTAATGACATGAACTAGCAGTTCCTCTATTCTAATGACATGAACTAGCAGTTCCTCTATTCTCATTACATGACCTAGAAGATCTTCTTTTCTCATGACATGACCTAGCATTTCCTCTGTTCTCATTGCACGAGTTAGTACTTCCTCTATTCTAATGACATGACGTAGCAGTTCCTCTGTTCTCAAGACGTGACTTAGCAGTTCCTCTATTCTCATTACATGAGCTATCAGTTCTTCTATTCTCATGACCTAGCAGCACCGTTCGCCTCCTTCTTGTATGTGTGTGTATCATTTTCTACTATCGTTTACTTGTTCCAGGCAATCGTTGTTAGTTGCTCTGTCAGTTCGCGGTATTGCAACAAGGCTTAGATATTACATCTCCGTTACCATCAAGCACTTCCTAATCTCTTCATTCACGGTTCATGTTTGACTTCCATACTATATCTCCGTTGCCAACAAGCACTTCCTAATCTCTTCATTCACATTTCGTAGTTGACTGCCATACAACAGAGCATGTTCTGTGTAACATCTGAGTACGCATGGAACATGGATAATTATCAGATAAAGATATACTAATCGTTTTATGCCAGTGGCAAATATAGGATAAAAGAATAATTATCGGTCTGTACCATGAACAATTATCACATGAGATTATAGTGTGTAGTGAAAACTCGCGGTCTATACCGTAAACAGGTATGGCAAACAAATGCAGCATATACTGTAGATCACAGCAGTACTTATCACACAGACTTGAGTGTGTTCTTTACCACAGAAAACTGTCTTCTATATCATTAAAAGAAAATTGCCGTCTTTGCCAAAAGGAAACCGCAAACTACCATCAAATATTTCCCTAGCCATAAAATAAACAGTGGCATCTTCTATAGAGAAATGTCGGCTTTCCGATTGAAATCTAAACATCGGCATTTGCAGCATAAAACGGCGGGCTGGGTCGAAGTTCGGGAAGATTATATTTCCAGATAAGGAGCTGTTAAAATTCCGCCTGTATGGCTACTCATCGGCTGGCTGGTCATCTTTCCCGTTGTCGAAATAGTTGGGAAAGATAGTGTTCGTGAGAAAAATGACGCGTTCGTTTATCTTTACTGCAGAAGAGGTTTTTGTTCTGTGCTAGTACACGAGGTACCATCGATCTTCCAACCAGAACATGAAGAGCATTAGGGAGCTGCAAAGGCCAGAAAGATAGGACAGATTGTTACTGCAGAAGGATGTAACAGTATATAATGAAACATAAATTACTGTTTAAATCCTGAAGACATACAATAAAACGAAACATATCCCCCATAGACCTCAGTTTACGTAAAGACAATAATAAAAGTAGGGGAAACATTTGTAATAATAATATAAACGTATAATGTAAACTAAGATACATATCAATAAAATAAGAATTAATTAAACACAATACGATTGTTCGACGTTTCGGTAGTTGATTACCTTTGCAAAGAACAAAACAAACATATATGTCAGAAAATTAATATGAAATTAAAATACACTATATGCACTAGGAATATTTACAAAGGGAAAGGTGAGGAGCGAGTAAGCAAGGAAACCACGATCATCCGGTGGCTTGTCCCATTAGAATATTCTGCACATAAGAGTCTTTGAAACTTCTCACTATTAAAATAACGTTTCAAAGGAAGGTAAGATGATCCAGTTCATTGCACCGGATTTTATCCCATGTGGCCCGGTCTCAATCCGCAAGGCGCTCTACTGAAAGCGAAGCGCAAAGCACGAACTACAGGGCTCTAGTGACGATGCCAAGGAGTCTGCGAGACAATCGCAATCGTGAACCGAATGACGTGGCCCAGAATCGAACCCACAATAGTCGTAAAGCGAGGTAAGGGGCTAAACCACTTCACCACGGTGACTCCCTCTAACACAAGCCAGTGGTCCTGCCTCCGTTGTTGTCACGTGTACATTATCTATTTAATCTTGAATCATTCTCATTCTCCATCTCCCCTCTGCACCTTCCCCCATAACGATCTTATACAGATATTCACATCATTTTGCATGACCACAATATGTCATATTCCTCAGTTTAAATTGTTTTAAAAACTAATCTTCACCAGCAACGTATTCTTCTCGGATAGATCTGTTCGGTCGCTTCTTCGTCCAATATATTGTTAATTTGTTTTAATAAGCCATCTTCTAAAACAATGCATTCTTGTTGGATCGGTCTGTTCGGTCCCCTCTTCGACAAATAAATTATTAATTTCTTTCATAAACCAATCTTCTCTAACAATGTATTCTTTTTGGATAGATCTGTTCGGTTTTCTCTTCGTCCAATAAATTGTTAATTTGTTTTATTAACCAATCTTCTCCAACAATGTATTCTTTGTTGGATAAATCTCTTCGGTCTCTTCTTCGTCCAAAAATGTATTAATTTCTTTTTCTCAGCCCCACTATGTGCTTTTCAGCCCATTGTGGCCCATTAAGGCCTGTCTGGCAGTGTTAAGGGATAGTGATTTGGAGATAGAGTTTGCAGTGGATTTTGGCAGCAGACCGCCTTGCGTTGGTATCCATACAATGGTATGAGTGCCGGCCGTTCAGAAAGCAATGGCCAACTACTGAACGTAAACTGGCCAAGAAATAACTAACAATCAACACCAAAATATGCCGGGGTTCACTGCAATGTCCAGTAAAGGATATAAAAGAAATATTGATAATGTAACTACACATGCTATCAGTTGTATGGCTTTTGTTGTTCTATTTATTCCAATCCATAAATAGTTTAATTGCTGTAATGTTTGCGGAGAAATGTTTGTGCTCCATTTAATATGTGTCATGACGTTATCATTGCGGGCCAGCAGTGAATCTAGACACTGAAGTCTGCTCATTTTCTTTAATTTCTCTTAATTAATAACAATATGTTGACATATTTGTTTTATCTGGTATCATTATTTTTGTTTCTCGTCGTGCTGAGATAGAAATGATTCTTTTCACTGTGTTCTTGCACTGGCTTTGTTAGTTTCTCATTTGTCTTTTGTCTTGTTGTTTGTAATTTTGTGGTGTCAGAATGTCAACCTCGAGGCAATTCTCTTCCTCCGTTTACGAAGGGAATTATATTGTTCCATGTCAATATTTATTTCAACATTCCTTATGGCGTTTTCATTATGTAAGTTTAATATGGAAAAGCAGTTTCTAATATTCCTCATGATGTTTTCTGTATATAAGTTAAATATCGTTGCCATTATATAATATTAAATAGGAGATACACTTTCTAGTATTTCTCATGCTGTTTTCTGTAAATGAAATACATATGTTAATAGTTTATAATATTCCTCAAGCTGTTTCTGGATATAAAACGCAGATGTGAATAGTTTATAATATTCGCATGCTGTTTTCTGTACATAAAATGCAGATGTTAATAGTTTAATTATATAGGGTGTATTTTTAATGACTGTGCAGTGTTTGAAAATATTGCCGGTCCAAAATTGTAGTTACTTATTATGTTGCACTTTGCATAAGGTGAATACAAAACTTAGACCGGAAATAGTTTCAAACACTGCACAGTCATTAAAAATACACCCTATATTTCCTATGTTGTTTTCTGTAATAAAATACAGATGTTAATAGTTTGTTATATTCCATATGCTGTGCTTTGTACACAAAATACAGAAGTTAATATTTTATAATATTCCTTATGCTGTTATAGATGATGTAAACTTGCTGTATGTTTTTACAGGACGTTGCGATCAACTCCAGGTTAAATTTCACTGCAAATTTACGTTTAGTAGTTTCTCATTGCTTTCTGAACAAGAAGTCCAACTTAGCCTCGTGTGGAGTGATCCCACTACCTCGCGATCAGAGCACAGGAAGTAAAAACACGAGCGCAATACAAGTAAATCACTCAGCCACGTAGACCTGTTCTCTGTATATAAGATACCTATGTTTTCTGCATATAAGCTACATATGTGTTCAAGATATAATTATATATACACTCTATATTTATATATATATCTATATACTCTATATTCATTTTTAATGAATGTGCAGTGTTCTAAAACTATTTCCGGTCTGAGTTCAATATGTTTATAAGCTACATATGTTTTCTGTATATAAGCTACATATGTTTTCTGTATATAAGCAACATATATTTTCTGTATATAAGCTACATATATTTTCTGTATGTAAGCTACATATGTTTTCCGCATATAAGATAAATATGTTATCTGTATATAAGCTGCATATAAAAATACTGTTAGACTTCAGTAATATAAATTCCACAGCACAGTGAGCACGAGGATTCCGATCGTCAGAAGTGTCCACTGCGAGCGAATGTTTCGGCGTCTTTAACGTCTTGACATGCATTTTTCAATATCTAAATCTAGCCTGGAAATAGCCTCTTATATTACTCATACGGTTTTTAGTATATAAGTTAATCATGCAGTAAATATGCAGATAAGGGCGAAGTACGTATTAGATTTCCGGAGTGCTGTGAAGTCGGTTCTTGACTTAACTCAGATCAATTCGGCTGTTAAACACGCTAATTCACAATAATAATATAATAATAATAATAATAATAATAATAATAATAATAGTAATAATTATAATAAAAGTAGTAGTTGTAGTAATCGTAGTAATAGTAGTAGTAATAATGACAGTAGTAGTTAAAATAATAATAATAATAGTAGTATAGTAGAGGTTATAATAACTGGTATTGTATACAATCCTATTAGTAAAATTAAACGGAAGACCTTTTAAAATAAATGTCATTCAAGTATATGCCCCAACAAGTGAAAGCAGTGAAGAAAGCATACAGGAATTTTATAATGACGTGGAGTCTGCTTTGAAGAACTGCAAAAAAATCAGAAATAAATATCATAATGGGTGATTTCAACGCAAAAATAGGACAGCAAGGCGATGGATGCAGTGTAGGCAACCATGGTTTGGGAGAGAGAAATGAAAGAGGATACAGACTTGTAGAATGGGCAAAAGAACAAGAAATGGTTGTAGGAAACACCTGGTTTAAACAGCATCCTAGAAGATTATGGACATGGAGGAGTCCAGACAGCAGGATTAAAAACCAGATAGATTACATCCTGATTAGCAAAAGGTTTCGAAATGCGTTAACAGTCGCAAAAACAGTTCCAAAAGCAGACTGTTACAGTGATCACAGATTAATTACAGGCACATTGAGGGTAAAGCTAAAGAAAGTCAAGTGTACAGCAGGAAACCCTAAATATGACTTGTGCAAATTGAAAACTGACAAAGAAATACAAGATAATTTTAACATACAAGTAAAGAACAAATTTGATATATTGTCTGATCTAGAGATCCTGTTTCAAGATCTAGATGATCAATGGGAAACGATGAAGAATTCAATCAGTTGCGCAGCAGAAAAAACTATTCCAAAAGTAAAGAAAGTGGGCCGTAAGACATGGATGACTGAAGAAATTTTACAACTAATGGAAACAAGAAGACAGAACAAAAATAATCCTGCCAAATATGAAGAAATTCACAGAAAAGTGAGAACCTTATGTAAGGAGGCAAAAGAAACATGGCTTGAGAAAAATTGCAGAGAAATTGAAAAACAACACAACAGTAACAATGCGAAACTAATGCACAAAAGAATTCAGGAGCTTACTAATCAAAGAACACGTACATCAGCAGGCTGCCTAAAGACAAAAGATGGAAGAGTCATAATAGAAAAAGATCAGATCTTACATGAATGGTCAGATTATGTGAACAACCTTTATGACGATAACAGAGACGAACAGTATGATGTCCAAAATAATAATGAAGGACCAGCAATTTTAAAGATGGAGGTTCAGAATGCGCTTAACCATATGCAATCTGGCAAGACCCCCGGTTCAGACAGCGTCACAACAGAAATGATTAATGCTTTAGAAGAATATGGAATAGATAAAGTTACCAGTCTGCTTAATACAATATATGATACTGGAAATATACCTCAGGAGTTATGTAATTCTGTATTTATTGCAATCCCAAAGAAATCAGGAGCCTTGGAATGTGATCAACATCGAACAATTAGTATAATGAGTCACATCACGAAGATTTTGCTAAGAATTATCATGCAAAGAGTTAGGAGGAAAATACAACCTGAAATAGGAGAAGAACAATGTGGGTTTGTGGAAGGCAAGGGTACAGTAAATGCTGTGTATATACTGAGAAACATAATCGAACGTTCTATAGAAGTAAACAAAGATCTACACCTTTGCTTTATTGACTACACAAAGGCTTTTGATAAAGTGAGACATGTCAACATGATAAGGATGCTTGAAGATCTACAAATTGATGGAAAAGATCTTAGACTTGTAAAAAACATATATTGGAAACAACAAGCTGCCATAAGAGTTGATAATGAAGTAAGCCAATATCAGCCTATTAAAAGGGGTGTGAGACAGGGATGTGTAATGTCTCCAGATCTGTTTTCCCTGTACAGTGAAAGTATTTTCAGAAATATTGAAGATATGGAAGGAATCAACATTGGGGGACGATGCATCAATAACATTAGATATGCAGATGATACAGTCTTGATTGCAGACAATGAACAGGACCTGCAAAATTTAGTAGATGCGATTGTTACACACAGTGAACAACTAGGGTTAGAATTAAATTGTAAAAAGACACAGATTATGGTCGTCACTAGGAAGGACGAAATACCACAATGTAATATACAAGTAAATGGGAATATTCTTCAACAAGTGAGCAGGTACAATTATCTCGGAACAGTAATAACATCTGATGGGAGATGCCTTGAAGAGATTAGAACAAGAATCGCCATGGCAAAAGTAGCCTTTAGCAAGATGAAAAACATATTGACCAATAAAAAGATGTCAATTGAAACGAGAAAAAGAGTGTTGAGATGCTACATTGAACCTGTACTTTTATATGGATGTGAAGCGTGGACAATGAGCAGTCAGGCTGAAAAACATCTGATGGCTGTAGAGATGTGGTTTCTGAGAAAAATGCAAAGAATACCATGGACAGCCAGAAAGACCAATGAACAAGTCCTTCAAGAAACAAATGAAGATCGTAAATTGATTAGAGAAATTAGACATAGACAGTCAAAATTATTTGGGCATGTTATGAGAAGAAATGGATTGGAGAATTTGGTGACAACTGGTAAGATCGAGGGGAACAGACCAAGGGGAAGACCTAGAAGCAAGTACCTGGATGGCTTGGCCTTGTGGCATGGTCGAGACAGAAACACGGAGCTGATCCACGACTCTGGTGATCGAGTGAGATGGCAGAACATGACCGCCCACGATTACCGGCATGGCACATGATGGATGGATGGATTGTATACAATAATATACAACAATATAACAATAATAATAGTTATAATAGTAGTAGCAGTAATAGTAATAATAGTTATAGTACTAATAATAATAATAATAAAAATATAAATAGTGGTAGTAGTAGTAGTAGTAGTAGTAGTAGTAGTAGTAGTAGTAGTAGTAGTAGTAGTAGTAGTAGTAGTAGTAGTTGTTGTTATTGTAGTATAGTAGTAGTAGTAGTAATATTAAAATTAGTATTAGTAATTGTGACGATCCTATGACTCATGTCGTGTTTAATGTGCGATGGGATTTGTATAAGTAGAGTCTTTCAGTATTTCGACATGGAATTTCGAAATAAATAAATACATAAAGGAGTCATTAAAATGTCATGAAATCGAGTACGTGGAAACATGTGTTTTCAAAGGCTTCTGCTGGCGATGGTTTGCTTCTATCATCACACTACGACCTTTTGTTTCTATGAGTGTTCGCCAAAATCTGTAGGTTACCTTTCGTCTGTGAGCATAAACAAATGATGGCAAATACCTTGAATTTCGTCGGTGTGCGATGGAGATCCCAAAGGGGAAGTCAAGAATAGCAACGCTGCTAGCCTCCAGAACATGGCGTAATAGGCGACTTAGGTGGGTTGATTTGAGACAGGCTATCTACCACGGTTGAAAAAATAAAGAATATCCATGCCAACGTCCAACCAGCCTTGAGCTGGCCTACAGTGGGATTGGAATGGGTGGTTGTAGACATATACTCAACAAGCTGTCATAAGAGAAGAAGAAGAAGAAGAAGAAGAAGAAGAAGAAGAAGAAGAAGAAGAAGAAGAAGGAGAAGGAGGAGGAGGAGGAGGAGGAGCAGCAGCAGCAGCAGCAGCAACAGCAGAAGAAGAAGAAGAAGAAGAAGAAGAAGAAGAAGAAGAAGGAGGAGGAGGAGGAGGAGGAGGAGGAGGAGGAGGTGGAGGAGGAGCAGCAGTAGCAGCAGCGGCGGCGGCGGCAAAAAAAAAAAAAAAGAAGAAGAAGAAGAAGACGAAGAAGAAGAAGAAGAAGAAGAAGAAGAAGAAGAAGAAGAAGAAGAAGAAGAAGAAGAAGGCAATAATAACACGTAGAGAACAAGAAAATAATCTCCCGTCTCTGTATATATCTTCTCCTCATTCTGTTAAATCCTTTTATGAGCACGAGTCTGCAAGAACATAAAACCGGTATTTGTATACAAAACACCTTGTAAAACTAAGTCCTACAAGAAACAAATAAAAATCATAAGCTGATTGGAGAAATTAGACGTAGACAGTCAACATATTTGGTCACGTTATGAGTAGAAATAAATTGGAGAACTTTGTGACAACTGGCAAGATTTAGGGGAAGAGAACAAGGGGAAGGCAGAGAAGTAAATACCTGGATGGCTTGGCCTTGTGGTATGGTCGAGAATGGAACACAGAGCTGACTGACGTCTCTGATGATCGAGTCGAGATGGCGAAACATGACCGCCCACGCTTATCCACTGTAAAACCAGTGTTTATAAACATGACATCTGGTAAAACCAGTGTTTCTATACATGACACCCTGTGATACCATTGTTGTATACCTGTATTACACATTATATATGTACTTCCTGCCTGGTTAAGTTAGTTGCATATCCTTTACAGGACGTCACATACATCCCCAGCATTATTTGACTGTGATTTCTTGGCAAGTTTATATTCAGTAGCTTGCCACTGCTTTCAGAACGACCGGCCCTCATATTATATTATGAAAACTATCGCAAGGCGGTCTGCTGCCAAATCGTCCGCAGTTATGTTTCGAACGCTTTATGCGGGATTACGAATTTCAACGTAAACATTGGCTTATCACAAAAAATCAAAATATCCTGGGACTGATTGTGACGTCCTTTAATGGACATGCCCATAACTGTTTAGGTTGCTATTGCTTTCTGAACAACCGATGCTCCTACGATCAAATTCAACACAAGGCGCTCTACTTTCAAATCGTTTGAGTGTAGTTTCGAACCTTCCACTCGGTATGTCGAAAAATTATGAATCAGCATTCACTACTCCCTACCTTGATCTTGTTTTACATCAGGAAGTATTCTGAGTAACTAATGACGATTGCCTGAAAGAGGCTAATGAAACTAGAACATTATATACAACAATAAGAAAGAGACAAACAGCTCAATAAGAAAGAGACAAACAGCTCAATAAGATAGAGACAAACAGCTCAATAAGAAAGAGACAAATAGCTCAATAAAAAAGAGACAAACAGCTCAATAAGAAAGAGACAAACAGCTTTCTTTTGTCATGTGATGAGAAGAGAGGTATTGGAGAACATCGTGACGACCGGACAGATCGAGGGGAAGAGAGGCAGAGGCCGACCAAGAGAAATGATACATGATGGATTTAGACGTGGGATGGGTGAGTATCAGAAGCAGAGTAGATCAAGAACACCAAAGACCGAGATCTGTGGAGAGACATGAACGCTTACGCCAGCTGGCATGGCACTTGATGATGATGACGATGATGATGATGATGATGATGATGATGATGATGATGATGATGATGATATTCCGACCTAATTCTTGTGACCTCTCGTCACGTTTTTCTCTCGTCATACATCGTATTTTCTTTAACAAACTTAAAAAAGTGCGTTAAACGACAGGGCACCCCTGTTGAGTTTCTATTTGAAACCAACATGAATACCCCATAATTCCTCACCTCTGTAAATTCTGAGCATATATTTCCTTTCACCGCCAGTCTATTTGCAGCAGTGCCGGCGCAGCCTTATAGAAATGCTGTAATAAAATCGATGCAAGGAAAACACGCAACGGATAAAGAGACTGCAAAAACGTTACTATTCATACAGCGTCCCAAACCACGTAATCAATTATCGATAATGAGAAAGGAAATTGAATACCTGGATTAATAATTAGATTCGGTTGCCCTCGCGGTTGAAATCCTGGCAAGCAATCAACGTATATTGATGCGCATGCTCGGTAAGTTTAACATAATGTGGGCGAAATGATAATAGGATATAGGAAAATTAACAGAAGAATTGGACAGTGTTCTCAACATTAAGAGAAATGAAGACATTCTTGTCGTGAAGAGGTTGTACAAGTACGTAAGGGAAAAGGTATTGAATAACGTTCCTTAAATAGAGGTAGCCGGTCTCTCTGGCCGAGGGGTTACACCACTTTCTCCGTAATCCCGTTTATCACGCAGTCTCGTAGCGGGCGAGAACTGGGAGCGGTTCTACCCCCGCTGGTGAAACTGAGCCGGCCGCTCAGAAAGCAATGACAAAGTACTGAGCGTAATCTTGCCAAGAAATCAACAGACAGCTGAAAGATGCTGCTGTTGACAGCGATGTCCTGTAAAAGATATGCGAATTAAAAAATATAGAGGTAATGAAACTATATGTTAGTTTAAAGGCGAGAGTATGTCGAGCGAATAGCGTTAGCACCAATTTTAGTAACAGTAGTAAGAATTGGCCGGTCTCCCTGATCGAGGAGTTAGCAGCTTTCTCCGTAACCCCGAATACTCTAGTGGTTGATGTGAGCGCACGTCAATTGGAAGCGGTTCGAGTCGCGCCAGTGACTTATGAGAGTATAGAGCCGGTCACTCAGAAAGCAATGGCAAACTACTGAGCGTAATCTTGCCAAGAAATCAACAGTCTGCTGAAAGATGCTGATGTTGACAGCGACGTCCTGTAAAGGATATGCAACACATTTTGTTAGTAAGAATTGGCCGGTTCCGGGGCGAGGGAGATCTGACGCAGCTCGTAATCCCGCATACCGCATTCAAACTACAGCTGCGGGCGATTTGGCAGCAGACCGCCTTGCGTTGGTTTTCATTAAATGGTATGCATACCAGTCGTTAAGAAAACAATGGCAAACTATTGAACGTAATCTTGCCAAGAAATCATAAACAACCAAATAATGCAGGAGTTGACTGCAACGTCCTGTAAATGATATGCAGCTATATTTAACATTGGTAATAAGGGCAAGTCTAATCATAATAGCAACAACAGGCCACCCGGCAGTGACAATAATAACTGACAATTTTAAGAAGAATAATAACAACAGCAATTATATCAAAAATATTATAATAACAAGTCTTTCAAGAATATTAACACTAATTTAGCAATAATAGTAAGAAGGGCAAGTCTAACCAAACTATCACCAACAGCAGATCTAGCAAAGAAAAAGTATTATCAACAATTTTAACAAGAATAATAACAGCAAGGCTAGCGAAACAAGACACAACGTTAAATCTAACAAGAAAATTAGCATCTACAATTTTAACCAGAATAGTAACAACAGCAAATCTAGCAAAACAACATTAACACAAGTGAAAACAGTAAATCCAACAAGAAAATTAGCAGGTACAATTTTTACCAGAATAGTATCAACAGCATGTTTAACAAAACAACAGTAACAAAAGTAACAACAGTAAATTTAACAAGAAAATTCTTGGCTATAATTTGAAGCGAAATAGTATCACAGCAATTCTATCAACATTTGCAATAATAGTAAGACTCGAGAATGTTAAGAAAATACAGTTTAACAAAAATAATAACAATAGCATGTGAATCGGAAATATTAACAACATGAAATCTAATACTTGTTTACAATGACAAGTCTGACGAGGATAGCAACCACTACAATATTAACACGAATAGTGAAAAGAAGAAGAAGCGAGTGTAAACAAGAGAAGTAACAATAGCAAGTCTAAAAAAACTAGTAATAACAACACCTCAACACCGCAAGTTACAAAAGGAACCTGATGAGATGAACAAGAGCGAGTCTAACAGAAACAGTACAATCTACCATTAACTATATAGAACCTATTTTGCGGTGTGACAGTGGAACTAGAATGAACTAACTAGGAAGAATTTGGTAGAACAGAGATGTAGTTCATGAGACGAATGTTGGCAATACCATGAACATCTAAAGTACATATTAATTATTGCCCAAAAGGGACCAAAGAGATGAGAATATTATATACAACTACAAGAAAGAGAGAAACAACATTCTTTGGTCATATGAGGAGAAGAAAGGCATTTTAAAACGTCGTAACAACTGGAAAGATCAGTGAGAAAAAGAGGCAAGGGCAGACCGAGAGAATGATGCTGGATGAACAGAGACGGTAGCATGGGGGATATCACAGAACTGTTCCAGAACATCGGTTACTGAAATCTGTTGAGTGACATAAAGGTCTATAACAATTGGCAAGACAAATGGCAAGACAAGATCCTAGACACTGAAGTCCTACAAAGAGCGTCTATGCCCAGTATCCACACTCTACTAATGAAGAATCAGATTCGCTGGGCTGGACACTTAACTCGCATGCCAGATCACAGGCTCCCTAAACGAATTTTTTACCGCGAGTTGCGTTTTGGTAAACGCTCCCAAGGCGGCCAGTGGAAACGCATTAAAGACACTGAAAATCTCACTGAATGGTTTTGGAATTCATCATGACACCTGGGAGACTGCAGCCAGAAACAGAAATTCGTGGCGTGCATCATTACACAAGGGTGCAGTCACGTGTGAGGCAACCAGGACTACAAGAGCTGTGAAGAAAAAGCAGGACAGAAAAAAAACCACTGCAGGACATCCTCCTCTAGAAACGTCAAGCATTCTTTGTCCACATTGTCAAAGAACATTTCGAGCCAAAATAGGCCTTATCAGCCATCTTAGAACTCACGGCTCCATACTTTAAACCCCACTGAATGAAATGAATGGTCATCAGCATTCTTGATGGACAAACAACAACAACATAACAGTTGGCAGTGTACAAGATGACGATATCTGATTGACATATCTGTGCATGTTTGTTTAATAAATGTTGCCTTTGGTCTATCCCTTCCGGCCGTCCACAGTTTTGTTTCATAAATGTTATCTTTTGTCTATCCCATCCGGTCTGTCACATTATGTTTTCATTAATGTTTTCTTTGGTTTATCCCTTCCGACCTTCCACAGCAATAATTTTCATAAATGTTGTCTTTGGTCAACCTGTTCCGGCCGTCCACAGTATTTTTTTTCATAAATGTTGTCTTTTATCTATCCCGGTGGAACTTTCACAATATTATTTCATAAATGTTGTCTTTGGTCTATTCCTTCCGACCTTACACTGTACTGTTTCATAAATTTGGTCTTTGGTTTATCCCTTTCGAATTTCCCTCAATATTGTTTCTTACATTTTGCCGTTGGTCTATCCTTTCCGACCTTTCACAGTATTGGTGTATAAATGTGCTCTTTGGTCTATCCCTTCAGGCCTTCAGTATTGTTTCGTAAATATAGACTTTGGTCTTTCTCTTCCGGTCTTCGACAGTATTGTTTCATAAATGTTGCCTTTGGTCTTTCTCGTCCCGTCTTCCACAGTATTGTTTCATAAATGTAGTCTTTGGTCTATCCCTTCTGAAATTTTACAGTATTGTGCCATCCAGTGCTTTCTTTGGAATTAACCGCTGTAGTCCGGTTGTTAGCACTCAACATGCATGTCGGTTCTCATGTTTTCGAATACCCTTGAGGTGATTTTTCAAAATTAACTTGTTCTCCTAGCCTGACCCGATCTAAAACAAGTACTGGGTTATTCTCTGCTGTTAAGTAAAGTTGGTCAGTGTGATACGGATTACATCACCCGTCCAGTGCCCATAGTTTTACAAAGATATTAGACTAAGACCATGAACACGATGCGCCTTAAGGCGATGGCATGGGGCCTTTACTTTACTTTTCATTCTGTGTTGTTTCTTTATGTATTAGAATCTTCTGCTTCTTCTTCTTCAGCGTTCTGAGCCATTGAAGGTCTTTGCTGCAGATACAATCCGTCTCCATGCGCTCTCTAGTTGACCTTCTCTTGCCAGTCGTTGATTCCAAGTGCTTGTAGGTCTGTATATATATTATCTCTCCACCGTCTTCTTTGTCCACCTCGGGGTCTACGGTATTAGAATCTACACCACAACATAATTCCACATTTCACTTTACATGGCATGAAAACGACAAATGCTAGCACTTTATTGATGATGATAATGATAGTATTTCAAAATTCAAAAAAAAAAAAAAATGTCTGTCCTAAGATTGTGCAGCTCCCCAACGGATTAAATGATTCCTGGTCATAGATAATCAGAGCATCAAACATCGAGATAAAAACTATACTTCAAGAAATGCAAATGCCTCTAACGATGCGTACAAGAGGCGTAATATCAAAATAAACACAGCAAAGTCGGAAATAATGAGTGCCAGCAGGACAAACGAATAATTCCTTCTCTAGATCAGAAACACAAAACTATGTCATGACAAGAAGTTCGTTTGTCTGATGAAGCCGGGTCGTCGCATAAATAGGACAAGGACAAATAAGGTAAAGTTCACAAAGAAAATAGAAAAATTAAAAGTTTAGGAAGTAAATACAATCATGTCATATGTCGCTATTTTTTAAACATGCCACATCAATAAATTACACAGGTATTCGTCGCCACTTACAAAAGTATAAACAGAAAAATGACTTCTTTCCTTATCTCGTTTTTACTTCTACTTCTTCTTCTTCGGTAGACATTTGAACTCATTTTTTATTCACTAGTATTGTCGTTCGATAGACATTTAAACTAGTTTGCCAATCAGTAGTGTTTACGTTCAGTAGACTTTTGAACTCATTTGTTATTCAATAGTATTGTCGTTCGATTGACATTTAAACTCATTTGTCATTCAGTAGTATTGTCGTTCGGTAGATATTTGAACTCATTTGTAATTCAGTAGAATTGTCGTTCGATAGACATTTGAAATCATTCGTTATTCAGTATTGAACTAATTTGCCATACATTATATTTGTCAGTTTGTAGACATTTGAAATCATTTTTCATTCAGTAGAGAGAGAGAGAGAGAGAGAGAGAGAGAGAGAGAGAGAGAGAGAGAGAGAGAGAGAGAGAGAGAGAGAGAGAGAGAGAGAGAGAGAGAGTAAATTGAAGTACTTGGGTATCACCTTTGACAGATGTTTATCTTATAAGGATCACTTGGAGGCTTTGGTGGTGAAGGCTGATAGGGGACTTAATGCATTGAGGGCTATGGCAGCAACCGGGGTAGTTCAGAGGATGCTGTACAGGCTCTTCAAGCAGTTAATAATTTCTGTCATTGAGTATGGTTTGGGGCTGCTGACAGTATCAAAGAGCCAGCTTGAAAGGTTGGAGCGCATACATAATGCTGCCATGCGGTTAATCCTGGGGTGCACAAAGGACACACCAATTATATGCATGAGGCATATCCTGGCGCTACCAACAATTACGGATAGGCATAGGGTCCTTTAGGCCTAATGGTACCTGAAAGTTGCCGCAGACAGGGATCACCCGCTGCATGCAGCAATGGATATGGTTAAGGGTCATAGACTAAGACGAGGCATGTCCTGGATGGCACAGGCAGAACTTTCTATAAGTCAGGTGTGTGATCTAGAGACCATCAATCGTGAAAGAGAGTGGGTTGAAGTTCCGGAAGACATGACGGACTGGCACAATGTAATAATAACACTGGGTCGTGAGTGCAGAGAATGGGCAGCGGGCCGCACTGAGTTTGAAGTGCAACAGCTGATCCAGAGCAACACACACCAAGGTGACATAGTCATCTACACCGATGGGTCAGTGGTGAGAAACAGACGTAGTGGCTGGGGCTTTATTGCAAAGGCTAATGGGCGAGTCTTGAAAAAGGAGAGTCTGGCATATGAGACTACGACCTCCAGCATGAGAATGGAGGTGGAGGCAGTAACAGCGGCATTCCGGTGGCTAGAGGAGACTACTGCAACACACGTTGTATTCATTCTGGATTCAAAGAGTACGCTTAGCAAGGTGGAGAAAGGAATGTTTCGTGTGGAATGGCTCTCGTCGCTTCAGAGGTCACAGATCGTGAGAATTGTATGGATATTTTGCCCTGGCCATGCAGGTGTACGGGGAATGAACAGGCTGATAGGTAAGCAGGGAATGCACCTCTTGGTGGAAGTTTGCTTATGTACCAGGGGGAGGTGGTCGTGCGCTTGTCGGACCAGGTGGAGAAGGCGAAGGAACAGACTGAGAACCCATATGTGGAAAGAATTAGATTGCGGGGAATCGGCAGGGGTTCTGAAAGAATCTAAAAACTGAGAGGGAAGACCAGGAGAACATTTAATCAGATGGCGGTGGGAACGATTAGTAGTAAGACTCTTCGCTGGCTGTTGCACGAGGGGACAGAGCACGTATGGGAATGTCCTGAGTGCAGTGATGTCGGTTCTTGACTCAACTCAACTCAACTCAGTAGAATTGTCGTAATCGTAAATTGTTTAGAGAAATTAGACGTAGACAGTCAAAAATATTTTGACATGTTATGAGAAAAAAATGAATTGGAGAACTTGGTGACAACTGGCAAGATTGAAGGGAACAAACCAAGGGGAAGACCAAGAAGTAAATACCTGGATGGCTTGGCCACATGGCATGGTCGAGACAGGAACACTGAACTGATACACAACTCTTGTGATCGAGTGAAATGACGAGTCATGACCGCCCACGCTTTCCGCCATGGCACATGCTTGATTGATTGATTGAGAATTGTCATTCCGTAGACATTTTTACTCATATGTCATTCAGTAGAATTGTCGCTCGGTAGACGTTTTTACTCATATGTCATTCAGTAGAATTTTCGTTCGGTATACTTTTTTTTTATTCATATGCCATTCAGTAGAATTGTCGTTCCGTTGACATTTTAACTAATTTGTTATTCAATATATTTTTCGTTTTTGTGGACATTTATCATTCAGTAGAATTGTCGTTCGATGGACATTTAAAATCAATTGTCATTCAGTAGATCTGTCATTTTCTAGACAACTGAACTAATATGTCATTCAGTAGAAATATCGTTCGGTAGACATGTGACATCATTTGTCGTTCATTATAATTATCGTTCGGTAGACATTTGAACTCATTTGTCATTCAGTAGACATTTTAACGCATTTGTTATTCATTAGAATTGTCGTTTCGCATACATTTGAACTCATTTATCATTCAAAAGAATTGCCGTTCCATAGACATTTGAACACATTTATCATTCAGTGGAACTGTCGTTCCGTTAACAAATGAACTCATTTTTCATTCAGTAGAATTGTCGTTCGGTAGACATTTGAACTCAATGGGCATTCAATAGAATAGTAGACTTTTGACCTCATTTGAGATTCAGCAGAGTTTCCTTTCCGTAGACATTTGAACTTTGTCATCCAGTAGATTTGTCGTTCAGTAGACATTTGAACTAAATTGTCATTTATTAGAATTGTCGTTCAGTAGACATTTGAACTAAATTGTCATTTACTAGAAATTTTGTTCAGTAGACATTTGAACTCATTTGTCATTCATTAGAATTATCGTTCGGCAGACAGTTGAACTTAGTTGTCATTTATCGACCTGAGATTGTTCTGTAAAATTACTAGTACAATTGAACAATTCTTTTACACGCATTAAGAGTATTGGGCATTTGGTACTAGACTCATAGTTTTATAGAACATTTTACGCTCAGTATCTCCCGGTACTCAGTATAGATTAGATTAATCAAATATGGAGGAGCAACATCTGTACAAATATCCGAAGGTTTGGCTTGCGACCTGACATCGTACTTAGCTCCTCGTGGCTAATCAGCTAGCGCTGATTGAGCTGACTGTCTCGTACGTATCAAATATGGAGGAGCAACATCTGTACACATTAAATAAGTACAATGACATGGTCGCAAGTCTAAGGCGGGAGGAGTACACCGTCTGGCTGTTCGCCGTCGAGGTAGGCGCAAGAGGTCTCGTCTCCCACTCCGTGTTTGATGTGCTGAAGCGAATGGGCATGAAAGGACAAGCAAGAGCTCTGGCCAGAAACAACTGTGTGAGGCAGCCGAAAAGGCCTTGTACTGGCTATGGAATTGTCGGAATCTAGAGTGGAATGAGTCTCGAAACTAGTATGGTTAGAAGCGGTAAATGCAGTACCAACAATCTGTCAACCAAGACCACGAACTTTACAACGTCTCGTGTCAGATCTTTAGCCTTTCCTCCAAACGTGAGCGGAGAATCTGAGTGCAGTCAAATCATCGGCCGAAGTCCAAACTCCATAACATAGCGATAATCGGTCGTAGGTCGCACTCAGTCAGCGACAGAGACCAAGAGGTGAATCAAAACGGAAAGGAAGAACCGACTTCCTAGTAGAGTGCGGCGCCATGAACGGAGCACGGAGAAGGAACACGGCAACGGAGACGTGTGGAGGTGACAGAGGCTTTGGTGGTGGATGTAACTGGCTCCCCATGACCACACGTGCTAAGGAGCAGGCACAAGCTGCACGGGCTCTCCTCTCCGAGGGAGGGGGGCTTGAGAGTGGACATGGTAACAGCGAAGGGACAAACTTATGTAACATCAAGGATAAAAATTGTGACCGAACGTCTCCACGGCAGGGGTATGACGCCAGAAGTCATGGCCCCCAGAGAGTATCAAGAAATTAAAGGTCAGAAATACCTGGGGAAGGGGTTTATTTCTGACGATCAGAAGCCCCCTGCCGTGTTTGCTCCGCGGCGGAGTTTTTGCGATTATGATTACATCGATCTGGAAGCCAAGGTAAAGTTTTAAATTATCCAACCGATGGAGTTTCGAACCAGACCGGCATCTGAACGTCTGGCCACTACACTCGCACGTCTCCTAAAATTATTGGCCCCGTAGGCAAGAAGAATGATCGTGTACATTTCTTTGTTTTAAGTCCACACGGGGACACAATCTATCCATTTGTGCATGATCTTTCCAGACAACGGAAAACAAATCCCTATATCCTAATTTTATTTTTATTATTGCATCAAAAAGTGTCTCACGTTGAAAGCTGAAGTAGGAAGCCACATAACAGACCAATCTCATTGGCTTCCGAGACCGGGATTCCATTCTACTGTATTATCATCGCGTGCATGTATGAATATTCATGAGATCGCCTGGGGTTTTGAAGGGAGATAAATCGCCCGATGAAATGTATCCTACTACATTACAACACAATTGTAACTGCATTATCGGATTCGTAAATCTCTCTCTCTCTCTCTCTCTCTCTCTCTCTCTCTCTCTCTCTCTCTCTCTCTCTCTCTGCGTCTATGTCTCACTCTCTCTCTCTCTCTCTCTCTCTCTTCTCTCTCTGCGTCTATGTCTCACTCTCTCTCTCTCTCTTCTCTCTCTGCGTCTATGTCTCACTCTCTCTCTCTTCTCTCTCTGCGTCTATGTCTCACTCTCTCTCTCTCTCTCTTCTCTCTCTGCGTCTATGTCTCTCTCTCTCTCTCTCTCTTCTCTCTCTGCGTCTTTGTCTCACTCTCTCTCTCTTCTCTCTCTCTGCGTCTATGTTTCACTCTCTCTCTCTCTCTTCTCTCTCTGCGTCTATGTCTCACTCTCTCTCTCTCTTCTCTCTCTGCGTCTATGTCTCACTCTCTCTCTCTCTCTCTTCTCTCTATGCGTCTATGTCTCACTCTCTCTCTCTCTCTCTCTCTCTCTCTCTTCTCTCTCTGCGTCTATGTCTCACTCTCTCTCTCTCTTCTCTCTCTGCGTCTATGTCTCACTCTCTCTCTCTCTTCTCTCTCTGCGTCTATGTCTCACTCTCTCTCTCTCTCTCTCTCTCTCTCTTCTCTCTCTGCGTCTATGTCTCACTCTCTCTCTCTCTTCTCTCTATGCGTCTATGTCTCACTCTCTCTCTCTTCTCTCTCTGCGTCTATGTCTCACTCTCTCTCTCTCTCTCTCTCTCTTCTCTCTCTGCGTCTATGTCTCACTCTCTCTCTCTCTTCTCTCTATGCGTCTATGTCTCACTCTCTCTCTCTCTCTCTCTCTCTCTCTTCTCTCTCTGCGTCTATGTCTCACTCTCTCTCTCTCTCTTCTCTCTCTGCGTCTATGTCTCACTCTCTCTCTCTCTTCTCTCTCTGCGTCTATGTCTCACTCTCTCTCTCTCTCTCTTCTCTCTCTGCGTCTATGTCTCACTCTCTCTCTCTCTCTCTCTCTCTCTCTCTCTTCTCTCTCTGCGTCTTTGTCTCACTCTCTCTCTCTCTTCTCTCTCTGCGTCTATGTCTCACTCTCTCTCTCTCTCTTCTCTCTCTGCGTCTATGTCTCACTCTCTCTCTCTCTCTCTCTCTCTCTCTCTCTCTCTCTCTCTTCTCTCTCTGCGTCTATGTCTCACTCTCTCTCTCTCTCTCTTCTCTCTCTGCGTCTATGTCTCACTCTCTCTCTCTCTCTTCTCTCTCTGCGTCTATGTCTCACTCTCTCTCTCTCTCTCTCTCTCTCTTCTCTCTCTGCGTCTATGTCTCACTCTCTCTCTCTCTCTCTCTTCTCTCTCTGCGTCTATGTCTCACTCTCTCTCTCTCTCTCTCTCTTCTCTCTCTGCGTCTATGTCTCACTCTCTCTCTCTCTCTTCTCTCTATGCGTCTATGTCTCACTCTCTCTCTCTCTCTCTCTCTCTTCTCTCTATGCGTCTATGTCTCACTCTCTCTCTCTCTCTCTCTCTCTTCTCTCTCTGCGTCTATGTCTCACTCTCTCTCTCTCTCTCTTCTCTCTCTGCGTCTATGTCTCACTCTCTCTCTCTCTCTCTTCTCTCTCTGCGTCTATGTCTCACTCTCTCTCTCTCTCTCTCTCTCTCTCTCTCTCTTCTCTCTCTGCGTCTATGTCTCACTCTCTCTCTCTCTCTCTCTTCTCTCTCTGCGTCTATGTCTCACTCTCTCTCTCTCTCTTCTCTCTCTGCGTCTATGTCTCACTCCCTCTCTCTCTCTCTCTTCTCTCTCTGCGTCTATGTCTCACTCTCTCTCTCTCTCTCTCTTCTCTCTCTGCGTCTATGTCTCACTCTCTCTCTCTCTCTCTCTCTTCTCTCTATGCGTCTATGTCTCACTCTCTCTCTCTCTCTCTCTCTCTCTCTCTTCTCTCTCTGCGTCTATGTCTCACTCTGTCTCTTTTCCCTCTGTCTGTGTCTATGCTCTCTATACTACTCTGCTTATATTGCTTCTATGTTTTTGTCTCTTTATATATGCATACATGTACGTGTGTGCGTTACAAATTTACCGCTTAATCCAGATATATTGATGTCATTAGGTTTGCTGAATCCACGGGTCTTAGCGAACTTTATTGCATCTTTTACTACTCTTTCTTTCTTCTTCTATACCTTCTACTATTGATAAATGGATGCGTGAATGGATGCATAGATTAATGGAAAGATGGATGGATGGATAGATAGATGGATGGATGGGTGGATGCATAGATTCATGCATTGATGGATGCATAGATTGATGGATGGATGGATGGACAGAGAGATGGATAGATGAGGAGATGGATGCATGGATTGATGAATAGAATGATGTATAGATGGATGGATAGACAGATAGATGGATGAATGAATGAATGGATGGATGGATTGATGGATGCATGGATGGATAACTGAAGCGATGGATGGATGGATGCATACATGGATGCATGCATGCATGGATAGAAGGACCAACAGACCTACCGACCGAACAACAACAGACAAACAAACAAACAAACAAACAAAGAATGTAACATACAGACAGGCAGACAAACAGACTGGCATACATTAAGTTATCTTGACTTGTAACCAAAGACTTGCAACCAAAGCAGTAAAGAAACAAATTAAAATCACATAAATTTACTCCCGATACAAGATGTCACAGAATAAATATATTAAGTCAGCGGAATTACTATTATACGAAATAATACACTAGAATTATTAATGTGACATCACAAGTCCACGCGGAAAGCAAATCCAACAGTATACCCACTGCTCTACATAGAATAACCTCATCAAACACAAAGTCTTACAACAGGACGCATTCTTTCAATAGTCACGTACTGTCGAGCTGTATAGGGAGATCCGGCAACGAGGTATGCAAGGCTGGACACGACAGGCGAGGTCTCCAATTTACCGCCAACTCCAATGCGGTTTTCTGTATTTATCTACGGGGATCTGGATTATTTCACAGTGTGTGGTACAGTGTTTGGGAGTCATGTCGGAAGGTAATTAACTTGGGATTCCGTTGACAAATCCAGTAAAGTAATCGGGGGGAAGTTTTATTGTGATCGATTTCGTGCTGAAAGATGCCGCGCGGAACATGGTGGGGAAGTTGGGATAGAGGATAGTCTCGAGACGTTAACGAGACAATCATAAAGAGATACAGGTATTGAGGTAATAGAAACTGAGAGAGAGAGAGAGAGAGAGAGAGAGAGAGAGAGAGAGAGAGAGAGAGAGAGAGAGAGAGAGAGAGACAGAGACAGAGACAGAGACAGACAGAGAGACAGAGAGCGAGAGATACATAGTCAGAGAGACAGAGGCAGAGAGACAGATGCAGATACAGACAGAAACACGGAGAAAAAGAGACATAAGCAGTGACAGAGAGACATAGAAACAGAGAGAGACTCAGACAGAGACAGAGAGAAGCGTATACAAAGATAGAGAGGGACAAAGACAGATATATAGCGACATTGACAGAGAAAGAGAGACAATGGCAGAGACAAAGAGAGGCATAGAGAGGGATATAGAGAGAGAGATAAAAAGAGACATGGACATAGACAGGTGAAAACGACAGAGAGTACAAGAAGAAGGAGAAGAAGAAGAAGAAGAAGAAGAAGAAGAAGAAGAAGAAGAAGAAGAAGAAGAAGAAGAAGAAGAAGAAGAAGAAGAAGAAGAAGAAGAAGAAGAAGAAGAAGAAGAAGAAGAAGAAGAAGAAGAAGAAGAAGAAGAAGCAGAAGAAGAAGAATGAAGAGGAGGAGAGGAGGAGGGAGGAGGAGGAGGAGGAGGAGGAGAAGAAGAAGAAGAAGAAGAAGAAGAAGAAGAAGAAGAAGAAGAAGAAGAAGAAGAAGAAGAAGAAGAAGAAGAAGAAGAAGGCTAATGGTGTTGGAAGATGGAGATCATTGTACGTAGGGAGGTTGACGTGATTTGGTTACATTATAGCTGGGAGGTGACTTGAAGAGACTAGAATAAAAATCGCTATGGTAAATGTGGCCTTTTATAAGATTGAAAACGTACTGACCAATATAAGGAGGTCAATTGCAACGAGGAAAAAAAAAGAGGTGAAGTGCTACATAGAACCTGTACTATTGAATGGATGTGAGACGTGGACAATGAGCAGTGAATCTGAAAATCATGACCGTCGTTTGACCAGCTAGACACCCAGATATACTCTACTTCTTTGAGCCTGAAACTTTACATGTATTTCTTTGTGAGCTGTCTTAGTGATCACAAAGGGTTCCCCAATGGATATTTCTGGGTAAAACGGGTGCAAGGTTAAAAGACACATTTCTAAGTGGGTATCCAAAAGGAAACACGTGCCAGTCCAATGAAATCTTTCTGTGCGTTCGATTTCTTTGAGCTCAAACGTAGTGCATGCATGTGCTACTGTTTCTAGTGTATTGCACTGATTGTTGCGTGTGGATTAGCTTTTACTATTACATGTGTCCCTCGCTACCAAGAAAGTCCCATTCGACTTCAATGGTGTGTTAAAGGACATATTGTATACACGGTTGGCGGTCATGTTAGCTTAGTTGATAGGGAACAGAGCTGATAATATCATGAGTGCTGTAGAACAAAGGTTAGACGCTTGGGATCTTCGCCTGCTAAGTGACGGAGAGATTTGGCCAACTTTCCCTCCAGACATTCAGGTCTAAAACAGTAGATCCATAGACTGATTCCTGACATTGTATGATTGCTGCTCTTTCTAAACACTGAGACGTGTGGGTTTATTTTTAATGACTATACGGTGTTTGAATTGTATTCACCCTCTGTAAAGTTCATGCAACATAAAAGGTAAATACAAAACTTGGACCGGCAATATCTTCAAACACTGCACATTCATTAAAAATACACCCTGTATAATAGGGCTGAGGTTATTCAGTTTTTCCGACACCATGCTGTTTGTGGCCGGTTCCGTGGCGAAGGGGTCACGGACACAATTCGTTTAGTTTAGTTTAGTCGATGGATCAACATCACGGCACACGGGTGTAAGCCATAATCTTTTTTTTTCTGTTTTTTTGTCTCCTCTATCTTCTCTCTTTGTTCTCCTCCTAACTCAAACCTGAGTCTAGAGACACTCAGCTCAGTGCACGACCTCCGTAGCACCGGCGAGGATCCTGAAATACTTTGGGTAGATTTTAACTCAAAATTTTGCCTGGGCAGCGCCGTTAGGCTACTCTTCTTCGATTTCCAACTGCCAAGGGATATTTTTGTGTACGTGCGCAACAATACACACAGGCGTCCCATCTCACTACCCAGAGACCAGGGAAAATTTTATTAAATCCCGGGGCTTGAACCCGGAATCTCCAGCACTCGAGGCGGACACCATACCTCGAGACCACGCAGCCCCATACCGCGTTCGAAACACAGCTGCAAGCAATTTGACACAGACCGATTACGTTGGTATTTTTATTTTATAAAATAGTATTGGTGCCTGTCGTTCAGGAAGCAATAGCAAACTACTGAAGGTAAAATTACACATAAAAACCAAAAAAATGCTGGGGTTTACTACCACATCCTGTAAAGGATATGCAACTGACTATGCTGTTTGTGAACCACGTTTCTTCGATTTTTAGGCAGAAAAACAGACAGATAGAGATGGTGATACATGTATAAATAGACAGGCATGACATCTGATAGAACGAACGAACAAACGAACGAACTTTATTTTCAAAGGGTAACAAATCGGGCACCTAGGCCCGTCTTACATTCGACCCTCCCAATCACTCATCTTTCATTCATCAATTGTGCATGTTAAATTCACATAGGAAACAAAACATTGTCAAAATTTTGTCAAAACATTATCTGAAACATTAGCAGAAAAATAGATAGACAGACAGACGTACAGACCGAAATCAGACAGACTGATAGGCAGGAAGGCTGCAGACTGACAGACCTATAAACAGAGAGAGATATGGAGAGATAGAAAGAGAGAGAGATAGAGAGAGAGAGAGAGAGAGAGAGAGAGAGAGAGAGAGAGAGAGATCTAGAGATTAAAAGAAGAGAGCGCGTACATAGACAGACAGATAGATAGACAGATACTGAAAGAACTGAGATGGATAAAAAGAGAGGAAGAGCGAAAGATAGAGAGGGATAGAGAGATATAGACAGTTGTAAAGAAAGAAAGAAAGAGAGAGAGAGAGAGAGAGAGAGAGAGAGAGAGAGAGAGAGAGAGAGAGAGAGAGAGAGACGTAGAGAGACATATAGAGAGAAAGATGATAATAGAGAGAGATGGACACATACATATATAAGAGAGATAGAGAGTGATAGAGAGACATAAAGCGAGATAGAGATAGAGAATAGAGAGAGAGAGAGAGAGAGAGAGAGAGAGAGAGAGAGAGAGAGAGAGAGAGGAAGAGAGAGATAGAGTGGGATTGGGAGGTAGATATAATGATTATTAGGTGCTCATTGTATTTCCATTTATATTCGAAGCTCCACATTAGATGTATAAATACACCGCATTAGAAAAAGACACACATCCCAACAATACAAAAACATGCCACAATCTGAATACACATAGACATGTTAATCAGCCTAAACAAGAAATCGAAACCATTTCCCCTCAACAACTGAATCGAAATGAAAAGAAAATCCGAACATCGGAAATGCATAAGCATGGAAAATGTTCATTGATCGAGGCTTGTGAGAAGATAGGAGAAACTCTACTCTAATACCTCTAGATTACGCCTCTTCTCCGGCGTAATTCTGATTTACGATCTTATTCACAACCAGTCAAATAAGGTTACATAAATCTCCTTTGAGATCTGCTTTCTTGTGTGTTTGCAAATTGTTGTTTTAACTTTTTCACCTTAAAGGTAGCGTTGTTCATATTGTGGTTGTTCATGACGATGAATTTACTAGGCACTTTTCGTGTCAAACGGGATTTACCACTGGGATTCATATTTCAACACAGACGACGCCACAAACAATTGGTTACTTGATTTATTGCCTGGTATATTTCGCTGCATCTCCTATTGTGCTTAGAGTTTGATTGCGATTTTATTGACTTATCTTGCTTTGATCTATTCTTTTCATGTGATGTGTGATAGCATTGATAGCCTACAATATATAAACATTAGCATTGCTGAAATGCATCCTTTTCATCTAAACTGGACTCTTATTCTCATTGTATATAATAAGTGAAATGGTACACTTCTTTGCATGATGTTGCGATCAACTCCAGTTTATTTTCAAAGCAGTGTTATGTCCAGTCTCCTGTTTATTTTCTAGGCAATGTATATTCAGTCTCCTGTTTATTTTCAAGGTAATGTTATGTTCAGGCCACAGTTTTTTTTTCTTTCTAGGTAATGTCATGTTTAGTCTGCAGTTTATTTTCTACGCAATGTTATCTTCAGTCTGCAGGTTATTTTCAAGGCAATGTTATCTTCAGTGTGCAGGTTATTTTTTACGCAATGTTATTTTCAGTAGTTTCCCGTTGCTGTCTGAACACGAAGTCAACGTTTTAGTCCATCTTAATGCTGGTACAGGGAATAAATCCCCTACCTCACCATCACTGAACCTAGGGAATAAATCCCCTACCTCACCATCACTGAACCTAGGGAATAAATCCCCTACCTCACCATCACTGAACCTAGGGAATAAATCCCCTACCTCACCATCACTGAACCTAGGGAATAAATCCCCTACCTCACCATCACTGAACCTAGGGAATAAATCCCCTACCTCACCATCACTGAACCTAGGGAATAAATCCCCTACCTCACCATCACTGAACCTAGGGAATAAATCCCCTACCTCACCATCACTGAACCTAGGGAATAAATCCCCTACCTCACCATCACTGAACCTAGGGAATAAATCTCCTACCTCACCATCACTGAACCTAGGGAATAAATCCCCTACCTCACCATCACTGAACCTAGGGAATAAATCCCCTACCTCACCATCACTGAACCTAGGGAATAAATCCCCTACCTCACCATCACTGAACCTAGGGAATAAATCCCCTACCTCACCATCACTGAACCTAGGGAATACATCCCCTACCTCACCATCACTGAACCTAGGGAATAAATCCCCTACCTCACCATCACTGAACCTGAAGTTTACGAGATCTCCCGTCTCGCTTTATTCGTGGCACATGATGCTACTGATATCGTCCAGGACGATAATCTCGTCTGGTTTTCTCTATTTAAAGGAGGACGTAGTATCTCCGAGCCACTCCTCTTCAGTTCTTACTTCTCTGTGTTAGTTAATTAATCAACAGATCACCCTCACAGTACATCCAACTGTTAGCCTATATGTGCTCAGATGACCTGCTTAGTATGTGCCTCAGAGTGTAGAGTCTGGAGACACGAGGTATGTGTTAGCTGACTAGTCTTCTCTGGCCCTGGCTCTGGCATGGTGCCCTTGTAAAGAATCATCTCCTTTGACTTGACGTTGCAAGACGTAAATAATATCCATCATGTGCCTTATCGGTAAGCTCTTCGGTCTTATTTCGCCATCTCAGTCGATCATCAGATCCGTTTTCTTGACCCGACCATGCCATGTGCTCAAGCCATCTCTCTGCCTTCCTTTTGTTCTCTCTCTCTCTCCCCCCCCCCCCCCCCCCCCCAATCTTACGAGTTATCACCAAGATCTTTAGTTTGTTTCTTCTCATAACGTGTCCAACAATTGTTGGCTGTCTACGTGTAATGTTTCTAATCAGCTTACGGTATTCATCTGTTTCTTTTAGGACTTGCTCATATTTATTTCTGTCTGTCCATGGTATTCTTTGAAGTTTCTTCAAAATCATATTTCCACTGCCGTTAGATGTTTTTCAGCTTGTTTGCTCATCTCATTGTCCACGTTTAATATCCACACAAAAGTAGAGGTTCTGTGTAGCAAGCACTTCAACACTCAATATAAGTTTACAGTAATAATTATTTTTCATAAGCATATAACAAGAAGCGGGCGCGTTAACGAAATTTACAGCGAACTGATAAGACAATGTTACGAAACGGTCGGACGCTGCTTCCACGCCTTGTATCATCCGCTAACGAAAGTGAGAGAACATGTCGACACATATTTGTCCGTGTACTAAGGCCTGATATTCTGATGGCGCTGTCACATCACACATCAAAATCACGACATTGCTTCGGGACAAATCAGGAAACTGCATCGGGACAAATCAGGAAACTGCATCGGGATAAATCAGGAAACTTTCTGGATAAATAAGGAAACTGCATCGGGACAAATAAGGAAACTGCATAGGCAAAAATTAGGAAACTGTATCGGGAGAAATCAGAAAATTGTATCGGGACAAATCATGAAACTGTATCGGGGGAAATAAGGAAACTGTATCAAGACAAATCAGGAGACTGCGTAAGAAAAAAAAAAGTGAAACTGCATTGGTACAAATCAGAAAATTGTATCGAGACAAATCATGAAACTGTATCTGGAAAATTCAGGAAACTATCGGGAGAAATAAGGAAACTGCATCGGGATAAATCGGGAAACTTTTGGAATAAGTAAGGAAACTGTATCGGAACAAATCATGAAACTGAAACGGGATAAATAAGGGAACTGCATAGGCAGACATAAAGGGAACTGTATCGAGACAAATCAGGAAACTGTATCGGGAAAAATTAGGAAACTGTATTGTGAGAAACAAGGAAACTGTATCAAGACAAATCAGGAGACTGCATCAGGATAAATAGTGAAACTGCATCCTGACAATTCAGGAAACTATTTCAAGAAAAATCAGGAAACTGCCTCGGGACAAATCAGAAATCTGCTTAGGGAAACTTCATGAAATTATTTCGGGACAAATCAGGGAACGACTTCGGTACAAATCAAGATTCTGCATCGGGACAAATCATGAACTCTTTCGGGACAAATTTCTAAGGCAGCTACCCAAAAATAAAACCATGGTAGTCCAAATAAATCTGTATTGTCGTTCTCTCGATTTCAGGCTCAAGACTTACCCTATTTACGTGCTGCTGCTTCTAGTGCACTGAATACACTTCTAATGCACATTGCGTGGGTATTAACTTTCCCTATTATCAAAGTCCCTCCCCATTAGACGAACCAACTCTGACTTCAGAGGTATTTGTAATTTACGCTCCCATGTCAAGGACGAGAAGTCAGCATGTTAGTCCAACAAACCGGTATAAGGTTTGAATCCGTTGCCTTGGCATTAGCACAGCGGATGTTTAAGAACGAGCGCTCTTATCAATTCGGCAAAGCTGATTTCGACCCTGGGAGGCTGTTCGACCCGATGTTAGGGGGCTGAGTGGTCTCGAGGTGTGGTGTCCGCCTCGAGTGCTAGAGGTTCCGTGTTCAGGCCCCGGTGAGAGTCGGGATTTTTTCACGAGAACTTCTAGTTATAAAATTTCCCCTGGTCTCTGGGTAGTGAGACTGGACGCCCGTGTGAATTGCTGCCTACGTAAAAAATTCCTTGGCAGTTGGAAATCGAAAAAGAGTAGCCTAACGGCGCTGCCAGGCAAAATTTCGAATTAAAAATCTACCCAAAGTATTTCAGGATCCTCGCCGGTGCTATGGAGTTCGTGCACTGAGCTGAGATTCTCCGGACTCATGTTTGAGCTAGGAGTAGAACGGAACACTTATGGGTTACACCCGTGTGCCGTAATGTTGATCCGTTGACTAAACTAAACTAAACTGATTTCGACCCAATATAAATGACCACAGGCAGCGATTTACATTTTAAAAAAAGCTAGTTGCATATCATTTACAGGATGTCGCAGTGAAATACAGTTTTTCGGCTGTTTGTAATTTCATGGCAAGTTTACGTTCAGTAGTTTACACTGCTTTTTTGAAAGACCAGTCATATCATTGTATGAAAACCAACGCAAGGCGGTCTCCTTCCAAATCGCCTGCAGCTATTTTTCAAATGCGGTATGCGCGATTACGAATTGCATCCGTAACCCCTTCAGCCACAGAAGACGCATACTAATTATGAACCAGCCATCAATAAAGAGAACATTCCAAGGATATCGTGGATCGTGTCTTAACACGTGATCCATCGAAACCCGTGACAGGAAGGTCAAAGACCCACCCCTCCTGTGGGGTCTCTCCAGATGACCTTTGCGTGTGCCGGGTCCGTTTCGCGTTCGTGCGTGTGGTGGCTCTTGGGGAGTGATGTCAATAACGAGAGAATCCACAAAACCACAGTGGCACCTGCAATCTACCCCAGGCAGATACGTTGGCGGAAGTGGTACATGACATGGGGCATACAACTCCCTGGCTCAGGGGGATATGTCATAGTGCCAATATTAGATATTTTGTTGGTCGGTGGGTTGGTTGATGAAACCCTGGGAGGCTGTCTGTCCGTCCGTAGGTTTGTTGTTCGTTCGTTCGCTCAGTCGGTCTGTCTGTTTCTGTGTTTGCCATAATAACCCCACCCCCACTTTTTTTTTACCCTACCGCCCACGCCTCGTCCACATTTTGGCGCCGTGGCGAAGGTTTTCGAATGCGACTGGCAATCCCACATACTACGCTCGAAACACAGCTGCTGGCGATTTGGAGGCAGACCGCTTTGCGTTAGTTTCAATACAAAGGTATGAATGCTGGTCGATTAGAAAGCAATAGCGAACTTTTTTTTTTAAACTTCGCATATCCTTTACAGGACATCGCTGTCAACAGCAGCATCTTTCAGCTGTCTGTTGATTTCTTGGCAAGATTACGCTCAGTAGTTTGCCATTGCTTTCTGAGCGACCGGCTCAGTTATCCCGCAAGTCACAAGCGGGGGTAGAACCGCTTCCAGTTCTCGCCCGCTAAGAGACTATGCGTGATAAACGGGATTACGGAGAGAAAGTGTTATAATCCCTCGGCCAGAGAGACCGGCAATAACGAACTACTGAACGCAATTTTGCAAAAAATTCACAATCGGCCAAATTATGCTGGGGTTTACTACCACATTCTGTACAGGATATGCATAACTTGCTAACTAACTTGTATAACGTAGGCAAGAATCAAGGTTTGCAAGCACATTATCCACTTTATAGTCAGGGTGAAGGCAGAGAGGTACATATCTAGATCTCTTGGCCACGTGGCGTAATCGAGACAAAATACAGATCTTATCCACCACTCAGTTGATATTGTCAGATGGTGAAACATGAACGCCCACGCTTATCGGCATGGCACACGATTATGATGAGCTTAAGGGCTTATGGTATTTTGCTTCACAGATGATGGAAGTGGCTTAATACTTACCAAGAGGTTAGTCATAGCAGGTGGCTACCTGCCTTATCTAGCTGTTTTTATTCAAACACAAAAGTGGGATTATAAAGTTTTTGTCTATGTGAATGTAACATGCGGAACAGATAATGTGTTAAGGTCTGCGCTCCCAATTTGTGACCGTTTTTGAAAATAAAGATCGTTTGTTCGTTCGGTTGTATGTTCGTTCATTCGTTCATTCGGTCGGTAGGTCGGTAGGTCGATCGGTCGTTCGTTCGATCGTTTGTTCGTACATTTAAGTGTGGTAGTGATGTACATTTTCTGGAAATGTGTGAATGGGAACTCGACATTTCTATTCACAGGCGTTAAGGTTGCCCGATTCCAGAAAGCCTGCCATTTGTGTTAGTGTTGTTGGCGTGGGGACTTTTCTCCCAGCCATACACAAAAGAACGGGGAAGGAGTGGTCTCGAGGTATGGTGTCCGCCTTGATTGCTGGAGGTCCCGGGTTCAAGCTCCGCTGAGGACCAGGATTGTTTCACGTGGACTTATAATAAATAAAATGTCCCCTGGTCTCTGGGTAGTGAGATCGAACGCCCGTGTGTATTGTGGCGCACGTAAAAAATCCCTTGGCAGTTGGAAATCGAAAAAGAGTAGCCTAACGGCTCTGGCTCAGAAAGCAATGGCAAACTACTGAGCGTAATCTTGCCAAGATATCAACATACAGCTGAAAGATGCTGGTGCTGACAGCTAAGTCCTGTAAAAGGATATGCTAAAAAAAAAAAAAAAAAAAAAAGGCTCTGCCCGGGCAAAATTTCGAGTTAAAAATCTACCCAAAGTATATCAGCCGATGCTACGGAGTTCGTGAATTGAGCTGAGTTTCTCCAGACTCAGGTGTGAGTTAGGAGGAAAACTGAGCACTTATGGGTTAAACCCGTGTGCCGTGATGTTGATCCAACGACTAAACTAAACATATTCGAAAGAACTAACGGTCACCCCGTGGCAATGCTCTCTTTCACCTCTCCAAGCTCAGAAGCCATTCGTGTGACAAGATGGTTTGCTTGTCATTTTCTCTATTCCTAGAGCACAAGAGAGCTTTGGTGTAACGATTAGGGCGCTTTACAAAAAATATCATGGGCGGTATTCGATGTCAGCTCTCGTCGTTTGCTATGGGAGAGAAGAACTGTCAACCTCTTCCTCCATGCACTATCGCCTGCAAAACATACGATGGTCCTAACGCTTGATATACGCACAGCATTTTCCTGCTACGAGGCATTTTTGTATTTGTTTTCCCAGAGCAGTAACTGCTGATAAGTTAATGTGTTGTTTTTCCAACATCGCTACAACGCTACACATTGGAAGAGGAGTTATAATTAAGGCACATCCCAGTCTCAGATTAATAATTTCTGGACCGAATCAGCCACATTTCTGATAATAATATGTCACTTTTATTTCATCCAAAACAGTGTGTATTTATATGGTGCATTGTGTGTTTTCCTTGTATATTTCCGAATACAACAAATACATTCACATACACGTATGATTATATTACATTCATGTCACGGTGCAATTACCTACATAATAATTGTATACGCTTTTTTTCAACCTATAACACGTATACACAGCATATGGTCTCCCCCCCCCGTCTCTCTCTGTCTCTCTCTCGCTCTCTCTCTCACTGTCTCTCTGTCTCTGTCTGTCTGTCTGTTTCTCTCTCTCTCTCTCTCTCTCTCTCTCTCTCTCTCTCTCTCTCTCTCTCTATTTTGCAAACGTTTATTGAGTGATGAAGATTAGCATTCTGTATTTTATGTAAGTTTACATGTGTCCTGAATGTTTAGGGCATCCTTAAAATTTGAAAGGGATTATTGTCCATACGGAGTAATGAATAGTATTGATAATTGAAAAAGATCAATCGTACCACATTTAGGGTCATAATCTACTGTAATACTAACAATCATTATTGTACTTCATGAGTGGCCAAAGACAACCGTAACATGAGGAAGACCGTTACCTCTCACGCTTTGCTGCAAGAACTATCGTTAATACATACAAATAAAAATCATAATTAAAACCAAAAACACAAAATTAAAAATTGAATAGTGTGGTTCAACCGTATCATATAAATTATGCCCCTTGAGTGGTAATTTCCACAGCTACTTCCCATGTCTCATTTTGCTAATATAATTGTACGTGCGTTTTTTTTTTCTTTTCTGGCTCTTCATTTTCCTCTCCATTCCATTGACAATAATTAAATCATTTTCATATTTATTCTTTGTCCTTATGTATATATTTACCTCACATTCCGGGGTTTCACCCCATCATGTGTATATTGCTGAATAATATTATCTAACATAATAGCAAATAGCGTGTCGTTAAATTAGCTGGCATCTTGATGAGAAGTCATCATTGTTCGAGCGATGTTCAATTACTTGGTAATCGCTCCAGGGGAGGTTACTGCACGGCTGATGGCACAGAGTAATGATCGAACGGCCCTTTAGTTAGATTTTTAAATCTGGAAAGTGTTAAATGAATTGCGAAGAGAAAATAATGACGACGATAAAAATAGCAATAATAATACTCGTACCTTCACATTTTGTAGTGTGTCTTAAAACAGTCCACGAATACTAGAATAAGTTTACTGAAGGTTTCTGTAGAGCGAATGTGCTCGAAAAGCGAGTTATCGCTATTCAGATTGTTGTAAAACAAATTATCGTTAATCATATTGTCGTTGTAATGATTGTACAATAGTCGTAATATATATTTACGCATTTTTCTTCATTGTCAAGTGTCTGTTCTGGAACAGACCGTGGCTATCATGATCGTCCAACAACTCTCTGCTATCTTATATTTTTATGAAGTTAATTTTCATCATCATCATCATCATCATCATCATCATCATCATCATCATCATCATCATCATCATCATCATCATCATCATCATCATCATCATCATCATCATCACCATAATTATCATCATCATCATCATCATCATCATCATCATCATCATCATCATCATCATCATCACCATTATCATCATGATTATCGTGTGTCCTGCCGATTGCCACAGACTTGGTGTTCTAGGTAGACTCTCCTGGTGATATACCTGCATGCCACCATTTCAATCCATCCATCAGAGTTTCTCTCGGTCTGCCTCCGCCTCTTTTCCCCCTAACTTTCCAGATGTCACGAAATTGTCAGTGACTCTCAATGGCCAAAGAATAAGGTATGTCTCTTTCGTGTAGCTGTATATAACTTTCTATTGTCATTAGCTTCAGCCAGGCAAATGGTAGTGTCTATTACTTAATAGCCCAAAGTATTCGCAACATTCGTCTCGGAAACAACATCTAGGTTGCTTGCAAATCCTTCCTACGAACGAACGAACGAACTTTATTTTGTTACCCTTCGAAAATAAAGTTCGTTCGTTCGTTCGTTCGTTCCTAAATCTACTTGTATATGGACAGTGGTAGTATGATCTGGCATTGCTCGTGTCGATGACAATGATTATGATAATGCTGATAAAGATGATAATGATGAACACGATGATTTTGATAATCCATCCCAGCATTGTTCGGTTGTTTGTGATTTACGTTGGTAAGTTTACGTTCAGTAGTTTGCCATTGCTTTCTGAACTAGTAGCATTCACGTTCATGTCATTGTTTGAAAATCAGTGGAAGGCGGTCTGTTTCCAAATTGCCTGTGTTTCGAACAACAACAACAACAACAACAACAACAACAACAACAACAACAACAACAACAACAAGGAAATTATTGTCACGACAGACAGACAGACAGACAGACAGACAGACAGACAGACAGACAGACAGACAGACAGACAGACAGACAGACAGACAGACAGACAGACAGACAGACGTACGGACGGACGGACGGACGGACGGGCGGGCGGCGGGCGGGCGGGCGGGCGGGCGGGCGGGCGGGCGGGCGGACGGACGGATAGATAGATAGATAGATAGATAGATAGATAGATAGATAGATAGATAGATAGATAGATAGATAGATAGATAGATAGATAGATAGATAGATAGATAGATAGATAGATAGATAGATAGATAGATAGATAGATAGATAATTCCAGAAGCATAGTTACTCTTAGATACTAAATTCGTGTCATATTGGCACTGACAGAATAGCATAGTTCGATCAAATCCTTGATACGTTTAACACACCCGCGAAGCATATTTACATCTGCCGCTGCATCTCTTGCTCTTGCACATTTACGTCCGAATATAGATGATGTTGGTGTAGACCAAGACACTGCCAAGCATACGGACCATTAAGGTGGGAAGTAAGTTACTATACAGCCAGAGGCACGCAGATGAAGCTAATAGAGACATTAAAGTGCGCCAGTACATCTTCGTTGGTAGAAGACGGGATAGGCATCGAGGGGTTAGAGCAAGGAGACCAAAAAAATATCCTGAACTGTTTATATAACATGCATATTGGCGTTAGATTTGTTTGTGTTTCCTGTGAAGTTGTCGACTGCCATAAGGTGGAGTAAATATTGAGCTCAATGTAATAGAGGTGGAGTTTTCCAGGGGATGACGGCAGAAAAGAAGACGAAGGAGGGGGAGGTAGATGAGGAGGAGGACGAGAAATAGGGGACTTGGAATAAAATAATAAAAGAAGAGGAAGAATAAGATGAAGAATAAGAAGGACGATAAGTAGGAGAAAGTTTAGAAAGGGGAAGGGAGTAGAAAAGAAAAAAAAAACAAAGAAAAAGAGGAGGAGAAGGTGGTGAAGGATGAATAGGAGAAAGAGAGGTGGTGAAGAAGAAGGAGAAGAAGAAGAAGAAGAAGAAGAAGAAGAAGAAGAAGAAGAAGAAGAAGAAGAAGAAGAAGAAGAATAAGAAGAAGAAGATGAAGAAGAAGAAGATGAAGAAGAAGAAGAAGAAGAAGAAGAAGAAGAAGAAGAAGAAGAAGAAGAAGAAGAAGAAGAAGAAGAAGAAGAAGAAGAAGAAGAAGAAGAAGAAGAAGAAGAATGTGATAATTATGGTGCTGGCTATGCTATTGATAGCGGAGGTGATAGGGGAGCAGGCTAGCAGTGATAGAGGAGAAGGAGCAGACGATGAAAAGAACCAGAAGATGAAGAATGAGACGGAGCAATCTGCAGCAAGAGACCTATCACACTGAGACCACTGGTTTTCAGAATGAACGTCACGACACTCAGGACACTTCTCTAAGTGCTTCGTCTCTTTCAGCAGATAATGAGATTTCTGGTTATTTTCACCTTTCACGCTCTATGCTTTAATATACATATATTTCAGGTCCACGCAACCTTAGAACAGCCGGCAGCAGAATGACATGGTCAGCCATCTTAATCACTAGACTGATACTAAAGGGGATAGGTGCAAGAAGATCGACTTTATTGCAGCGGATGATATCCCAGATGTCTCGGTCTCTCTCAGCAGAGCAGCTAGCGCATTTCGAACGTGGTGCAAAGCACCCGATCTCTGTAGTTACTACCCCAGAAAGCGCTCGACAGCGCACGGACTCTGTTGCTACCACCCCAGAAATCCTCACACAGTGCACTAATTCTTTAGCTATACCGCCAGAAAGCGTGACACAACATATGGACTCGGTAGCTACTAACCCAGAAAGCCTCGCACAGCTCAAGGACTCTGCAGCTACCAATCCAGAAAGCGCCACTCAGTGCACATACTCTGTAGCTATTACCTTAGAAGTCTCAGGGAAATGGCTCCAATGAGCCGAGTGACGTAGTTCGTGAATGAGCAGACGACTATCTGATCGCGAGGCAAACGGTTTTACTAATTCGCCACATAGACTATTTTACTAGACTAAACTGATGTTGGCGAATAGTTTCCAGTCTAATATTTCCTTATAACTTGTGAGACTTCCGGTCCCCAGCATGGCGGATAGGCATTTGAACCGTAAAGCCTCAGGAGTGTTTATGCTTCTGGCTACGGTTTGCAGTTGCATTTACCTCATGTTGGACTGGTAGTGCATGGTTCCGTCACCCTGCTACTGTATTGAGTGCGTGGCGCGACACTGTGAGCTGTGTGGTTTTACATCTGTCCGCGGTTGTTGTAGCGTGAACTGCATGTTCGGAACGATGGCGGTCGGCCTGTCCCTTTGAATTGACTGAATTGCTTTTTCGGTTCACGAGTGAATTTTTCTCTGAGATTCCTGGGGGTCGTCTCTGGAGCTACTGTGTTCGTGCTTTTTGCGATGCTTTCAGCGGGCCGCCCTGCCGAAAGGAACCAAGTCATATGGGATAAATCCCGAGGTAATGAAGTCGATCCTAACGGCCTTTAATGCAGTAATGTGTGGCTGTTGGTTTTCTAGTGACTGCTGCTTCCATCGACCATCAACTGTATTTTCCGTGGAGGACTTTTGTGTTGGCATTCTGACGGCGGCATTACGCACAATGTCCCTGTACGGGCTGTTGGCTTATCGAGATTCCTGTCTATTCCACTTTTCACATGGGGCAGTGAGGAGCATTTCATGTGATATTCTCTGGCACAGGAACAGAGATAATGGGGACGACCTGTTGCCGTGAAGTTGGAACGCGACTGACTAACTAACATCTCCTTATGAATGCTTTGCTGTCAGTGTTGGGCATTTAAGATCCTTATCAGCATGTCCAGTGCCAAAACTGAGTTTAATGTGTCATAGTCATGGAAAACTACTGAGCGTAATCTTGCCAAGAACACCAACAGCAGTTGAAAAATGCTGGTGTTGACTGCAAAGTCCTGTAAGGGATATGCAACATTTAAAACAATGTCCCGGAAGTCAAAAGACGGGTCATGGGGGTGTACATACCACCTGTCAATCAATCAATCAATCAATCAATCAATCAATCAATCAATCAATCAATCAATCAATCAATCAATCAATCAATCAATCAATCAATCAATCAATCAATCAATCAATCAATCAATCAATCAATCAATCAGTTACCATCACCACTAATGAAGGTTGGCTGCAGTGAGTCTCCAACACTGCCTGTCTCTCTCGCCCTGAATGCACATTCTGTCAGATTGTTGTTAGTCCATCTCTTGATGTTATCTTCCCACTTGTATCGTTGTTCAGCTCTTGCTCGCTTTCCTTTAACCTTACCCTCCAGTTAGATTTTTATCTATACCTATATCACCATGTGAATGTGAATTATAGACACTGAATACCAACATGGAATCACGATACTTGAAGCCCATAATCGGGCACTCTCCGGCTGTTTATGCTTCACCTCGATACCGCAAGGTACAAGAGGAAAAGGTGAGATGAGATGAGATGAATACCATTATTCGAAAGAAACTAGAGGCCAAGGAAATGTGGTTTGTCCGGAAGATGTTAAGAATCATTCAGACGTATGCAATGGACTACAGAAAGCATCTATCATCATTAGCATGGTGTGTCATGTCGATATTCATTTTTGTTTTTTCGTGAAATCTCTCACGACTACCCGAGTCTTGATACAGATCTGTGTTCTTGTCCCGATTAGGTCTTGTGACCATGTCATGCAGGTAGGTACGTATCTCTTTCTCTTCCCCTTGGTATTTTCCCATAAATCTTGACAGTTTTCACTACGTTTTCCAGTTTATTTCTCATTATAAATAGTAACTGTCTACGTTTAATTCCTCTTATCAATTCGCTTTTCTGTCGGTCTGTGGTTTTTTTCTAATACCTTCTCCTAAGAAACTACATTTCCACTGCCATCAAATGTTTCTCAGCTTGAATGCTTATTGTCCACGATTCACATGCATGCAACAGTATAAATTCTATATACCCGGGGAGTTTAATCAGGTCAACAAATGCCTGAAAAAGCCGGATGTTTCTGCCGTAAGGTGCAAATATCACAGCTCTGCTGTAAACAAGCATAAGACAGTTAAGTCCAAAACAAATATTCCGGACGAACAAAGAAGAAGGTTCCATATAGTTCTATAGTTAATACGTTTGCACATTTAAATTTAAATTTTTCGCATTGGTTGAGTATGTTTTCCATCTCACAAAAGGTTACTTTCGCCTTGGATATTCTTGTTCTAATCTCTAAAACATCCCCTCCGCCAGATATGACTTTTCCTGTACCACTATTGTTTTAGAGATGCTTCTGTTTAAGAAAGCTCACTTTGCTTATATGTTACTTTGTGGTATTTCTTTAATACACACCCATTTACACAAGATATATATATATATATATATATATATATATATATATATATATATATATATATATATATAGAGAGAGAGAGAGAGAGAGAGAGAGAGATAATCACGGCCTACAGAGAATAGTGCTGCAGGGAGTGACCAGAGGATCTCACCGACACTCAAAACTCCGAGGAAAGGCCAGACGGACACATAATCAGACTGCTACTAGTAACATTAGTATTGATACTCTTCGCTGGCTGTTGCAGATAAATATGAAGAACGTATTGGAATTTTACGAGTACTATGATGTTGGTCAAGTCAAGTCAACTCAACTCAACTCAACTTAACACCCGAATAAAAACAATATACTTATTTATAAAAACAGATAATTACCAACAGCAGGACAAGGTAATCGCTTTAGTTATCGGTTATACTATGAGTAAAGATGCACAAGAAAACTTTACGATAACTTGGAAGATTGATGGCATTTGAGACAGAGGTTAAACAGAGGGGAAAACGCTCGATGGATTATCAGAGTGACATGGAAGATATTTAGAGGTCGATCATATCAAGAGAACAGTAAATGGATGACGGTAATATGATCTTCCGCGCCGTCAGGCATTTCTCGTGATGACGTCAATGATTACGATAATGATGATGATGATGAATCATGCATCGCTAACAAAGTCAGGTCTCTGCTGGTCACAATATACGACTTTAGTGAAATGTCTCTGCATAAGTTTATTATTCTTAATAATTAATGCTTATTTCACGCTTGAACACACTTACAGAAGGCAATTATAATCAATGAGCGTAAAACTGGGAGTTAGTAGTACATTAACATATAAATATGATTTATCCCCATATGATGGAGTGAGTGCACCGAGTTTAATACCTCAGTGACTATCGAAGAGAGCGAGGGAAGGGGAGAAGGAGAGGAAATGGAGAAGAGAAAAGAAAATAGCACAAGGAGGGCCGGAGCGAGGACACCAAGACTTAAGAAAGAGAGATTGAATTTGAAGCATTTGAGTATAGGCTACTGGAACTGTAGAGGAGCACGGCAGAGAGGACTCATTATGGAAAAAAGAAAAGAAGAAGAAGAAGAAGAAGAAGAAGAAGAAGAAGAAGAAGAAGAAGAAGAAAGAGAAGAAGAAGAAGAAGAAGAAGAAGAAGAAGAAGAAGAAGAAGAAGAAGAAGAAGAAGAAGAAGAAGAAGAAGAAGAAGAAGAAGAACAACAACAACAACAACAATAACAACAAAAACAACAACAACAAAAACAACAACAACGACAACAACAACAACAACAACAACAATAACAGCAACACGAAGAGCAAGAAGAAACAGGGGCATCGACTGAGACAGTGACACCGGCAGAAACATATAAATAAAAAGACAGAGAAGAAAAAGGAAAAAAAGAAAAAAAGATGAAGTAGAGGCCACCAGGTAAAGTACACATGTGCTGTTGTTTTCCTGTGTTTTATAGTTAGAAAGCACGCCTAATGTCTGTGTAGCTTTTCCATTGTTTAATGGTTGGAAAGCACGCCCGACGTCTGTGTAGCTTTTCCATTGTTTTAGAGAAACCTAACTACAGGCATGTGTATTAAGGAACATCACGCAACCCGTTTCCGGACTGGTTCTATGGCTAACCATTGGCTGTTTCCCCATCAGCTGGAAGGATCGATGCAACTCTACACCAGGCAACAGGCAACTGAATACTTCTTCATGTCGTGGCCGCATTTATTTCTTTGTTTATTGCCTCATTTTTCTACTCGTCTGGTATTGTTATTTTTCTTGTCGTTACTTTTTCCTTGTAAGAAAATTGTTTCCATATTTTTATTGTTGTTTGTTTGTTTGGTTTTATTTTGTTGCTGTAACGTATGTTGTTTTGTTGCTTATAATGTTTACACAGCTCTTAATTGCATAAAAATCGATATAGGTAAACGCATGAAAATAACACCCGTAATGGTACGTGGCGGAGGTTTACATAAACTAATATGTAGAAAAGTCAAGTAGTACGCTTGGGGTGTGTGCGGTCCCACATAAACTAACATGTTGAAGTCCCACATAAACTAGCATGTAGAAAAGTCAAGTAGTACGCTTGGGGTGTGTGCGGTCCCACATAAACTAACATGTTGAAGTCCCACATAAACTAACATGTAGAAAAGTCCAGTAGTACGCATGGGGTGTGTGCAGTCCCACATAAACTAACATGTAGAAAAGTCCAGTAGTACGCTTGGGGTGTGTGCAGTCCCACATAAACTAACATGTTGAAGTCCCACATAAACTAACATGTAGAAAAGTCCAGTAGTACGCACGGGGTGTGTGCAGTCCCACATAAACTAACATGTAGAAAAGTCCAGTAGTACGCATGGGGTGTGTGCAGTCCCACATAAACTAACATGTAAAAAAGTCCAGTAGTACGCATGGGGTGTGTGCAGTCCCACATAAACTAACATGTTGAAGTCCCACATAAACTAAAATGTAGAAAAGTCCAGTAGTACGCTTGGGGTGTGTGCGGTCCCACATAAACTAACATGTTGAAGTCCCACATAAACTAACATGTAGAAAAATCCAGTAGTACGCATGGGGTGTGTGCAGTCCCACATAAACTAACATGTAGAAAAGTCCAGTAGTACGCTTGGGGTGTGTGCAGTCCCACATAAACTAACATGTTGAAGTCCCACATAAACTAACATGTAGAAAAGTCCAGTAGTACGCATGGGGTGTGTGCAGTCCCACATAAACTAACATGTAGAAAAGTCCAGTAGTACGCATGGGGTGTGTGCAGTCCCACATAAACTAACATGTAAAAAAGTCCAGTAGTACGTATGGGGTGTGTGCAGTCCCACATAAACTAACATGTTGAAGTCCCACATAAACTAACATGTAGAAAAGTCCAGTAGTACGCATGGGGTGTGTGGAATCCCACATAAACTAACATGTAGAAAAGTCCAGTAGTACGCATGGGGTGTGTGCGCGGTCCCACATAAACTAACATGTTGAAGTCCCACATAAACTAACATGTAGAAAAGTCCAGTAGTACGCATGGGGTGTGTGCAGTCCCACATAAACTAACATGTTGAAAAGTCCAGCAGTACGCATGGGGTGTGTGCAGTCCCACATAAACTAACATGTAAAAAAGTCCAGTAGTACGCATGGGGTGTGTGCAGTCCCACATAAACTAACATGTAGAAAAGTCCAGTAGTACGCATGGGGTGTGTGGAATCCCACATAAACTAACATGTAGAAAAGTCCAGTAGTACGCATGGGGTGTGTGGAATCCCACATAAACTAACATGTAGAAAAGTCCAGTAGTACGCATGGGGTGTGTGCGCGGTCCCACATAAACTAACATGTTGAAGTCCCACATAAACTAACATGTAGAAAAGTCCAGTAGTACGCATGGGGTGTGTGCAGTCCCACATAAACTAACATGTAGAAAAGTCCAGTAGTACGCATGGGGTGTGTGCAGTCCCACATAAACTAACATGTTGAAGTTCCACATAAGCTAACGTGTAGAAGAACCAGTAGTGTGCTATGGGTATGTGCACCACTACATAAACTAACGCGTAGAAAAGTCCAGTAGTAGGATATGGGTATATGCATTCCCACATAAACTAACGTATAGAAAAGCCCAGTAGTATGCTTGGGCTGTGCGCAGTCCCACATAAACCAACATGTAAAAAAGTCCAGTAGTGTGCTATGGGTATGTGCAGTCCCACATAAACTAACGTGTTGAAGTCCCACACAAATTAACGTGTAGAACAGTCCAGTAGTATGCTATAGATATGTGTAGTCGCACATGCGCTAACATTTAGAACAGTCCAGTAGTACGCTATGGGTATGTGCAGTCCCAAATAAACTAACGTGTAGAAACGCCCAGTAATATGCTATGGATATGTGCAGTCCCACATAAACTAACGTGTAGAAACGCCCAGTAATATGCTATGGGTATGTGCAGTCCCACATAAACTAACGTGTAGAAACGCCCAGTAATATGCTATGGGTATGTGCAGTCCCACATAAACCAACATGTAGAAACGCCCAGTAATATGCTATGGGTATGTGCAGTCCCACATAAACTAACGTGTAGAAACGCCCAGCAATATGCTATGGGTATGTGCAGTCCCACGTAAACTAACGTGTAGAAACGCCCAGTAATATGCTATGGGTATGTGCAGTCCCACATAAACTAACGTGTGGAACAGTCCAGCAGTATGCTATGTATGTGCAGTACTAGGCCCATCTTAATTTAGGCGGCTTGAGTGTACGGAGGCTTAGGTGGCCAATCTAGGAAACAACGAAAGCTGACATCGAAGCTGATGTCGTACTGGGCTCATGCCACTGTACACGAAACGTCCTAACCGTTACACCAGACCACAGGAGGGGAAAAAAGAAGAAGAAGAAAAAAGAATGAAAGCTACGACCATAAACATATATAGACGTAGTGGTTTAACGGTTAGGACGTTTCGCATACATCATTAATTTTATCTATGGGGAGGGGGTTTTGGTGGGTTATTTTATATTGCTTGCCTTACTCTGGGCGTTGCGATTGACCCTCGATTAATTTTCTAGGCAATTTTAAATTCAGTAATTTTCCAGTCTTAAAAAGACGGATTATCTACACCGATGGTTCGGTGTCAAGAGGTGAGAAAAGTGGCTGGGGGTTCATAGTCAAAGCGAATGGTCGACGTTTGGGGCAGGAGAGCCTGGCATATGATACCACAACATCCAGCTTAAGAATGGAGGTGGAGGCGGTCACTGCAGCTCCCCGCTGGATGGAGAATACGACACACACACACACACATCGTGATTGTAACTGACTCAGAAAGCATGCTGACGAGGGTAAGGACGGACAGGCTTCGTGCGGAGTGGCTTGCTTCGCTTCGGAGGTCACGGGTGACAAGCATCGCCTGGATCTTTTCTCCGGGGCATGCCGGTGTGCTGGGAAATGAACAGGCGGTCAGATTGGCTAGCTCTGCAGAACTTGGTGGAGTATTGATTCATGACAAGGCAGACGTGGTTGCGGCCTTGTGGGAGCACGTGCACACCTCGGAGGAGCAAATGGATCACCATAGTCTGGCAAGAATGAGACAACAAGGTGTGGCGAGGGGATCTGGCCGACGCTCAACGCTCAGAGGAAAGATGAGACGGACATATAATCAGATTGCTACTGGAACTATTAGTGCTGGAATTCTTCGCTGGCTGCTGAGGATGGGGACGGAGCACTTATGGGAATGCCCCGAATGCTGTGATGTCGATTCCTAAATCAATCAATCAATCAATCAATCAATCAATCAATCAATCTTAAAAAGACGTAAACATTAAAGTCTACCTGGCCCGGGTGTGGAATACACTCCCCACCCCACCGTCAGCGCACAGAAGGCTAGTATGAGAGACAGAGAAAACCAATCAATCAATCAATCAATCAATCAATCTTAAAAAGACGTAAACATTAAAAGTCAACCTGGCCATGGTGTGGAATACACTCCGAACCCCACCGTCAGCGCACAGAAGGTTAGTATGAGAGACAGAGAAAACCAATCAATCAATCAATCATGTTCTATGCTGGAAAGCGTGGGCGGTCATGACTCGCCATTTCACTCGATCACCAGAGTCGTGGATCAGCTCAGTGTTCCTGTAAATCGCGGGCCACGAAATGTATCTTACCCAGCTTTCTATGCGACCTGTTCTGTTGGATTTTCGGGGATGTCTAATGTGTCCAGCATGCAGCGGTTCCTCTTAGTTTAACGCACTTATCTGAGAAGGTTAATCGTCCATACACACTTTAGGATCAGGAGGAATTTTAACACAGGCTGGCCCTTGTCTTACCGTGGCCCAGGAGGGACGCAAAGAACAGTAGCTGTGACCTGCCATGCACGTCATAGGCGGTGACAAAAGAGGTTTACCTTACTTAGTAGAAATCTTTAGCTGAAAAATCCCACCAGAGATGAACAAGTCTACAAAGCGTTTACCGAGAGTGCCACTGAGAGAAAACATACAGATGCATGCTAGCTGGAGAGTAGCATGACCGAACGGTGAAGAGCTCTTGTTCTTTCACATTCGGTGCGCTGATGTCGAGGTAGCGGGTTAAGCCACTACACCGGTCAATGGGTCATGTTCACTTCTTGTCCTTGACTTGGCGATGTAAATTGCAAGTACCTCTGAAGTCGGGGTGGGTTCGCCTGATGGCGAGGAGTACTGGTAATTGGGAAAGCTAATCCAGGCGGAAAAATAAGTCCAGCGCACTATATGTAGTAGCATGTATGGACTACGATTGAGTTCAAATCTAGCGAACCAAAACAAACACAAACAAAACAAAGTACAAACAAAAAGAAAGATAACTTTTAGACATAAAGACTTACAGGTAATCCCATTGTATAGGGTGTATTTTTAATGACTGCAGTGTTTGAAAATATTGCCGGTCTAAGATTTGTATTCACACTCAAAAAAGCTCATGCAACATAATTGGTAAATACAAAACGTGGACCGGCAATATTTTCAAACACTGCAATGTCATTAAAAATACACCTTGTAGATAAGTCTGGTGGGGTGTTAAGCTTCAGGCTTTAGTTTTTCTATACCATGCCACATGAGGAGTGTTGGTCCGTTAACTTCTCAGTCAGGCGTCCCTCAGAAACAGTTCACGGAACACTGTTTTAGACATCATCATCATTATGTTCTTTGCTAGCTGGTGTAGGCTTCACCGTCTCTCCACACAGCCCGGTCTTTGGGGTTCTGGATCAACTCTGCCGATGATATGCCTCCAACCCACCGTCTCAGTCCATCTAGCATCATTTCTTTCGGTCTGTCTCTGCTTCTTTTCCAACTGATCTTTGCTGTCGTCACGATGTTTCCCAGTGTCGATCTTCTCATGACATGACCAAAGAATGCCGTTTCTCTCTTTGTTATAAAAATATATAATTATCACCTTCAATAGCTTCAAGAGCCAACCGGTCTCCCTGGCCGAGGAGTTAATGACATTGTTCGTAATCCCATATATCCACGTGTGAAAAACTGCAGCTGCGAAAATCGGCAGCGATTCGCGCCGCGCTGGTAACTTACGGGGGTATGTGAGCCAGTCGCTCAGTAAGCAATGGCAAACTACTGAACTTAAAACTTGCCTAGTACATCAACAGCAGCTGGAAAATTCTGGTATTGTCTGCGACGTCCTGTAAGGGATATGCAACATAACAAATTAAAAAAAACCAAAAAAACGTCTTCTAGGCAATGATTGTTACTTTGGCAGTCCAAGGTATTTACAACTTTCGTCACAGGAACCAACACATCTCCGTTGCTTCCACATTCTTCCTATTTTGTTTGTTAACGTTCCATAATGCACAATCTTACAGTAAACTAGGTTCTGTATAACATATCAACACTCTTCTGTCTTACATTCAATGATAGTGTCTTATTAGCGTCACTTCCTCTCTTGAAATGACATCATATGATAAACGTGTCAATCAAACCCAAAAACCGTTCAGTGATAACCGTTAAAGAATTCTGACCTTGCCCATCTTATGACGGACTTGGGCAGGAAAGTGACAGATTACACTGCTGGTTAAAGGTTAACGTGTATAAAAACAATGAGCTAATCACAGGGAAGAATCTGAAGTTGTGTTTCTCAGAAACAAACAGAAGTGTACAGGTTATCCAGAAACACAGGGTGAAGTTTCAAACTTTCATTACTTTATATGTAGAAATGTTACAAACGTTTACAATAGGTAGAGGTAGTGACATAACATATACATTTACTTACTAAACAAGCTGACAGCGAAAATGCCTTGGAATATAAATGTTATAGACGGGTTATAAGAATATCTTGAATACAGAAAAGAACAAATGCATCCATAAGGCAAGAATTGAATTTTGAAGAAGATAGCTGCTAAAGACGTTAAAAAAAAGGAATATTTTGGTCACTTGAAATGTAATGAACATCCTGAGAGAACAGTCATGGAGGGGTATATGCACGGGAAGAGAAGAGGAAGACTAACGAGAAAATGAGCGCAGGATGTAGCAGATGATCTCCAGATGGGTGTATCGGACGCGGGCCATCTTGCTTGTGACTGAGGAGCTTTCCGGACGGTTGTTATGGAAGCGAAGTTCTGCAAGAGACATGCTACTGAATGATAATGATGATGCACGTAACAGATACATTCACTAATTGTGGGACTAAAAAGGTATAACAGAATCATCAATGTGGTGCTCATGGATAGAACTAAATGCATTCCAGTGAACCAAGAGGCGAAGAAATCACGGGGCCCTGGATAGGACACACATTGAAAAAACCAGAGGAGAAAATGACTACACACTCTTGTGTGGAGCACAAAATGGAACCTAAAAACACACCAGGAGGAGAACTACAGAGGTGATTGAGATAGCAGAAGATGGGACGGATTATCTTGGTTTGGTTAGGGCCCGATAGACAGACATTCAGACAGGTATACATATATGCATAACGCAGCAGACATATATACATAAATGGATGTTCGTCCATCAAGAATGATGATGACCATTCATTTCATCCAAGTTTGTCCATCAGGAATGATGAAGACATTAGGATGAGGAATGACTTGCGCGATAAATTTGTATATAGTGAGGAAGAGCTGCGCAACTTCATCGGCCTCACTCTCTCACCTGCATCCATCTGATTCCAATGGCCAGAAATGTCAAGACGACTGGATACGAACGCAGGTGCAGTGGACGTTAGGCTGCCACAGGCCGGTTATCCCTGTATGTATTGGCTTTCAAAAACATATGGTAGCTTAGAGCCACGTGGAAACGGCTCTTCCGTCAATTCCTTTAATTTTTAGCTTAGAGGCAAGCGTAGAGACAAGAGTATGACTACTGACAGGATCAACCAGGTATCCATCGGATAGACGAACTGACCGCCAGAACAGACCACACACACATTCGGCCAGCGAGATTCTGCCCGCAGAAGATATTGCTCGTCTAAGTTGAGAACAAATCTCCTGAATACATAAATAGAGATTGTATAAACAGACAAACAGACAGACAGACGAATGGACTTACAGACAGACGGAATGAAGGACGAAGAGACACAGACTGACAGGCAGAAATAGATTGACAGTTAAAGAAACAGACAAACAGACAAAGAGGACGAATGAACGAACGAACGAACGAACTTTATTTTCAAAGGGTTAAGAATTGGGCACGCAGTCCCTTAGACAGATAGACAGACAGACGCGTACTGACAGACATAAAGAGATAGACAGATAAAGAAACAGACAGAGAGACAGATCCGATCTCTCTCTCTCTCTCTCTCTCTCTCTCTCTATATATATATATATATATATATATATATATATATATATAGAGAGAGAGAGAGAGAGAGAGAGAGAGAGGACAGACAGAGAGAGAGAGAGAATGAGAGAGGGAGGGTAGGAGTGCTGAGATGTGACAAGTAGCCGGAAAAGGCACTTAGATATACTATGGTCTGCATTCAGCGGTCCTGTCAGATGTGACAGCCAGGTGAAGGGGGATCATGGGTTGGTAAAATTCCAGTGATAAATGGTTTCATAGACATCGATTTCTGTGAATGTAATAATAATGATGACAGTGATAATGTTACTACAGTTAATAAGTAGTTGGAGGAGAAGAGGATGGGGAGAAGGAGAAGAAGGGTAAGTGTGCTTACAAGGAATTCCCTCTTATAGATATGTGTGATAAGTTCGGGAGAAGGTACACTGAGGTATACTATTGTCTGTATTTAGCGATCCTGTCAGACACTTGACAGCCAGGAGAAAATCACTGTGATAAGTGGGTGCATACGCGTCGATTTCGGTGACAGTAATAATAATGATTGTGATGATAATACTCATCGTCATCATGTGCCATGCCAGTAAGCGTGGGTGGCCATCTTTCCCCATTTTATATTGTTCACGAGAGTCGTGAATCAGCCATGCCATCCAGATATTTACTTCTCTGCCTTCCCCTTGTTCTTTCCCCCTCAATCGTACCAGTTGTCCCCAATTAGAAGAAGAAGAAGAAGAAGAAGAAGAAGAAGAAGAAGAAGAAAGAGATGAAGACGAAGGTAAAGAAGAAGAAGAAGATAGAGAAACATATCTTCCTGGTAGTATGGTAGGAATTGTAGTAGTGGAGCTAGTATTAATGATGGTGATAATAATGGTAATAGTGATAGTAGTAGTAGTAGTATTAATGATGTTATTATTAGTTGTGATCGTAGTGGTAGTAGTTTTCGTGCCGTAGTGGTGGTATTAGTGGTCATATAACGGTGGTGACTGCAGTAATGATTGTTGTGGTGGTGCTAGTGGTGTGGTAACAGTGTTAGTAGCAGTGGCAGTGATAGTGATGGCGGCGGTAGTAGTATTATTGGTGATATAGTGAGGGATTGTAGTGGCTATGATAGCAATAGTCGTGGTAGTGACTGTGGTAGTTGTGATAGTATTAGCGGTGGCGGTATTGGTGGGGACATTGGTAAAGTTAGTGAAACATGTTCCATTTTATTGAAAATCCCATTTTCTGAGGTATCTGTTTCTTTGATATAACTATTGATTCATTTCTGAAACTAAAGGAAATTCCTATACCTCTGAAGTCGGAGTGGGTTCGAATGATGGCGAGGGACACTGGTAATAGGGAAAGGGCTACTCCTTAGTTCAAAGCCAGTGAACAAAGAAAAAAATTCGTATTATCAGCTTCTATTGGTACAATAAGCGGGGGATCGGCAGGGGTTCTGAAAGAATCTCAAAACTGAGAGGGAAGACAAGGAGAACTTTCAATCAGATAGCGGTGGGCACTATTACTGGTGTGACTCTTCGCTGCCTGTTGAATGAACGGGACGGTATGGGAATGTCTTGAGTCCTGTGATGTCGGTTCTTAGCTTAACTCAACAGCGCAACTGATACAATAAATAATGTCTACACAACAAAAACTAAATACCAACCAGAGTATCTTGTCTCGGCAATCATCCGCTATAGGGATTGTTAGACAGAAAACAGAGGCAGACTGGTCATAGTAATATAGAGATCCAACGGCATAAAGATCTTGTTAGACAGCATCAACAAGTAATTTAACGTAAAATTGTTGGGAACATGTATACTTTGCTGTGGCAACATATGACTGTTAGTCACGGACCTTTCCACGAGCAAACAGAAGAAGACTGGATCTTACGAGCTCAAGTGTTACATAAATCTTCTTAGTTTTATATACATCTTCTTAGTGTTACATACGTCATTCTTAGTTTTACATACATATTCTAAATGGTACATACATCTTCTTAGTGTTACATACGTCTTCTTAGTTTTACATACATATTCTAAATGGTACATACTGCTATAATGCCTGTATCATCCATGATGTTTCCACACGTCTCTCTCTGGTAACGTAGTCCCCTGGGATGTCATATAACAAAATTTGTATTCATGCGATTCTCAATTAACTCATTCTGTTCCGTTTGCCACAATTTTCATGTCTACGTCTAAATCATTGAATCTTGCCTTCGACGCTACATGGCACATACATCTTCTTAGTGTTAGATACATCATCTTATATACATCTTTTCAGTGTTACACACATATTCTTAGTGTTACATACATCTTCTTAGTGTCACATTCATCTTCTTAGAATATCGTGGACAGAAAAGAATGAAAACATGACATTTTACAAAGCCTGAACATCCAATAAATTTGGCCCATAAACAGTGGCATCTCTCGGAAACTAAAATACTTTTAGCCAGATGAAACGTCACATTGACTTGAAGAGAAGAATGATTGAAGCCATGGTTATCGGACAAAGAGGCAGGGTTCCACCAGTACGAAAATGGACATGGGAAATTGGAGACACTTTGATCATGAGAATGCATAAGCCGGAAGAGTTGGGAAGACATAAAGAGGCTTTTATGCGTACCGAAACAAAGGACACTCTGCTGAGGACCTGATGATTACTACAATGTCCAACAGCTGTTGTAGATATGATTGAGTTTTCAGCTATCATTTCAGTGTAAACTATAGCGTTGAATGTTTATATTACAACCTCTACCTTGTATTCCTGCCTCTATTTCATCTCACTCTTTAATAGTTCGCATTAGAGAGAGAAGTGACCGGTGACAAAACATATCTATCGCTTACTCCTTGCTTTACTTGTTGATAACTGTCCTCTTTGTTTGATATGTTAACTGCTGCAATCTCCTCACACAAATATTCTAATTTATTCTGAAATCTTTCCCATCAAGTTTACTATCTTCCAACATTTTCATCACTCTACCATGGTTCACGTTGTCAAACGCCTGGGTTTAATGTTTTTTTTTTTTTTAAGTTTCTAGTCGATGGATCAACATCATGGCACACTGGTGTAACCCATAAGTGCTTTGTTCTCCTCATAACTCAAATCTGAGTCTTGAGAAACTCAGCTCAGTGCATGAACTGCTTAGCACCGGCGAGGATCCTGAAATACTTTGTTAGATTTTTAACTCGAAATTTTGCCCGGGCAGCGCCGTTAGGCTACTTTGTTTTTTCAATTTCCAAATGCCAAAGCATTTTTACGTGTGCAACAATACACACGGGCGTCCGATCTCACTACCCAGAGACCAGGGGAAATTTTATTACTAGAAGTCCACGTGAAAAAAAAAAAAATCCCCGGTCCTCATCGGAGTTTGAACCCGGGACCTCCAGCACTCGAGGCGGACACCATATCTCGAGACCAACGTATGGGAATGTCCCTAGTGCCGTGATGACAATGCCGCTGTTTGTAACGTGTATAAAACATTGTGTGTACCGTTCCCTTCCATAAATCCCCACTGCTCTTCATGAATTTCCATCTTTATTTATCTTGTTCTCATTTTAACTATAAATAGAATATGGTGACATGGTTTATGCAGCTGATTGTCCGAAATCCTCCATATTTAATTGCTTCTGGACTTCTGGGAAATACAGATTTCAGCATATCATTACGTATATATCCACTGTTATAAATATCACTCAATAATTTATTAAATATTTCTATTCCGAATTCTCCCAGTAATGCTAATTCCTCTATCGTGAATCCATCTTTCCCGTCTGACTTTCCTTTTTCACATGTTTGATAGTGTCTTTGGCTTCTCCTTTTAGAATACGTGGAATTTATAAATCACATATTTCTGTTAATTCTGCTCTTTTACATTACGCTCATATGTTTTCACTCTATATATTTATTATATAACCTTCTTATATTAATACTTTTCAAATTTTTTTATTTCAAACATTCTTTGCGTACTCTTGTGTTTCTTACGTATTTGCTCACTGATTTATCTGCTCACCTTTGTTTGTATCTTAAATATAATTTAATGTAAAATGTTCGCATTTTCTTTAAACCAATTGTTTTTCTCAAATTCTACTTTCACATTTTACGTTGTTTTCTTATTTCCTTTAACTGTAAGATTTCAATAGTTATTTATTTCTTCTTAGCGTTTTGTTGCCTTTCCAGTAATATCTCTTTGCATGTTTGATGAATGGAGTTCTTAGCATTTGTCATTGTTCATCTATACTTTGAATTTCAGATGTTTATTGTATCTGTTTTTCGCATCTACTCAGTGTTACTCTTGGATTTCTTTATCTGCATTTAAACTATCTTTTATTAAGTCTTATGTTCATAACCTAATTGTTTCCCTCTCTTTAATCAGACATCTATTTGAATCACGTTAATCATACATCTATCTATATGAATGACCTTAATCATACATCTATTTGAATAACTTTAAACTATACGTCTATTCGAATCCCTTTAATTAATTCATCTATATGAATTAATTTAATCACACTTCTATTTATCTATACACGAACTGTTACATTCAGGGTTTATAGAAACCATTATCGTTGAAATACTGATACTATGAGAAATACTGTGTTAGGTGCTCACTGACGGTTTTATCGATACACTTTCGCTAATCGTTATTACATACATACGTACTTGTGCACTGTTTCTTTAAATTAAAAACTATGTATTCACTTACTGAATTTAAAGACAGAAAAAACAAACAATATTATACAAGATTTATTACTTGGCATATTTCGCGTCATCTCATAAGGTGCATACTGCAAAAAAAGCGTTTCGTGTGCGTTCAATGAACAATACACAAGTGCTCAAATATAGTGAGCTGTTAACAATTAGGCACTTCCAGCTGTCTTTTGTGCAAACAGAAAGAGTTCGTGTTAAATTTGAAATTACCGTGGAGATAACAGATGTTCCACATTCTACGAGGGTAAGTTAATAAGTAAGTCACAAATGGCTGTAGAAAAATAACTAAATATGATAACAACTTGAAACCAGTTTATTTTTATACATACATTGTCCATTTATTTCTCAACATAATTTCCACCAACATTGATGCACTTATCCCATCGTTTTATCAGTCCTCCCAAACCAGCTGCATAGAAATGCGTGCTTTGTTTTCATTTACCAGCCATCCCACAGAACTGTGTGACTTACTTATTGACTCGCCCTCATAACGATTTCAAACCAGCTATGAACCGCTTTGTGGGACAAATATTTGTCAGCATAAACACTGACAACCTACCTTGGCGGGAGACATTTCGCGAATGACGCCGAAGTTGAATGTGAAGTGAAAACGTGATTTAGAAAACAGTGCACGCAGTTCTATGCAGCCCATTTGGGAGGACTGATAAAACGATGGGATAAGTGCATCAATGTTCGTGGACATTATGTTGAGAAATAAAGGGACAATGTATGTATAAAAATAAATTGGTTTCAAGTTGTTATCATATTTAGTTATTTTTCTACAGCCATTTGTGACTTACTTATTAACTTACCCTCGTGATAATACCCATAACTATGTATTTTAATTGTTTCAGCTCAAATATTATCCGTTTAGCCACTTAATATGAAATATAACTCTGCAGTATGCATTTGACGAGATGCAGCGAAGTATGCCAGGCAATAAATCGTGCATCATATTGTCAGTGGTTTCTGTGTTTAGAAAGCACTGTTCTAGCTATGCAGACAGTCAATATTTTTTGGGCATGTTATGAGAATAAATGGATTGGAGAACTTGGTGACAACTGGCAAGATCGAAGGGAACAGACCAAGAGGAAGACCTAGAAGCAAATACCTGGATGGCTTGGCCACATGGCATGGTCGAGACAGGAACACGGAGCTGATCCACGACTATGGTGATCGAGTGAGATGGCAAAACATGACCGCCCACGCTTACCGGCATGGCACATGATGGATTGAGCTATGGACATAAATATCAACTGGGGAACCTGTGAGGTCAATAAGACAGTTCATACATAAGTACCTATGTATTGTGTGGTGCTCAGAGAAGTTGAATACAGAAGTAGAGGTTAGAGGGTTATAATCTCTACTTCTTTCTTCTAATTCTCTGATCACCAAGCAGTACACGTGTGTTTATTTATGAACTGTTTCTAGCTTTCCAGTAGACAATTTCCAACACCACCTGGTTTCCGCAGGGTGTTCATGATGCCTCCACTGATGAATGTCAGCAGCCCTGGTGATCTCTTCTTCCCATCTGCTTTAATATCTGCAAGCTTAGTGCATGCATGACTTGAGCCACCAATTTGATATTTATATAGGGTGTATATTTAATGACTGTGCAGTGTTTGAAAATATTGCCGATCCAAGTTTTTTATTCATCCTCTGTAAAGTTCATGCAACGTAATAGGTAAATACAAAGCTTGGACCGGCAATATTTTCCAACACTGCACAGTCATTAAAAAGACACCCTATATCTTATCGGCTTTACAGTTTAGTGCATGCATGACTTGAGTCACCAATTTGACATATCTTCCTAACTGACTCAGTGCTGAAGGATATTATATCGCAAAATGTGACCTACCATTTAGACAGAAGGACGATACATCGCCATACTAAGGTTGTCGTATTATTTGTTTCGTTTCGTGACATCTTCCGCAATTTCAATGCTTAGTGAACGGAAATTAACATTATAATACAGGGGTGTTTATAAAATCGCACAACACTTTGCATGTAGAACAAATTTGAAAAATGCTTTCTTCCGGTGATAACACCATTCTGTTTGGACTGCAAAGAATTACTGCAGCAGACGACAGCCAATCGCTGCTTATTGCTTCACCATGGACTGTGGGGCACATTTTTTATGAAATCATGTACATAATTTTTCAAATGTGTTCTACATACACAGTGTAGTGAGACTTTATAAACACCCGATATCTGTTCAGTTGATTGTCTACCACGTTGAGTCCAAACCTACATTTTGTTTGGCACCTAATCAGTAAAGGTTTCCCTGTTGACATCGGGTTGGAGTCTGTTGGCAATGAAATAGCTAAAACCAACGGAGGCACCATTACCAGGTTTTCACCGAATTCTAGCCAGTCTGTATGTTTCACATTGTTCGCATACAAATATGCCTCTCCATGGATGTGAAGATGCAGTATCGGTCTTGAATACCCCGTGGGTTTTGAGCTTGGAAAGGGGAAGGAGAGCGTGACAACACAGTCCCTGTGAAGTTGGTACTTCGATACACGCTCGAGATGAAAATGTTTTCATAAATCTCGCTATCATAAAAGAAGGCCGTTTCAGAGATTTGACTTTCTGGACTTCAAAATTCGGGAATTTAGAGTAAGAACAAACATAACTGTATAGTTTCAATCAATCAATCAATCAATCAATCAATCAATCAATCAATCAATTATTCTTTCAAAGGTCAGCATGGCCGAATGGATATGATTAGTTAGTTAGTTAGTTAGTTAGTTAGTTAGTTAGTTAGTTAGTTGAGGTTCCAACTTCACGGCAACGGGTCTCCCAATTATGCTCCGTTCCTGTGCCATTGAATATCACACAAAATGCTTCCCAGTCCAATGTGAAAAGTGGAACAGACAGGAGTCTCGGCAAGCCAACAGCCCATACAGAGACTTCGTGCATAATGCCGCCGCCAGAATGCCAACACAAAAGTCCTCCATGGATAAGATCGTTAGATCTTTAACTTCCAGAGTGCTATGCCGAGGTTACCGGTTCAACCCTTACACCGGTCAGTTTGACAAAACTGTTGACTTACCGTCCTTGACTTGGGGACGTAAATTACATGTAACCTCAGACATCGGAGTTGGTTCGCCTGATATTGAGGGACTCTGCTAATAGAGAGAGCTAATCCACACACAAAAATAAGTCCTGTGCACAATAATTTGTAGCACGCGAATGGACTACACTGAAGTTCAAAGCGAACGCAAAAAAAGTACTTTGATTTTACAAAATGTCTAAAGAAAACAAAATGTGGTTAAGTGAGAAAGTAGGGACTGTACATTTTAATGCAAACGAAAATTGTGAACTATAACTGCTACAAAAATTACACAGAACGACATACTTTCCCTGAATGCAGTAATTAATAATGGCAATGACAACATTACAGTGACATTCGTGTATGGAAACATGTGTACGCAGAAATAAAACACTCTAACAAATCTGTGAAGTCGTCCTACAGTCGGAGAAATGCAGACGGAGGAATCGAAATTGTAGAATTGTGCATGTAGGAATTTTAAGTTGGAATATATGGAAAGTAAATGAGCATAAAAGTGAAGAAATGTGTATAAATAAAAAAAAAAAAACACACATTAAAGATGGAGATATCTGTACAAATAAGAGAAACGTGTGAAAAAATGTATATACAGAAATTATAAATCTGGAATATATGTATTAAAACGTAATAAACTTGGAGACATGTGCATAAAGAAGTCATACACGTGGAGACAGACAAATTAACACACCACACATTTGGAGAAATATGTAACGAAGCTATAAATTTAGAGAAATGTGTACGCATAAATTACAAAGTTGGAGAAATCTGCATAAAGAAATCATACACTTGTAGACATATGGATGAAGAAATCTTAAATTTGAGAAATGTGTACGAAAAGATCGTAAGTGGGGAGAACAGTGTATGAAGAACTCATGAAGGTGGAGAAATGTGTATGAAGAAATAATATAGTTGGAGAAAATGCATAAAGAAATAAAAAAACTTGCAGAAATACGTAGGAAGGAATCACAATACTTGGATAAATATTTATGAAGAAATCATAACTTGGGAAAAATATGTATACATAAATCATAAACTAGGAGAAATATGTATACATAAATCATAAACTTTCAGAAGTGTTTATAAAGAAGTAATAAGCATGAATAAATATGTCTACAGAAATAATAAACTTGAAGAAATATGTATATAAAGAAGAAATACACTTGGAGAAATGTGTATAAAGAAGTGATAAGCTTGAATAAGAAGTAATGCATTTGGAGAAATGTAATAAACTTGGAGAATTGTATATAAAAACAATAAACTTGTAAACTTGGAGACATGCATACGAAGAAACCAACGTTATCATCATCAAATGTCATCTGATCGTGCGCATTGAAGGTTGGACGTAAATATCTCCACCACCCTAATTTTCGCGTCTTCCCGGTGTATTCATTCAAGCTTAGTCCAGACCATCTTTCGACATTATTCATCTACATGTAGCTTTGCTTTCCCCCTGCACGCTTTCCCTATACTTGTCCGTCTCACACAACCGTTAACAAAGGGCTATGTTTGTTTATTTGAGTACCTCCTTTGACTACTTTGGTCCCTGTGATTTCTTCAACCACAGTTGTTGTATTACCCCGTATTTATTATTCGTCTTGCGAACCACAGTTGGAATATTTATATGTTACTTCTTTACCATTACCATCGACGACTATGGCTTTCGGGCAAAGAACACGGCTACACAATCTCACACTCCGGGTTCGAAATCAACTGAAAGCGATTTGTAAGCAGACCTATTTGTGCTGATTTTCACAAAAGAATGAGCGTGGGTGGTTCATATAAGAAAATTGACTAGAAACTCACAAAAAGCCAATAAATACTGGGCTTGATTGCGACGTCCTGTAAAGGACATGCAACTAACAAATCTTATCGAAAAAAGCCAAATAAAAGCAATTACAATCTGCTAGAGTTGAAACAGAGACAAACACAAGTCACAATAATAATTCCATGCATATTTCCCGCGAGAAAATATGAATGCAAAACTTTATTTAACAAATGAGCTGTAAAGAATGTGCTGAAGGAGACGATGAAGACATAATTACCACAAGGAATATTAGATAACATGTGTCTCTATTAACATCCAAGCAACAGAGGAGGAGGGTCGATGGGTAATCGATGCCTAATGAGAACTCATTATCTCAGATTACATTGGCTAATGAGATAATGAGTTCTATTAGCCAGTGTAATATACGGTTATCCACAATTTTCTCCCCTTGTTGCATGGGGGTTAATGCTCTTGATTTAGAAGACAGTTGGGCGATACCAATGCCCATCAGTGTCAAGATGGTTTTCTTTTCCATCTCACGAATCTGGGGGTCGACCCACACTCAAGTGAGTACCGCATAGTAAGTAAGGGAAGAACGTTTTGTGCAATAAGTCACTGTCCTAGAAAGTTAAAAATAGATTTCTAGCATGTTACATAGACCCAGGAGAATGCTGAAAATTAATTGGACAGCCAAAACGAGCAATCAGGACGTTTTAAGGGAAGCTGAGTCGCAAAGACAACTTATCACAAATATTAGAAATATTCATTCATCGGTTTTTGGCCACATTATGAGAAGACATAAACAGGAACATGTTGTGACAAACGGAAAGATTTGCGGAAAGAGAGATAGAGGAAGACAGCATGAACAGATTCTTGACAGTCTTGTGTCATGGCACGGAATGGAGTCAACACACGAATTGAGCCATGACGTCAGAGATCACAATTTGTGGAGAGGCGTGATCGCCCACGCCAGCCGGCAAGTCACTGAATGATGAGTCAGTAAGGAATTCTTTTACACGCCTTAAAGTGTATTGGGCATATGGTGCAAGAATCATATCTTTATAGACCGATCGGCAATAGGTGATGAAATGGTCACCCATGCGGCAGCCGCCTTTACTTTCCAAGACATTTTCAGGTACTAGTTTTAAGCTGCCATTCTAGTTTGTGCGGGGAGCGGCCAGTAGCGAACAACATGCCCAACATACGGAAGTGAGGAAGTGAAGCAGCCATGCGCAGGTCGTGACGACCCCTAGGGTGAGCCCAGTACCAGTGAGCTATGTGTCGGCTCTGCAATTATTAAAGCATCCTTGGATGACATGTTCTGCCCCTGCCTTCCCTTGAGGGTTGAATGTGATGTCATTGGTTCTAAATTGTCATAGTTCTAAATTGACCAGCTTGGATGTGGACGCCACAACAGCAAGGAAAAAACAAACGACCCGGATGAACGCAGAAGAAGAAGAAGAAGAAGAAGAAGAAGAAGAAGAAGAAGAAGAAGAAGAAGAAGAAGAAGAAGAAGAAGAAGAAGAAGAAGAAGAAGAAGAAGTTAGAAGAGAGGAAGAAGAACAAGAACAAGAACAAGAACAAGAACAAGAAGAAGAAGTTTTAAGCTGAATCCACCTCGAAGTCTATGGCAATTTTAAAAATGCCGAATCTACACTGATGCGGAACGAACACATGAACACGAGGCCAACAGGCCACTGGCTAACCACTACGCCACCTCATACTCTTCAGGGGTGGTCTCAGTGACGAAATGGTTCAACTGTCTTCCTCGAGATCCGAAAATTCTGGGTTCCATTCCGGACTAAGTTCACGATTGCACATTTCTTGGAGACTCCTATAGATAGCCGCGGGAACTACGGATTTCGTGCTCTGTGCGGCGCTTTCGACAGGCCGTCCTGCAGAAAGAGACCCAATCACATGGTGTAAAACCCGGTTCAATGAAGTTGACCCATTTCAGATTAGGTGGAGCTGAGAGTCCAAATCAATGTTTTTTTTCTAAAATGGCCATCCGCCTTTAGTGGAATTCGAAGACACTACCAGTTCGGCAGGTAAGTGTGCTAGTTACTGCTCTACCCCAACTCCAAAAAGTAGAAGTCAGTAAAACAAGTGAAGTAAAGTAGTCTTGACCCAATATCTGTATAGTCCAGCCGGAACTCTGTGAATGATGTGGTCAATAAAGTAACGGCTGCCCTTACTTCACAGATAATTGTTGCTACCAATTTCGAGCTGAATTGGCCTTGGAGCACAGATCAATGAATCACCCAACGATGGAGATTCAAACACATAACAAGTAAAGTAGTTTTTACCCAATATTTATATAATCTCTCTGGCACTCTGTGAATAGTATGGTAAATAAAGTGGCGGCTGCCTTTACTTCCCAGCTAACTGTTGGTACCCATTTTAAGCTGAATCAACCTTGGAGCACAGGCTAATGGAACGGATCAGGCAAAGATGGATATTTAAACACACGACCACCAGGACACAGGCAGGCGTGATGGTCACTGCCATTGCTTCCCACACTGAAAGAAGTCTTTTGTCCCGTACCCCCATTAGGACATACTCCCGCATACACGGAGAAGAGAATTAAAGTCAGAGATTAATCATATGGAGAGATCATGAAGGGAGCTGCAAGAGACAGGAGATGATAGGATGGTTTGGAGTGAGATGGCTGTGGGCCGTTGCACTAATGGCGAGATATAAGGCAACAGAAGAGAGGAAGAAGAATCTATAGACCACAGTGAGATATCTTTTTGCTACTCAACCATAACAGAGTTAGCATGTCTGGTACAGATATTCACAAAAATATACATAATACTGGTACAGCTTCCAACCAGCTCACATCAAAGCTTCCTATTCTTAGCTATAGAAAGCAGCTATGTCCTAATATTATTCATTTCTGTCTCCACCTCTAGTCTCCAAGTGGTTTAGGTCTTCCTTTATTAAATTTGCGCTGTGGATTCCAGACAAAGGTCTTTCTAGTTATACTATTCTCAGGTTTTCATGGTGTATATCCAATCCAGCGTCGGCGTCTTTTCTTCAATTCTTGATTCGCTGGTACTTGGTTAGTTCTCTCCCCGAGCTCCATTCTGGTGATTGTGTCATCACTGAGAACAGTAGCTCAATGAAATTGATTATGTAACAAGAAGCACGCGATTGATTCAGCCATGTAAACAACACCAGTGTTAACCATTTTAAATCTTTTTTCAGGTGAACATATAGCGTCTCGCAACAGGTAATGGGGATAACAAGAGGACGGCAACAAAGACAGAACCTCAAATGAATTGAGTAGAATGTAAACACAGCTTAGTAAAGGCTATAATTAGGGATCATTTTGCTTTCAATCACTTTGAACTTAAGCATATTCCATACATGCTACCACTTCTAGTGCACTGGACTGATTGTTGCGTGTGGATTAAATTTCTCTATTACAAGTGTCCCTCGCCAACAGCCGAATCGACTCCGACTTCAGAGGTACTTATAATTTAGGTCCCCAAGTTAAGGACCAGAAATCAACATGTTAGTCCAACTGACAGGTGTAGTGGTTGAACCCGCTACCTCGACATCAGTACACCGGATGTTTAAAAACGAGCTCTAATATCCATTCTGCCATGCTGACCTCGTAATTAGGGATTTACACAAGAAGAAGATTCAAGTCTTGAAGGAAGACCACACTGCAGGTCTGTGATTATCTAAGGCTCGTTACTCTTTTTTGCTTGAATACACTGTGGAATCGGTTACAATTAATAACACATGTTAAAATTAGAGATTTACGATAGCATGTTTCAAAGCTCGCCGGACCGCTCTTATGACATTATCAGCATAACCTCTTAGTGATAACACCAACGTGGAAGTTATATTTAGGGATATTAAAAATATAAATGTTGCGTTACTCACCGTTACTGCAATGGGTAAATGTGTTGCCTGTCGACCATGTAGTCGTGGGCTCGAATACGCTTCAAAGTGGATTTTAAAAACTGACCTGCGTTCTCAAGTCGACCCATCATGAAATGGGTACCATAAAATAATTTGATACTTGAAGGTAGCTTGGGTCACATTGACCACACAACTCCTGGAGAGATCACTAATTGAACAATAAAATATGGGCCAATCACCACATGCCCATTACGACTTAATGTGTGAGAAAAAGCTTCCTTGGCTGTACTTTATAAAGATACAATTGGCAAACATTTAAACAACCGTTATTTCACACACTCCACAATGTATATAGCGGAATATACAAACACATTATCACACTTACCGGCCGTTTATTCTTATTCAGCAGTGCCTCGGTAAATTTCCGCCCCATTTCATCTGGCTGGCGGAGTGGCTTGCTAGGCTTTCCCATGTTTGAGTATTTTATCTGTCTATCCACGGATCTTTTGTCAATCTCTCAGCGTCATGAAGACTGTCCGCTGCATTCAAGAAACATCTACACCAGCATTTTCCGGTAATTAAGAAATATGTTCCGTACTAAGTAGGTGCCAGAGTAATACTACACAATAACCATGCAACAATCCTTGAAAATAACCAGTCTCCGGGCAATTGAAATAGTTATCACCAAAACCTTATGCACATCGCTCTAATTAACTTTTACATTTTTCAAACTCAGGGGAGATAAATGAATCGGGTGAAAGTTTTTGCATCGCATGTGTGAAGGTTTTCCTGTGACGAATTGTCTCTCTTTGTTGAAATCCCGTCTTTATTATTATTATTTTATTTTCGTCAAATTCCCAGAGGAATAAGACGATTTATTATTCGAAAAAACACATCTGAGTCTCTCTTGTTTGTCTCTTCTGGTCTGGCATGCCTTTTTTTTCACAAATGTTTAGATATTATTTTTTAAGAGGATTCGTAAAAACTTGAAATTAACTAAATAGCACATCAAAGGACTTGTAAAGACATGAAATTACCTAAATAACACATGAAAGAAGAACTATTCAGCACTATGGTAGCAAAGACAGATCCAATGAATGCAGATTCTATTGTTTGAGCCTGAAATACCAGGCCATTGTATATTTTACGGCCGGATTTTCTGAGATCAAAGCGCAGTAATGTGCGGAGATCAGGCCGTTGGGAGGGAGACACATTTTTAAAAAAAAAGTTAGTTGCATGTCATTTACAGGACGTCGCAGTAAACCGCACCATTTTTTAGCTGTTTGTAATTTCTTGGCAACTTTAGGTTACCATGTTATGAAAACCAACGCAAGACGTTCTGCTGCCAAAACGCCCGCAACTGTGTTTCGAATGCGTAAACGGGATTGCAAATTGCGTCCGTAACTCATTCGTCACAGATCCGTCTGTTGGTTCCAAGAAACATCTACACCAGTATTTTCCGGTAATTAAGAAATATGTTCGGCACTAACTAAGTAGATGCCGGAGAAAAACAAACATGAAGGACAACAACAAGGCCACTAACCACGCATGACAGGACCTGGGTGAGCCACTTGGGGCGAAGGACTAATACGTGCGCCTAAGAGCACCCCCCCCCCCCCTCATCCCTTTCCCCGTATTCCTTGTATTTTCCAGATCATGTTTTTAAAAATTACCAGGCACGCATTTTAGGTGGTTGGGTTGTTCTGGCGGAAAATGGAATCCAACGATTGGCAAATATCGCATTGCCTTGAAAGACCAGCAGTAGGAGAAGCATACAGGGACCTGATGAAATGATGCTGAATGGGCTAGATGGTGACATGGATAAATTGTATCAATAATACTAAACAATATAACATGACACAAAGTAGTGCAGCTTTACATAACAGATTTACGACATAATGTCGCAATGACACTAATATATATCAGGAAATGTTCTTGGATATAAAGACAATACGCGCTATTTGATTACATCACACATCCAATGGTCTAACAATACGGCATAGCACCGAATACTCAATACTTCTCATAGTATCAAAGAGGATCTTCCACTTACTTACATTGATTGATATGACTGGCACCTTGCCGTCTTGATAGAGTTTGTAAACTGGAGTATGATCTCAATATAGCACAAATTCTGATGTGAATTTAGAGACCATGTGTTGTCCATACAGCGTGACCCTTCTCTCGGTCTGCCTAGTTTACACCAGAGGACAGGTAGCATCAATGCTTCTGGAAAAATACAAGCTACAGTAGCTGTTGGAACAGCAAACTGTCTGCCTGTTGAAGCTTGGATCTTAGACCTGTTGCCGACCAAGGCTTAATGCCTTGTCTGTCCTACCATGACATTTAATCTTTAGGTTGCATTTCCTAGCACTAGGGTAAGGCTTGTGCCCACCCAGTTGCACCCCTCTGACTGAAGCCATTCTTGAAATGGTTCTATAGTAAATGATTCAAAAGGTTGTCAAAGGAAACAAGATAGAATTCATGCTTCGGGTTTTCTCCCCTGTGGCTAAGGTCTGTTTCCGTATTGCGACCTGCAGTAATTTCGCACAAAGCATGAATTCCGTAGATCCAGCGATGACCCTCAGGTGTCTCCGAGAAAACTGCACTTGTAAACCGAACGACGAAGCCCGGAATCGAACCCACAACATTCGGAATGCGAGGAAGGCGGCTCAACAACTTCGCCACGGAGACTTATACTTTGGTAAGCATGAACCAATACTTACAATATCCAAGTGTACCCTTTGCAGTCTTGATCAGACAGAGTAACTAATGTTGAAAAGCTCTCTCTCACACACACTCACTAGTAAAACAACAATGCGTTTTGTAGACGGCGTAGATTGCGATGCCTTCATCATGTATATGGCTTGCCAGATGGACACATTCCAAAAGACATTGTCAAGGACAGGTGGCAAACGGCTAACAGCAAGACTGGGCGTTTCCTGCTATGACAGGGTGTTTGAAAAGTGTCGCTACACTTTATATGTAGATCAAATTTGAAGAATTCTTTCCTCCGTTGGTAACACCGTTCTGTTTTGGAATGCAAAGAATTACTCCAGCAGACGACAGCCATTCGCTGCATATTGCTTCATGATGGACTGTGGAGCACATGTTTTGATGACACCAAATACTTCATTTTTAAAATATTTTCTACATACAAAGTGCAGTGAGACATTACAAACACTCTGTACACATGACACAACACAAACACACAGATGTTGGGGATATGCACCAAAACCCGAAATGAGAAACACTTCTGATCTTAAATTGTGGACATACACTGTACGGAATCATCTTGAACTCGGAGAAAAGGGCACTACTTCAGCAAGAGGCGACAAATGAACCCTGCCAAAGGAAGGTAAGGCTAGACAGGTGAGGACATCCACAAATAATGATTGCATCTCATCACAGGGCACATTGCTGGGTTAATATACAGAATTGTGAGACCCATGGTGGTATTTTAATGATTAGATACGAATTCTGTCCGTATTCCATAGTTATGGGTTCAGGGGGGAGGGGGGATGATAGATCTAGCTAATTATGTCAGCATGGTTAGGAGTGTCTAGTTGCTCATGTTTCGAAGTACACTTGCTCCTCCAGCGAAGCGATGTCGTCAAATGAACGTGACAGGTTCGAATTCCACTAAGTAACAATAGCTTTAAATTTTTATGCTGACAAGTGTGTCATCTAATCTCTACTTCTTTATTCTACTCCCATGACCGCCAATCAATATGTGTAAATTTATCATGTGTAAATACCAAGGGTTGACTTAGTGGCTTCAAAGTGTTCCTCAATTGATAGTGCTATGCACCTGAAGGCTTTAAGCTCGTCAGGTTCGTCAACCAATATTCAGATATGACTGACGGGGGATATATTACCAACACAATGATAATTCAATCCAAACCTGAATGGTAGAACCTACATTAGCTTAGAATCAAGCTAGCATTACAGAATGTTGATCACATATACAGCCATAACAGGCAAGACAACTAGCGTGGTGATAAGTTGACATTCACAAAACATCACCATCATTGTACACGGACGCTTCCATAAATCCTGTAGTATCATACACACATATTAACCAACTGTCTTTACTCTGATAATCCTCACTTCCATTAAGTGGCTCCTGTTTCCAGTTTCGTCTTCAAAGCCAGTCTAGATTTTAACGATGTCCACAGTCCGTTTCTGTATATTCATGTAGTTGTATCGGCGTATGCTTGTTGTTTGTGTGTTGATAAAGGCTTTGTCCACAACGTGCATTTTGTTAATTGTGATTGTGTTCTATTAAAGCTCACCGTTACTTCTCGTCTGTTTCGTGATTCATCCATTGTATTCCACTATTTTAAACTAACCGGTACGAGTTGGTCATGTGATCAATATTACGCCAATCGCGTTTATTTTCCACTATACCCGCTTTATACTGAGTAGATGTGATAGGCTAAGTCAATTAAAAGACAACAAATACTCGTCTCAATGAAGATTCGAATACATAACAACCGGGCCGGCAGACTAGCATGCCATCTACTGCTATACCGCTCAAATAATATTCTACCCACAGACGTCAATAGCTGAGACAACTCCTACCAACTACATTTGCCGAAGGTAGGTCAGTTCTACGCATAGTTCCTGTAATATGATCATACGATCCCCAAATAGAGGTGGTAGAAACACATGTTGTTGGGAAACCCGACGGATTCAAGCAGAGAAAAACTAGCAACGTGGAAATTAGCAACATGTGAAAACTAGCAATATATGGAAATTAGCAAATTGACTGAGCTACCGTAGGACAGTAGACGGTACAACCTGCTTTCTGTCAGCGCCGAATGTTGGGCGGCGCTTACCAAACCCGACACCCCACATTGTGCCAACGGCTTCGGGCGGAAGAGCGCAATTGGGAGGGTACTAGCCTTATCCTGGTGCGAGGAAATGCAACCCAAAGACAAAATAAGTCATGGCAGGGCAGACCAGGCCCTAAGCCTTGGTTGGCAGCTGGTCTAGGATCGAAGCTCCGACAGGCGGACAGTTAGAGCATTGCTTTGCTAATCCGGCAGCTTCTGCAGCTTGTCTTGTTCCAGATTATAGGTGTCAACCTTCCTCTGGAGTGAACTAGGCAGGCCGAGAGAGGGATCATGCTGCATGGGCAACACATGGTTTCTTTATTTTAGCCCAGGCTTTGTGCTATGGAGAGGCAATAACTCCATCCCTGGTCTTAACCGGTCTCGGAATCAAAGCGAGAGGCAACTGTTACGGGTTATAAATCCTTGTCAGTTGGCGTAGACATGGGGCGCCACGCGTTGCCTCTGACGGTGGGAGACACCTACAGGTGTCACTGATCAGCTACCGCCCGCCTCAAGCTGGGCAGCCCCCAGCCAATTGGGTGCTGATCCGCCACAGCCTGCCTGCTTCAATGGGTGCTTGGGGCTAGGACAAAATCTGAATCGCAGGCTGTAAAACCAATGCACCAGGTACTAATAAAAAGAATAGAAACCTCAAGCTACGGCTTGCAACCTGGAACTGTGAGAACCATGTGTCCAGGATTTTCCACTGACTTGACAAATATTGACGATGTGAGAAAAACGGCTGTGATTGATGCTGAACTCAATCGTCTTAACATTGATATTGCTGGCCTGCAGGAGACTCGCCTCGCTGAGGAAGGGTCACTCAGGGAAAACAATTACACCTTTTTTTGGAAGGGAAGAGGGCAGGCAGAAAAAAGGCAACATGGTGTGGGCTTTGCAGTGAAGAATTCGCTACTGGGAATGATTGATATCCCAGCTGGAGGTAATGAAAGATTATTATCACTGCGCTTGGCAACCTCTTGTGGATTTGCCACCATTCTCACTGCATATGCACCGACACTCGCTTCCTCTGATGATGTGAAGGATACGTTCTATGAGCAGCTAGACTCTGCGATCAAGGCAGTTCCAAAATCCGACTACATTTATATGCTCGGTGATTTCAATGCTCGTGTGGGCAAGGACTCGAGTTCATGGCCAGTGTGCCTTGGAAAATACAACATCGGTCGCATGAATGATAATGGGCAAAGGCTGCTGGAGCATTGCACTAGAAATGACCTATGTATTACAAACTCCTTTTTTAAAACAAAAGAGATGCATAAGGTCACATGGAAACATCCAAGATCCAGCCATTGGCATCAGCTGGACTTCATTATCACACGGAGACAACATCTGAACCATACATCATTAACTCGAAGTTACCACAGTGCTGACTGTGATACAGATCATTCTTTGGTTGTTGCAAGGGTTAGACTGAGACCAAAGAGAATCTACACAGCTAAACACAAGTCTAGCCCCAGGATTAATATTACTAACACTCACGATCCTGGAAAGTGCTTTGAATTTCAACAGCAACTTGAAGACGCTTTCAATGATACATCAGAAAATTGTATAGTAAATGATAAATGGAGTAAACTTAAGGAAACTATTTATAAAACAGCGGTAGGGGTTTACGGCACTGTGGATCATAAGAGGCAGGACTGGTTTGCGGCAAACAGCCAGATACTGCAGCCCTTGATTGACAAAAAGAAGATAGCTCTCTTAAGAAACAAGGAAAGACCAACGCGTAACACTCTGAGTGAGCTGAAGCAAGCGAGGAAGGATGTACAAAAGGCTGCCAGGCAGTGTGCGAATGACTATTGGATCAAGTTATGTGAGTCCATTCAAATCGCAAGTGATAAGGGAAACATCAGAAGCATGTATGAAGGGATAAAGAAAGCCTGTGGTCCAATGATCAAAAGAAGTGCACCGCTGAAAACCTTGACTGGAGAAATCATCACTGATAAGAAACAGCAGATGGATAGATGGGTCGAGCACTATTTAGAGCTTTACTCAAGTGAGACCAAGCTAGCGGATGATGCCCTCAACGCCATAGAGGCCCTGCCAACTCTTGACCACCTGGACACACTTCCCACTATAACAGAAGTTAAGTGTGCTATAAATGAGCTTGCATCTGGCAAGGCTCCAGGTAAGGATGGGATTCCAATAGAGGTAATCAGGAGTGGGCAAGACACACTCGCTCTACAGATCCACCAGCTAATAGAGCTATGCTGGCGAGAAGGACAAGTCCCACAGGATTTCAAAGATTCAAACATCATAACGCTGTACAAGAACAAGGGAGATCGGAGCGACTGTAACAACTATAGGGGTATCTCACTTCTGTGTATTGTTGGGAAAGTATGTGCCAGAATTGTCCTGCACAGACTTCAAGTCCTGGGAGATCAAGTCTACCCCGAATCACAGTGCGGCTTCCGTCAGAACCGGTCTACCATTGATATGATATTCTCATTGCGACAGATGCAAGAAAAATGCCGGGAACAAAATCAGCCACTGTTTATTGCCTTCATCGACCTCACAAAGGCATTCGATTTGGTCAGTCGTGAGGGTCTGTTCAAAGCACTAAAGAAGATTGGCTGCCCACCAACTCTTCTGTCCATTGTGGAATCGTTCCACACAGGCATGAAGGGTATAATCAAGTTTGATGGCTCAACTTCAGAAGAGTTTGAAATCAAGAGTGGAGTTAAGCAAGGTTGTGTACTAGCCCCCACCCTCTTTGGGATATACTTTTCACTTCTACTGAAATATGCCTTTCGTGATCAGGATGACGGTATATACATTCACTCACGCTCAGATGGTGGCCTCTATAATGCTCAGAGATTGAAGGCCAAGACCAAAATTAGCAGGGTACTAATCAGAGAGTTGCTTTTTGCGGATGATGCTGCGATTACGACCCACTCTGAGGAAGAATTACAACATCTACTATCTGCATTCTCCAATGCTTGTTCTGAATTTGGTTTAACAATTAACAAAAAGAAGACACAGATTATGTCACAAGGTGCACATGGTGTACCATCAATCTTTATTGACGACGCCGAACTGGAGATAGTAGACCATGTTACGTATCTAGGATCAGAGGTAAATAGCAAATTATCCCTCGATCAGGAAATCAACATCAGGACTGGCAAGGCAGCAACAACAATGAACATGTTAGCAAAAAGAGTCTGGGAGAACAGGAAACTTACTGCCAAAACAAAAGTCCTCGTCTACCAAGCCTGTGTCCTTAGTACTCTTCTTTATGGCAGTGAAACCTGGACAACTTACTCACGCCAAGAGAAACGTTTAAACAGCTTTCATATGCGGTGTCTGCGAAGAATACTTGGTATTAAGTGGCAAGACAAAATCACAAATACTGAAGTATTGGAAAGATCAGGTTGTGTGACGGTGTATTCCATGCTCAGTCTTCGTAGACTTAGATGGATAGGACACGTTAGGAGGATGGATGATGGTAGAATACCAAAGGACATCTTTTTTGGTGAATTACAGACGGGTAGGAGATCTCAGGGTCGGCCTCTACTGCGATACAAAGATGTGTGTAAGCGGGACATGATTGATACAGGCATTGATAATGCACATTGGGAGCACGTCGCCGCTGAACGTGTTGCATGGAGGGCAACTATCAGAAAATGAATAAAGACAAAGGAGAAAATGATTGCAGATAAAGCACACACAGACCGTGAGAGACGTAAGATGGTGCAAAATGGTGGAAATGACCATGTTTTCACATGCACCTACTGTGGGCAAACATTTGCAGCAAGAATTGGCCTTACCAGCCACACTCGCCACCGCCATGGATCGTAGTTATTAAGCCTTTTTGAAGCACAATGTACCAAACTATCGTCTGTCAAGACGGAAAGGTGCCAATGTAATGTATGGAAATTAGCAACATATGATAACTAGCAGCATATGGAAATTAGAAACTTATAAAAACTAGCAAGATATGGAAATTAGCAACAAATAAAACTTAGCAACATAAGAAAATTAACAGCATATGAAAGCTAGCAACATATGGAAAATATCAGCATATGAAAACTAGCAATACATGGAAAATAGCAATATAAAAAAATTAGCAATATATGGAAAATAGCAACATATTAAAACTAGCAACATATGATAACTAGCAAAATATGAAAACTAACATCTGCAAACTAGAGACATATGACAAGTAGTAACACATAACAACTAGCAACATATTAAAGATAGCAAATTTTGAAAACGATACCTTACTATGGCAACGGAATCGTCAGATATCGAATATATACGTATACGTTCGCCTTATCGTGGAAAGTATGTTATTTTCTTCTTAATCCGTACAGCTAACGTAACAATGGTGAAGATTGTGTAAATAATCTGTCTATAAGATGCGCATAACTTAAGTTACCCAAAACTAAACATGACACAAATATTCCCAACCTAATTTAAAACTGTCCTATATTTATCTTTGACACACAATTTATTTGTGTTTGTACCTTCTGTTGTATATGGAACATATCTAAATGATTGTCCAATTCCCACTCGCCTGATTCCCATTACATCACACTTGATATTCCTTGCGGCGTCTGATGTTTAAAATGAAAAACAGCTTTTCTCCAATAATTATCCAAATTAGGAAAGTTTACATACATACCATATAATTCACACTAATTATCTTGCAGTTACCAGAAGTATCCAAGCTCCGATATTCCTTTTTTGAAACATACTGCACTTTAAACACATTGCGTAAACTGGAGTTAATCACACATACCGTACGCAAGTTAAACCGCACATCAAGAACACTCTGCGATTTGCTGTAGTGAATGGAGGTGTGGTAGTCATTATTCGGCCATCTCACCAGGAGAGAAATAATAGTAACGGAAGAACATGAGAAGGGCGTTGCAACTGTATTTGTGTTTGCTGTTTGTTATGAGAACAGAGGTATAAATAGCAGAAAACAGTAGTGTAAATAACAGAAAACAGGAGTATGGTGAAGGTTCACAAGGGAAGGTTCGATTGTGTGGTTTGTGAAGTAATCGGATAATGTAAACTCTTGTTATGCTCCTCCGCCTCTTCTTTCTTCTCTTCTTCTTCTTCCTCTTCTACTTCTTCATTTTCTTCCTCTTCTTCCTCTTCTTCTTCTTCTTCTTCTTCTTCTTCTTCTTCTTCTTCTTCTTCTTCTTCTTCTTCTTCTTCTTCTTCTTCTTTTTCTTCTTCTTCTTCTTCTTCTTTCGTTTCTTCTTCTTCTTTGTCATCTTCTCACCCTCCTCCTTCTTCTTCCCACAAGTTAACCAAGCCTAAAACTGTAATGGGCAGTAAAGACGACAAGTGAGATATTGACCCACGTAATCCATTGAGTGCCGATTGATCTATAACAGGTTACCACTATACACCGTATAAGCTTCAGGGTACAGCAAATCACTCGACGCAATAAATATTCTTCTGAAAGAACATATTGTTTGCTTATTTTAGCTTATTTATGAAAGCCATCTAGATAATTGTTGCCTTTTTCAACACTTAAGTATCTGCGTAATTAAATAATTAATAAAGCAATGCACGTAATGGATACTGTTTCATGCCTTGAGGCCTGTTGGGTACGTGGTTCCAGCCCCATAGTGTATAGACCATTAGAAGCTCGATGTTCAATGTGGCCAATATCATACTAGGCCTCTTTACTTCCCACAACATTTCCTGGTGTCAGTTTTTGGCTGGTTGGCCTTAAGATTTTAAAAATATTCCCAACACCGATGGGATTTGTACACATGCCAACCGGGCCTGGCAAAAACTGGCATCATGCCGTCTTGATAGATGATAGTTTGTTAAATTACTGGTATCTTGATGTTTTGATAGACGATAGTTTGTAAAATTACTAGTATCTTGATGTTTTGATAGACGATAGTTTGTAAAATTACTGGCATCTTGATGTTTTGATAGATGATAGTTTGTAAAATTACTGGCATCTTGATGTTTTGACAGACGATAGTTTGTAAAATGACTGGCACCTTGCCGTCTTTAACAGACGATTGCGTGTAAAATAACTGGCACTCTGCCGACTTCACAAACGGTACTTTGTTAAATGGACTTTTACCTCTAACAGCATAAAGTATGTGATGAATTTAGAGACTATGAGTTGCTCATGCAACATGATATCTCTCTCTCTCTCTCTCTCTCTCTCTCTCTCTCTCTCTCTCTCTCTCTCTCTCTCTCTCTCTCTCTCTCTCTAAGTGCAGGATATGTGAGTTGGCGGGAATATGTGTGTGTGGGTGTTGGATATGTGGTTGGGGGATGTGTGTTTGGCTGAGTGGTTGGGGTATGTGGGTGGGTGGTGGAGGATATGTGGGTGGGTGAGTGTTGGTAGGTTATGGGATAGGTGGAGGATGTGTGCGTGTGGGTGGGGAGATGTGTGAAGGTGGGGGATGTGTTGGTGGGTATGGATGGGTGGTTGCATGCATGTGTGCCTGGGTTTGTGCGTGGGTGGGTGTGGATGTGTGGTGGGTGGGAGATGTGTGTGTGTGGGTGGGGAGATGGTGTATGTGGGGGTGTGTGTGGGATGTGTGGGTTGGGGGATGGGTGGATGGATGGGGTCATGTATGTGCCTGTGGGTATGTGTGTGGTTGGGTGGTGGATGTGTGTGTGGGAGACACGCGGATGTGTAGGGGATGGGTAGGTGGGGGATTTGTCTCATAACATGGTAACATGCATTGTTTATGCTTACAACATTCATTTGACAATGTTTTTTTTTTCCTATGTGAATGCACTATGCACTGATGAACGAAAGATGAGTGATTGGAAGGGCCGAATGTAAGACGGGCCTGTGTGCCCAATTTGTTACCCTTCGAAAATAAAGTTTGTTCGTTCGTTCGTTCTCTCTCTCTCTCTCTCTCTCTCTCTCTCTCTCTCTCTCTCTCTCTCTCTCTCTCTCTCTCTCTCTCTCGGCCCTATTATTGTACTCAAGAGGAATGGTAACATTAAAACATTAATACATCTGGAATAAGACCAGCCGCAGAAGCTGCCGGATCAGCAAAGTAGTATTCTTACTGTCCGCCTGTCGGAGTTTACATTCTAGACAGTTCCATATCACGGCGTAGGAGCTAGTATGCCCTGCCATGACATGTAGTCTCTATGTCGCATTTAACAGTACTAGGGTAAACCTTGTACCCTCCCAATTGCGCGCCTCCGCCAGAAGCCGCTGGCTCAGTATAGGGCAAACGCTGCCAAACATTTGGTGTTAACAGAAAGTAGGTATACCGTCTCCAGTCATACGGTAGATCAGTCAAAGGTGACTAAGACATGACTTTGTGAAGTGTACTGGATACATGATGAGAGCATAAAGTAAAATATCCCCGTACACACCTTTAGCCCTGTCTCAGGCACACTGCGCAAGGTTAATATTTCTATATTTTCATCATCAGGTTGATTACCTCTACATCCCTAGGCATTTCCTGCTACCAAATTTAGAGATCAAATGTAAAATCCCCTTTGATTGCAGGACAGGCAAACACGCGTGCCATTCTATACTGGGTATATGGTAACAAACAGCAAGCGTAATCCATACACGAGCTACTACTTTCAGTACACTAGACATAATTTTGCGTGTGGGTTAGCTTTCCCTATTACCAGTGTCCCTCTCCATCAAGCGAACCCACACCGACGTCAAAGGTACTTGTACTTTACGTCCCAAAGTCAAGGGCGAGAAGTCAACATTTTAGTCCAACTGGCCGATGTAGGAGCTGAACCTGCTACATACACATGAGAACACCGGATGTTAAAGAACGACCGTTCATATCCATGCATCTATGCTGACCTCTGAAAGGGGTCTAATAAACCCAATCTATTCACTTTCCAACTATGTCTAATAAACCTAATCTATTCACTTTCCAACTATGTCTAATAAACCCAATCTATTCACTTTCCAACTATGTCTAATAAACCCAATCTATTCACTTTCCAACTATGTCTAATAAACCCAATCTATTCACTTTCCAACTATGTCTAATAAACCCAATCTATTCACTTTCCAACTATGTCAAATAAACCCAATCTATTCACTTTCCAACTATGTCTAATAAACCCAATCTATTCACTTTCCAACTATCCACAAATGTGTACCGCTCGGCCAAGTCCTGCTAATATTTCGTCCTTGATATATAAGTGTGAGATAAGAATGGCGAGAAGAACGTGGATGTACAGAAAGAGCAATGAAGATATCTTCAAGGAAGTTAATTCACAAAGAGAGATAGTTATTAGCACAGAAGAGATAATTCCACCTTATTTTGGGCTTGTCATGAAAGCTGGAGTATGTCGTCACACTGAACTGTTGGTGAGACAGTAGAAGCAGGGCGAGACAAAGAGAGAAGCTGCTGGACAGTTTGATATCGTGGCATGGAGGAACGGCGGTATCAGAAATATTTGGGAGTACACGAGACAGAAGGATGTGGACAGACATGATCACCAACGCCACACGGCATGGAATATACGAAGACTGGCAGTACAAGAGACAGAAATCTGTGGACAGACATGATCACCAACTCCATACGACATGGGCTGTAAGAAGATGGCATCGCACGAGACAGAAACTTCACAGACATCATCAACAGCGCCACACGACATGGACTATAAGAAGACTGGCAGCACAAGAGACAGAAATCTGTGGATAGACATGATCACCTGCGCCACACGGCAAAGACTAAGAAGATGGCAGCACAAGAGACAGAAAGCTACGGACAGACATGATTATCAGCGCCACACGGCATGGACTATAAAAAGAGAAAGAATCTATAAAACCTCAAGCCCGATTAACTTTAAATAAAACATTACGTGTCGGTTTCATTACATTACTGTCAACAACAGCATGATTTTTCTATGCAATTTTACTTTCAGTAGATTGCATTGCTGTCTAAACGAGTTAGCTGCATATCCTTTACAGGACATAGCAATCAAACGAAGCATTTCTTGGCTTTTCGTTATTCCTGGACAAGTTTACGCTCAGTAGTTTGCCATTGCTGTCTAAACGAGAAGTAAATGTTTAAATTCAACTTATTCCGTTATTGAACCCCCATCAGTACACCGGAAGTTTAAGAGCGAACTGAATAATCCTTTCGGCGAATCCGACTCCCGATTAAACTAACTACCTTTGGATCAAAATGGAAATTGGCATTCAGGAGTTACTCACTTTTGTAAAGATTTCGCAGTTTGATTCCTACCAGGTCTGTTGTTGTTCGTGGGCGATGCCTTACCTCCGAGGCACTATATCTCTCTCGTGCCAACAGTTCCATGTGCAGCATTGAGAGTGGTAATTACTATACACTCACTCGTCTGTGTGAAGTTACAGGCGATGTGGTAGCAGGCAGACACGCTAGATACAACATATGGACAACATTGGCAGTTGATATCCAACATCTGTCAGCTAGGCCAAGGTGCAGGCATACAAGTGCAACAGCACACATACTCACGGAGACACAATAATACAAACACAAACACACATACACTGGTGTACATATACCGGTTCACATACAGGCACGTACGTACGCACACACGCACAAACAGATGCAAAAACACGCACCACACAAAGACAGACAACTACCTGTATTTACGCTCGCATTCACAAGCAGGAGCAGAAGCCAGCATAAAATCACACACACACGCGCGCACGCACGCACGCACGCACGCGCACGCACGCACGCACACACACACACACAAGCGCCTTATATATACGCCCAGACGAACGGACGGTAGGAGGGACAGACGGACGGACGAATGGATGGTAGGACGGATTGACGCCGTGAAGAACGGAAGGACAGACGGACGGTAGGGCGGACGGACAGACAGATGGAGGGAGGTAGGGACGGACGGCCGAACGGACGGATGGATGGATGGATGGACGGACGGTCGGACGGACGGACGGACTGACGGACGGACGGACGGACAGACAGAGAGACAGACAGACAGACAGACAGACAGATTGATAGATTGATAGATAGATAGATAGATAGATAGATAGATAGATAGATAGATAGATAGATAGATAGATAGATAGATAGATAGATAGATAGATAGATAGATGCGTGTCTGTGTGTGTCTGTATGTCTGTATGTAAGTAAAGCAAATGCGTAAAGAACCCGTTTACACACCTTAACACCCACTGGGCACACGTTGCCAAACCCACAACGTATAGACTAACTGACGCTCTCTGGCCTATGTAGTCCACACCTTCCTTCCTTTACACCCCAAGGCATTGTTTGATACCGAGTTGAGGCTGGGTCAAACATCGAGCCCAATTCAATTAAATAACATGTGCCTCAATCGTAGTTCGAACCTATGACTACTCAGCCGGTGGGCTAGAGTGCTAACTGCAATACTCAGGCGGCTATCTGTTTCTACGATTTCCCCTTAGTAACTGAATTTATTGATTTCAATAAATATGTTTCCTTCTATTGTAATATCACATGTAGTGTTATCTTTTTCTTTGACATTACAATTGCTTGTGTTTTCTTGATAGTCGTGGAGAGTCCCCTATTGCACTCATTATATCTACAAAGTATAACAGTTGCTGTAGATCTGCTAACATTTCATCTTTCAATAATTGTCATATGTTGTTGACTATCCTTTATAAGACGTAACAGCCAAGCCCAGTATTATTTGGCTGTTTATTCCTGGGCTACTGGTACTATTGGTGTTGGAACTCTTCGCTGGCTGCTGAGGATGGGGACGGAGCGCTAATGGGAATGCCCCGAATGTTGTGATGTCGGTTCCTAAACCAATCAATCAATCAATCAATCAATCAATCATTCAATCAATCCTGGGCATGCTTACGTTCAGTAATTTGCCATTGCTTTCTGAACAACCAGCACCCATACCAAATCATAAAAAACCAACGTAAGGCGGTCTGCTGAAAAATCACCCATAGCTGTGTTCCGAACGCGGGCATGCGGGATTACGAACCTCGTCCGTAACACTTTCGCTGCGGAGCAGGTACTGTGTCACATGCATAACGTATATTGCTTATATCATAAACTCCAACTCGAATTCCTGGTCGCTGGTCCGCAAGGTCAAATGGATAAGAACGCGTGTTCTTAAACATCCGTTGTGCTGATGCCGAGGTAAGCGGTTAAACCCCTACACCGGACAGCTGGACTAAAATGTTGACCTGTCGTCCTTGACTTGGGGACGTAAATTACAAGTACCTCTCAAGTCGGAGTGGGTTCGCCTGATGGCGAGGGACACTATTAATAGGGAAAGCTAATCCACATGCAAAATTCAGTCCATCACTACTATAAATAGTTGTATGGACTACGCTTGAGTTCAAAGCCAACGATGTCACCCCCCCCCCCTCCCCCCCCAAAAAAAAATAAAAATAAAACAAATAAAAAATCCTGATATACTTTTGATGAATATAAAGAGTAATAGGCAGCACAGACAGTTTGGGGGAAGAGCCAAAAATTTTAATTGTTGCTTGGAACTGAAGAAATGAAGGCATACAAGAAACACTGCAATAGATCGTATTGTTCGGGAACCAAACAGCACCCAGAGAGACAAATGAAACAGGTGTATCTGCGGAACGTTCGGCCAGAATCTTCCAGATTATAGTTTCTGGAGGAAATAAAGCAAAATGGCTTGCTTTGTACCACTGGGTGGAGTTTTGGTGCAGATTAAAGCAGACTTGGTCATGGTCGTGTGAGACTAAGTGTATAACTGGATTGAATGGTGCGACAAGAAGTGACCAAGAAGTGACCAGTGTCCGATACTCAGTAATCCGAGAAAAGGCCAGACGGAGAAATAATCAGACTGCACCTGGTATGATTACAATTGTGACTCTTCGCTGGCTGTTAAAGATGTGGACAGAGTGCGTATGTTGATGCCTCGAGTTCTGTGATATCGGTTCTTAACTTAACTCATCTCAATTCAATTATATGGGATAGTGTCAAGCCACACACATATATGGACAGGTCTGTTCACTACAACGGGTTGGAGCTCACATCTCTGTGTTGGTTAGGCAGTCCAAGAGCATTTAGGTTACTATAATTTCTTCTCCCTCCCTTCTTCCATGCAGGAGTGAATATCGTGTTCCGTCTAAGGTTGTCTTATCTTATTGTGTTTTGTGTGGTCTCGTCTTGATGTATCCTCTCATATTGTATATTATAACGGCGACCTGTCGTTTTATCTGTCTTCATCTCCCTTCTCTCGTCCTCCATCTCTCAGCATCTACCTACCTGCCAACGACTCAGCTACCTACCAACCTACCTACCTACCCACCCACCTACGAACATACCAACCAATTGTAATGTCTACCTACCTGTCTGCCTGATTGTCTGTCTATCTATCTGCATTTTTTATGTCTGTCAGTTTGTCTGCCGATTCACCCATCCATGATGACTGTGTAACAGTGTAACAGTATCAGATGGCGTTACATCTTCTCTCCGATCAATAGTTTAGAGAGCAGCATTGATCTTCTTGCACTGATTTAACGACCCACAGACTGAGGTGCTCTCTCCTGTGACGTATGTCATTGATCTAGAAATAGTATCACACAAGTAACAAACATGTAGCATATTTCTGAACACACCTGACATATGTAGATTAGTACAGATAAAGGCGTATTTAGTAACATTATCATCATCATCAAGTGGTTTGCCGACTGGCGTGGGTGAACATGATTCTCCACAAATTGCGATCTCCAAAGGCACCAATAAATGTGATATATTGACTTCCTTCCGTGCAGTGACACGAGACTGTCACGAAGTTATACTTAGTGTCTTCTCATGTCTCTCTTTCCACAAATATTTCCGGTTGTCACAAGATGTTTTAGTTTTTGTTTTTTCTTCTCATACTATGGGTTAGATATGATAAACTGCCTTATTTATGCTTGTGATATGATGCCTTTACGACTTAACCTTCTTCCATTAGATGGTTTAGATTACTCACTGTGAATATCCAAGGAATATTCAGCATTCTTCTATAATCATCTCCAAGGCTTCAAGGTATTGTTTTCTCCCTGTCTAATACTGTCTAAGAACAGCAAGAGGTCAGTTCATAAAACAACGACAGTTGATTACCCACATCAGGACAAGACAGATATCGTTTTTATCCGCATGGTATAAGTTAAGAGAATTTGGAGAGGGCTTTACAATCGAGAAGATCGAGTTTGTTAGAATCATAGGTTGACAGAGGCAGGCAATGTTTGATGGCTTGAAAAAGAAGCAACGATGACGATTAATGGTAAAATACCTCAAGCTCTGAAGACAACTTCAGACCAAGGACATCAAGAACGGAAGATTATTAATGGTCAAATGCATCAATCATGGAAGATAATAAGCAATCAAATGCATCACGCAAGGAATTCAATTAGTGGTCTAATGTATCAAGCACGGAACAAATGTAATGTTCAAATGCATCAAGCACGGACGATTATTAGTGATCAAATGCACCAAGCGCGGAAGATTACAAGTGGTCAAATGCAATGAGTACGGACGATTATAAATTGTCAAATGTATCAAGCACAGAAGATTATAAGTTGTCAAATGCATCAAGCACGGAGAGATTGTAAGTGATCAAATTCATCAAGCACGCAAGATTATAAGTGGTCAAAATACATCAAGCACGGAAGGTCACACGCACAGAAAATACATAAGACGTATGTTTGTGGGGGGACATGATCGCCTACGCCGCACTATATACCACATAGTGATTGCCATCTGTTAAATAACGGTAACAATGTGCTGTATGTCACAGCGGCGGACTGTTTTTTTTTTTTTTTAGTTTTCTGTGAAACCTTGGGTCAAGAATGTTGGGCACAATTTCTTCTGCTTCTTATAGCCCATGCCGTCTGGCGTTGGTGATCACGTCTGTCCACAGCCTTCTGTCTCGTGTACTGCCAATATTCTTATAGTCCATGTCGTCTGGCGTTGGTGATCATGTCTGTCCACAGCCTTCTGTCTCGTGTACTGCCAATATTCTTATAGTCCATGTCGTCTGGCGTTGGTGATCATGTCTGTCCACAGCCTTCTGTCTCGTGTACTGCCAATATTCTTATAGTCCATGCCGTCTGGCGTTGGTGATCATGTCTGTCCACAGCCTTCTGTCTCGTGTACTGACAATTTTCTTATAGCCCATGCCGTCTGGAATTGGTGATCATGTCTGTCCACAGCCTTCTGTCTCGTGTACTGCCAATATTCTTATAGTCCATGCCGTCTGGCGTTGGTGATCATGTCTGTCCACAGCCTTCTGTCTCGTGTACTGACAATTTTCTTATAGCCCATGCCGTCTGGAATTGGTGATCATGTCTGTCCACAGCCTTCTGTCTCGCATACTGTCAATATTCTTATAGTCCATGTCGTCTGGCGTTGGTGATCATGTCTGTCCACAGCCTTCTGTCTCGTGTACTGCCAATATTCTTATAGTCCATGCCGTGTGGCGTTGGTGATCACGTCTGTCCACAGCCTTCTGTCTCGTGTACTGTCAATATTCTTATAGTCCATGCCGTGTGACGTTGGTGATCAGTCTGTCCACAACCTTCTGTCTCGTGCGCTGCCAATTTTCTTATAGTCCATGCCGTGTGGCGTTGGTAATCATGTCTGTCCACAGCCTTCTGTCTCGTGTACTGCCAATTTTCTTATAGTCCATGCCGTGTGGCGTTGGTGATCATGTCTGTCCACAGCCTTCTGTCTCGTGCGCTGCCAATTATTTATCATGCCGATGTTCCTCCATTTTTCTCGCTGTGACGAAATACTCAATTTTTACCTTTCTTGTGACATGCCCAAGGAGTGTGGACAGTCTTCTTCATTCTCTTTGTGAGTTAACTTCTTTCAAGAAATCTCCATTGCTCTTTGTATCCGTCAACTGTGTTCTTGTTCTTCTTCTATAAAACCACATATTCGCAGCGTCCACACAACTCCTGGTATGTCTGCTTATTATCCATGATTCGCATGCGTACATCAGAATGACTCAATAAAAGCTCTTAATATCTCTTTTTCTCACGTCGATTGGCAAAGAAAAATTACGGAGAATATTCTTTATCTTGTGAAACCCTAACATTTCTTGGACTTTTTACAGAATTTAGTAAATAAAAACTAGACAAAGGCCGTTAACTAGCTCGTGACATCCACCGATGACTATTATTCTGCTCCGACTTGTACAATTGGGAACATATTTCTTGTTGAAAGCAAAGAAACGAGGCAGGTAACGAGTCACCTTTTCTTCAGATGGCTGATACAGAATACGTACACGATTGTCATGGGTTCAACATCATCATTATGTGCCGTGCCGACTGGAGTGGGCAAACATTCTTCTTCACATCTTACTATCTCCAACAGCATGTTTAAATTCGTTCATTATTACCCTTCTGCTGTCAAACATATTTTTTTACAGTCTTCCTCTACTTCTCTTTTAATAAATGTTTCCAGTTGTCACAATATATTCTAATTTTTCTCTTCTCCTAATGTGGCCAAATATAATGACTGCCTTGTTCTAAGTTTGTAATCAGCTGTTTTTGTTTCTTAGCCTGTTTCAAACGTTTAGATTGCTAATTTTGCCTGTCCAATGATGTCATAGTACATGTAAAAGATTATCAATCGATACCAATGCGGTATTGATTCTCTGGGCAGAAGCGAACAGTCTCTCATTTCAGATCCGGAAACATTTATCGTCTCAGAAAAAGGAATGTGTGGGATTAGTACAAAATCATTCGAACATCTCGAAACCGGAATACAGAATACGATCGCACCGTATGAGACAACCGCTCGGAGTCATGACTCGGGTGGCACCAAGCCCCAGAGATTGTTATAAAGATAAGGGGCCGTGGCATTCGACGAAGGTGGACGATTTCTGATGATCAGTAACTTCCTGTTCAGTTTGCTTCACGGCTGGAGTTTTATTCACTGTTTTATGTATGCTCATCTTCATGCGCTTGTCTAGAGTGGAACTTTGTCATGTAGCAGCCTTTGGATATTTATCTCTATCATTAGCCAGATGTCCACCCTTGCTTGCTGCAAAGTGTAAATTATCTACCACGCTGTAAAACCATATACGTTCTAATGTTCCTCTACTCCAACTTCCTGGAATCCGTCCTTCATAGTTAATTTTTCCATAGACATTAATCTCTTTTCACGTATCCAAAATATTTAAATAAATAAATCAGTCAATCAGGTGCCATCTCCACAGTGATGATCGGATGCAAGGTATCCCCAACGCTGTATGTTTATCGCCTTGATTGCACATTCTGTCAGATTGCTGTTCGCCCATCTCTTGATATATCGTTGCCTACCTCTTGTTCGCTTGCCATCAATCTTACCTTCCATTACGGTATTTATAAGAGTGTTATGTCTTTTAACGTGGCCAAAATATTTTTATCTGTCCTCAATTTTAATTTTCGCAATAACCAGGCTTATTCAACATTGCGTTCTTGTTGAATGGGTCTGTTTCTAATTTTTGTAGCTTCTATCCAGCATTAATACTGGACTCAAGTCAAGGACGTTTGAAATATGGGCCTTGGAGTAACACATCTCTGACGTCTTGTAAAAGTTAGTAATGGTAGTAGGGGAGCCTTACATACACATAATACACAAGGTATAAGGTGCTGGACGAATATTTGTCTAGACCAATCGGAACTCGGTTAGTGATAAGGTCAGTATCATTCCAGCCGTCTTTACTTCCACAGAAATTTCCTGGTACTCATTTAAAAATTAGGTCAACCTGTAAGTCATGGAAAATTACAACAAAAAACATCGAATCCGCACCTCTGCTGAACGAACCCCTAACTACCGGGTAAGTTCCCAGCGACCACGCAAATACAGGATGTATTGTTAATGACTGTACAGTGTTTGAAATATTGTCTGTCCAAGTTTTGTATTTACCTATTATGTTGCATGGACTTTACAGAGGGTGAATACAAAACTCGGACCGGCAATATTTTCAAACACTTAATTAAAATTTAGTTGCATGTACTTCACAGGATGTAGCAGTCAACCGTAGAATGTTGGCTGTTTGTGATTCCTGGGCAGGTTTTACGTTCAGTAGTTTGCCAATGCTTTCTGAACGACCGGCACATTGTTTTGAAAAAAAAAAAAAAAACACCCAGCTTCGCTGTGTTTCGAACCCGGGTATACGGGATTACGAATCGCGTCCATAACACCTTCGCCACGGAGCGAGGTTCTCAAACACTGCACAGTCATTAAAGATACACTCTATACCTATGGTTATCAACCGGTTGGGAAATTCTCTCTCTCTCTCTCTCTCTCCCCCCCCCCCCTCCTCGTGGGGAATTTTAGGGTTTCCAGGGGGGAATTAAGATTATTTCAAGTTCGATTACTTGATATTGTGTCTCCTTCCATACTTTACGGTTCTCTACTCCTCGCCCTTCTGAAATTCGTTTTATAACGTAAGTAGACCCGCAAATCATGTTTTATGTAGACGTCTAGATTTTCTTTCTAGTAAGTGTTATTAAATTTAGCTTCCATTTTTACGTATACTGTGTAGGGACAGGGGGTGTGGAGGGGATTTATAGAGGGGGGGGGGGATACGAAAGGGGGAATGACATTCTGAACATATGGTGAAGTTTTGCATGGGTCAAAAAAGGTTATGGACCACTGCCCTATACCACCGCTCCCTTTTAATAACTGGGAACCTAAGTATCGAAGTGATTATTCCGCCTGCTTTGCGATCCGAAGGTTGTTTTTTTCATTTCCAGTCTACGTTTTTCGGTTTCACGAGTGCTATTTCCTCGTAGACTTGGGGGGTCGTCGTTGGAGCTACGAAGTCCGTACTTTGTGCGATGTCATCGGCAGGCCGCTCTGCGGAAAGAGACCGAGCCATATGGGGTAAAACCCGGTTCAATTAAATACATTCTCTTGAATTTGAAATTTGAAGAGATAACATATGCTTAATAATTAGAATAGAAATCTCTAAATGTGAATATCAGGAAATTAGGCCGAATTTCACGGACATAAAAGCTAAACAAATGAAGGTCATTTCAAATAAAAGCTGCGAATGAAAAGAGCTGTCGTTATAAATGAAAAAAAAAAGAAGAAAATTTAATATTTTGGCCACATTAAAAGCCATTATAATTTTTTACAAACTGTGCTGGAAGGGGAAGTCGTAGGCAGGTGAGCAAAGAGAAAGACAATTATATAAATGCGAAGCAGCATCAAGAGATGAGCGAATAACAATTTGTTGGAGTGGTCGTCTTAAGTGGGAGATAGAACGTGTTGGATGATTATATACAGCCAACCTGTTATGTGGAGGCGGCATGTGGTGAATATTTGAATGAAGAACGATGTCTGAATAATTTGCACTGAAGAAACAACAATAACACAAACATGGACAACAAAAGCAACAAAGTGAACAACAATAACAACAACATGGACAACAATAACAGCAACATGGACAACAATAGCAACAAAATGGACAACTATAACAACAACATGAACAACAATAACAGCAACATGGACAACAATAACAGCAACATGGACAACAATAACAGCAACATGGACAACAATAAAAACAATATGGACACCAATAGCAACAACATGAACAACGATATCAACAATATGGACAACAATAACAACAACATGGACAACAATAACAGCAACATGGATACCAATAGCAATAAAACGGACAATAATAACAACAACATGGACAACAATAACAACAACATGGATAACAATAACAACAACATGGATACCAATAGCAATAAAACGGACAATAATAACAACAACATGGACAACAATAAAAACAATATGGACAACAATAACAACAACATGGATAACAATAACAACAAGATGGACAATGATTACAACAACATGGACAACAATAACAACAACATGGACAACAAAAGCAACAACATGGACAGCACTAACAACAACAACAGGGACAACAGTAGCAACAACAGAGACAAAAATAGCAACAACATGGACAAAAATAACAACAACTTGGACAGCAATAACAACAACTTGGACAGCAATAACAACGACATGGACAACAATAACAACAAAATAGGCAACAATAGCAACAAGATGGACAACAATAACAACGACATGGTCAACAATAACAACAACATGGACAACAATAACAACAACATGGACAACAATAACAACAACATGGACAACAATAATAACAACTTGAACAACAACAACAACAACATGAACAACAATAACAACAACATGGACAACAATAGCAACAACATGGACGAAAATACTAACAACTAGGACAACAATAACAAAACAATGGACAACATTAACAACAGCATGGACAACAATAACAACAACATCGAAAAAAATAGCAGCAAGATGGACAACATTATCAACAACATGGTCAATAATATCAACACCATGGACAACAATAACAACAACATGGACAACAATAACAAAACAATGGACAACATTCACAACAACGTGGACAACAATAATAACAACATGGACAACAATAGCAGCAACATGGACAACAATAATAACAACTTGAACAACAATAACAACAACATGAACAACAATAACAACAACATGGACAACAATATCAACAACATGGACAACAATAACAAGAACAACAGTGGTAATAATAAAATAGACAATATATAGCAACAGCAGAAACATCAATACCGGAACAAGAGCAATGAATTATAGCAACAATCACAACAAAGTAAAGAACAACAAAAACATACAAACAACAACAAATACAGCAGCAACATTAACAACAATAGCAGAAACAGCAACAACCACAATAACATCAATAACAAAACCAATAACAGGACCAGCAATATCACTAACAATAGAATAACAAAAGCAATAACTACAGCAACGACACAAACAGCAGTAACAACAATGACAGGCAGAAAAATAACAACAACAAACACAAGAATTCTTGTAGTAGAATCGAGATCAGCAGATACTCTCAAACTATGCTCATTGCTAACTGTAGCTTCTCTGACTAAGTTTACAACAATGAAACTGTCAGGACCGGGTGTATTTTGCCTCAAGAAATAATAACATATTAATAAATAAGGGAATTGAAAACGACGTTTAACAAGAAATAAACCAGCGGATTTATAGTAGAATTGGTAGGTTAAATTTATAGAAATAAAGTTCTAAAGTCGATAGGCTTGATTTCATTGAACCGAATTTTACCCCATCTTTCTTGGCCTCTCTCCACAGAACAACAAGTCCGCTTGCCGAGAGCAGCGCACGAAGCACGAAATCTGTAGCTCCAACAATGACCTGCAGGAGTTTCCTGAAAAAAAAAAACTGCATTTTTTCTCGGAACGACGGAGTCCGGTTAACGAACCCATGGCTTCGGAGCGAGAGTCAACAGTTTAACAGCGGCGCCACGGAAATCCCCAGGTATGTAGTCAATAGATGAACATACTGCGATATTTACTTAGCCACAAAACACATAAGTCTTGCTCCATAACAACGAACTTTGCAATATACAAAGTAAGGTATTTAAACAAGTATAACGTTGCCAGCTGGAAACTTTAAACCAACACTTACTAACACAAGACAACGATATAATAAATAACACTTTACCGCAATATAGAAACAATCTGGGGATGATAAAAGCAATAAAGTGCCATTGACGAGACCATACAACAGCGAAGTGTAGGCTGCAATAAAGTGTAATTTTAACGCACTGAACGAGGCAGACAGGTTTATATATAATAATGTACATAACATTATTATATGATCACATGCTTAAGTCCAGTGATTCTTCTTCTTCTTCTGCTTCTTCTTCTTCGTCTTCTGTTTACCTTTCTCCTTCGTCTTCTCCCTCTCCCCCCTCTTTGCCGCTATCTGTTTCTCCTACTTTTCCTCTTCTTTCTCCTTCTCCAAGTCTTCCTCTTCTTTATCTTCTGTTACTACTTCTTTTTAGCTCACTTCAATTATTTGTCTATATCTGCAATGTTTTCTCGTGTATAAACCTCACTGTCCCATTTAGGGCAAAATAGATCTTCCACTGTTATTTCTCTATGCCAGAAGGTTTGTCTAGATATGTTGTATTCGGGACAGTCTTGGAGTATGTGCTCTGCTGTCCGCCACGCCAATCCACATGTGCACATGGCTGATTCGCTAGTCTTAGTTTATGTATAAATGTGGCTGCGTAATTCAATGCTTTCGGTCCTGAGTTGCCGGCAAAATAATATGTTCTGGTTTGTCAATAATAATAATGTGTTCTGGTCTGTCCATAATAATAATGTATTCTGGTCTGTCCATAATAATAATGTGTTCTGATCTGTCCATAATAATAATGTCTTCTAGTCTGTCCATAATAATGATTTCTGGTCTGTGCATAATAAAAATGTGTTCTGGTCTGTCCATCATAAGGTAATCGGCTTGTGCTGGTGTTGGTGGCTTTCTGGGTAATTTGATTCTTCTTTTATTTTTAGTGGTATGTGACAGGAACATCAAGTTGCTCTCAAGTTGCTCCTCCCATAGCTAGTTGACCAATTCTCTGCTTTCTGGGCACTTTACAGGGTGATTATATCCGCTGTATAAATCTCCACAGAAATACCGGACCATAAACAACAGCCTCATCAAACTGCTTAAATTACATAGTTTCTGCAAACGGCGCATAGGAAGGTTATAGCAGTTTACCGAATTTGTGACAAACAAAACGTAGGTTTGGACTAAACAAATATGGATAGCGGAAAATGGGAAGCTGGAGTGTGTCACAGTTACGACTTAAAAGTTGTTAATAAGGTAGCAGACATGTTGTATTATATTTCAGGGACAGATTACGGCGATATATACGCCACTGGCAGATACACGAATTCTCTAAAGACAACCAATCACACCATGGCAATTAATCAGTTAAAGATGTGTTTGTAACAAGTACACAGGCTCATCTTTACAATACCATTTTTGTTAGCAGTTGTGGCTTTGTGAATAGTGATTTTGCGTGTCAACATTTTGGCCACAGCTCAACCAAATGTGAGCATATTCTTTCATACGACTGCTTAGGTAGATTGTTTTATCCGAAGGATTAGATACATTCTTTCATACGACGTTTAGATAGATTGTTTTATCCGAAGGTTTAGATACATTCTTTCATACGACGTTTAGATAGATTGTTTTATCCGAAGGTTTAGGTAGATTCTTTCATACGACGGTTTAGATAGATTGTTTTATCCGAAGGTTTAGGTAGATTCTTTCATACGACGGTTTAGATAGATTGTTATATCAGATAACTCTTATATTCACTTGATTATGACATTATACATTTTACTTTGTGTTTAATTATTATTTAGTTAACACAGTTTAATTATGTGGGACTTTAGTGAGGTTGGGTGATCTCACGTGGGCAATTAACTACAATTATTCCACTGGTAACGACCCAGGTTTCCAAAGTCCATCCCGGAGAACCCTTTCATTTATTCTAAACATTGTCCCACTGAACCATATAGGATTACTAGGGGCTTTTGGGGATTCTGAGCTATTAAAGGTTCTCTTAGGAAGGACACATTTCTGGTGTGTTTTAATACTTCTCCGGGACTTCCCTAGACGTGCCGAGTTCTCTATAGTCAATATTTACACAAAAGACTATTGCACACCAATAGAGATTAGTCCCAGGACTCTAGCTGTCAAGCGTACGAGGGAATGCACATAGTGCTACTGAATCTCACCATCCTTATCAAATTACAATCACCCTCTGGCCACATCACTCACTGGCCGCATAAATCACGGACCACATCACCCACTGACCACATCACCCACTGACCACATCACCCACTCACAACATCACCCACTCACCACATCACCCACTGACCACATCACCCACTGACCACATCACCCACTGACCACATCACCCACTGACCACATCATCCACTGACCACATCACCCACTGACCACATCACCCACTGACCACATCACCCACTGACCATATCACCCACTGACCACATCACCCACTGACCATATCACCCATTGACCACATCACCCACTGACCACATCACTCACTGACCACATCACTCACTGACCACATCACCCACTGAATATATCATCCACTGACCACATCACCCACTGACCACATCACGCACCAAGTGCCAATTAGGTATATTCAAATATTTGTCTAACGCAGGATGCCCAATTCGCCTTATGAGTTATAAAAGGGTACTTTACATTTTTTTACTTACATATTTGTCTTCATAATGTAATACATGTTTAAAGTATCTACGCGCAACGGGTTTTCCGTATCATCACATCTCATCATCTCATCTTGTTTCTCTTGTACCTTGCGATGTCGGGGTGAAGCATAAACCGCGGGAGAGTGCCCATTTATGGGTTTCATGTAACGAGATTTCCATGGACTCTGTTTTCCCCTCTGCCCATCGTTTACGTGGCCATTCTCTTTTTCTGCTTCCATTTTATCTGTACATCATTGCTCGTTGTGGTATACTGTTAGTTTGTAACCTACTTACATGGCCAAATAATTGAACTTGCTGGTTTCTGATAAAATCTAGGACTACAATAACCCTCACTTTTGTTCTGATTTCTTCATTTTTATTTTCTTTCTTCTTGATACATTGATTATTCTTCTCAGGAATCAAATTTCTGTTGTTGTGATTTTTCTTTTCTCTTTTTCTGTCATTGTCCAGGTTTGGCATCGGTAGCATAAAGTTGGTAGGAAGACTGTGTTGTAGAGTGATTTCTTAGTAACTATTGACACATGTTTGTTCTTTATTATTGGTACCTTTTGTCCAATGAGGTTGGTTTGCCTTATTACATATATTATCGATCTCGTCTTCTGATTTGCCATGTGATGATATTATACTTCCTATCACTTAAAGCTATTCACTTGTTTCAGATCGGTTTCTTTTAGATGAATCTTTGTTGTGTTTTCTTCTTTGGTTATAGTCATTACCTCTGTTTTGTTGATGCTAATGTCCATGTTATGTTCCTTACTCACTTCATTTAGACTATTCATGTTGTCTTAACATTCTGCTTCTGATGTGGCTATTAGTACTGATCGTCCGCAAATAGGCGTAGGAGTTCTTTAATGGTGTAATTTTCCGTTGGTTCTTATTCTGTCTTCTGCTCGTCATGTAGTGTTGATGCGGTTTATTATTAGCTATTTTCTTTATAGGTTATGAACAAGAGAGGCAAGAGGGAAGAGGGGGAGGGGGAGGCAGGACACAATCTTGTTGTACTCCGGATCTTATAGTGAAGGGTTATGAGTGTCCTCCATTTGTTCTCACTATGCATGTTTTCCATATGAAGTTAGCAACTAATGGGCTCTTGTACACACCTGAATTCGTAGTTCTAGACCCGTATTTGCACAGACCAATCAGCACTTGGCGAGTTATGTGGTCAGTGCATAGGCTGAGTCGACCTGGAAGCTCAGGTCAATGTTGAAAATTCCAATCCGCCCCGCGGAGGATCGAACTTATGACCATCGGACTCGCAAGCAAGCGTTTAGTGACAATGCTACCGCAGCAATCAACATATGTTTGTAAGTACGTATGCACATGCGTTAAAAGCAGTTTGAAAACATCTCACACGTCGCTAGGCCGAAACACGGAATCCAACACGGAACTGGCACATTTAGTCGCCGGACGCTGATGCATATGTTAGGGGGAGGATCAGAGAACCTATGGATATATCCGGAGTGTAATGATGGTACTCCACTAAATACTAACTAACTAACTAACTAACTAACTAACTAACTAACTAACTAACTAACTAACTAACTAACTAACTAACTAACTAACTAACTAACTAACTAACTAACTAACTAACCAACCAACCAACTAACTAATTAACTAACTAACTAACCAACCAACCAAAACCAACCAACCTAACCTACCAACCAACCAACCAACCAACTAACTAACTAACTAACTAACTAACTAACTACTAACTAACTAACTAATTAACTAACTAAATAACTAACTAACTAACTAACTAACCATACTAGCTAGCAGCCAGCCAGCCAGCCAGCCAGACAACTAAGAAACCAACCAACTAACTAACTAACTAGCTAGCTAGCTAACTAACTAACTAACTAACTAACTAACTAACTAACAAACTAACTAACTAACTAACTAATGAACAAACTAACTAGCTAACTAACCACTCAGCCAGCCAACTAACTGACTAACCCATCAACAAATAAACCAACTAGCCACGTAGCTAGCTAGATAAACTAACTAACTAACTAACTAACTAACTAACCAACCAACCATCCATCCAACCAGCCAGCCAGCCAACTAACTGACTAACTATTCAACCAATAAACCAACCAGCTAGCTAACCTAACTAACCAACTAACTAATTAATTAACGAACGGTAGCCGTATCTCCTTTTGTATCGAACAGCAACACATCTACATGCACCAAGCTGATTCTAGCATCAACAAACACACTTAAATATAAGCACACCACAATCCAGAAGCCTACTCCGTTATCTCACAAGCAACATGTCCCACATTAAACAGCTATTTCCCCGAATGGCGCCATCTCCTCGCTGTACTCCAACGGGACTAACACTTGGTAATACTCAATACAAGACACCCCAGCATTTCCAACACCTGTTTTTTTTTTTTTTTTCTAAATTGTGCTTTATCGATTTTTTTAGCCAGCAAGGTGATTTTAAAATGGTTCCTTGTCTGGCCTTCTCTAATGCGAATATATTTAACTCTTTGTGCTACTGCTGCTTGTTAGTTTAACATAATCAATGACTGTAATCAGCAGATGTTAGCGGTTAAACGAGTCGCTGCTCTCAAATTTGATGTATGATTGTCCTCATTCTCTTTCAGGTTTTATATGTTGTTGAGGTCACAGGTTCTGTGTCTTCAGATTTTATATATAAGATACTACTGAGTTCAAAGGTCGTGAAATTCTTATTCTCCTTCTCACACTTCTCCTCTTCTTACTTCTCACCCTTCTCCTCCTCCTCTTGCTCCTCCTGCTCTTCACTCCTATTTTCCTTCTTCTTCTTCTTCTTCTTCTTCTTCTTCTTCTTCTTCTTCTTCTTCTTTTCTTCTTCTTCTTCTTCTTCTTCTTCTTCTTCTTCTTCTTCTTCTTCTTCTTCTTCTTCTTCTTCTTCTTCTTCTTCTTCTTCTTCTTCTTCATCTAGTCCTCAAATTGCGGCGTTTGTGACCGTGTCTGTACATAGCCTTCTGTCTCGTGTGCTGTCAATTATTTCTGATACAGAACCTCCTCCATGACATGATTTCAAACTGTCCAGCATCTTCTCTCTTGGTGTCTCTCTGCTTATCCTCCCCTACAACTTTTTCGTTGGGACTTTATACTTCAGATTTACTCTTCTCATGACATGTGCAAAGAATGTGGGCTGTCTTCCTCTGAAGGGAGTAATCAATTTATTTGTGGGGTGTGCTGTTTCAAAAGTAACTTCAATACTCTGTCTATCCGTCCACTGTATTCTCGCCATTCTTATACAAGACTGCATAACTGCAGTTTGTGCATAATTCCTCGCTTGTCTTCTAATTGTCGGTTATCCGCTTCCGTACATCATGATTGACGCCATATAGCTCTTAAGAACTCTTTTCTCAAATCGATTGACAACGATTTGTTGCATAAAATATTATTCATCTTATGTTGCTTTTGCATATAATATCCTACATTTAACTTCCCTAATACATCTTTCATCTGTTCTTATTACAGTACCCAAATACTTACACGCATTAACTTGTTTCAAACTGATTCCTTTAACTTTGGTTGTGCATTTCTTGGGAAGACATTATTCCTTTGCAATGACAAATGCGTCCGTTTATTTTTGTTAACACTAAGTAATGTTTATGACTTTCTGTTGGAATTAGATCTTGCATTAATTGTAACCTCATTTCATGCTTGCTTGCTTGCTTGTGTTCGTTGGCTTGAGCTCCAACGCGAGGTCCTGTATGTCGGATGAAGGCATCCTGTTGTCCAACATCAGTGTGATGTCATACAGGACCTGAGGTTTGCGTGAGTATCCGTTGTCCCATGTCTGGCTTATTGGTGTGCAGACTGGTGGTTCCTCGCCGTACAGGCAGACACTCTCCGACTTCGGAGGAATCGGCGATCCTATTGAATTTAGCCAGGACCCCGAAGGGACCTGTTGCCCAGGACGCTCGACGAGGACGCGTCAATAGGTCTTGGCCAGTATATAACCCGGCCCTGGTGCCTTGGATAACACCTCTGCGTCCCACCTCATTTCATTTTCCTACATGTATCTATAAGTGTGTATTTTAAGCGTAGTGACTTTACTACAGAAACATTTTCTTTTCACATTGTCCCCACAGCTTATTTATTAAGCGTAAATCACAAGTACTCCAGAAGTCGAAGTGGGTTCACCTGAAGCCGAGGGTCACTGATAATGGGGAAAGCTAAAACCAGCCCAGAGCAATATAAGTTGAGGTACGTGTATGGACGCCGTTTGAGTTCAAAGCGTGCAAACACAAACGTTACTTGTGACGAAGTTTGACCCGCGCTGAAGGAAGTGAGAAAACATACCCTACAAAACAGAATTCATTCAAAACATCAATGACTGACATCTGTAGAGATGTATGAAAGTTCAAGCCGGTTGGCATGGCTTATGATGATGATGACTCATAAAATATAAAACAAGATTAGAAGATATGTCCTATCTGTTATAAGACTTAGTGAACATTAAAAATACAAATATAAATAAAAACACCATGTCAGTAGAGACAACTACGTGTCAATCGATAAATACAATCAACAATGACAAACTGGAAATGTCAGAATCTGGGGAATACCCTTTCGCTATAATTAAAGACACAGGGAATGTTCGCAAGAAGCAAGTCGGCGACGAGGTACATCAATACAAACGTTAAATAGCACGAAAAACACACGGCGCAGTACAAGCAAACCAAATGAAAGATGCAACGCTGAGAACACGCAACATTACTATGACAACAGATTGATATCAATGAAGCATTGAAGACACGCTAAAGCATAGAACTGAGGATTTTGTAATTAATATTAAAGAAAAATTCCTAGAATACCTCGCCCCAAGAAGAACAAAAAATACTGACATTCCACGAGATCACAAGATTAAAAAGAGAAAAGAAAACATTCGCTCTGAAAGAGTATCATGTCTCGGAAACTAAGATAATGTGGTTACATCAGACGTGATATTGGTTTAGTAGTAGAAAGCATAGTTTCGAAGATAGCCTTTTGCAAGATGGAAAACATGCTGACCAATAAAAACATGTCATTTGCAGTGAGAAAAAGAGTGTTGGTGTGCTACATAGAACCTGTGCTTTTGTATGGACGTGAAGCGTGGACAATGAGCAAACAGGATAAAAAAAACATCTGATGGCTGTGGAAATATGGTTTCTGAGGACAGTGCAAAGAATACCACAGACGGACAGAAAACCCAATGACCAAGTCCTACAAGAAAAAAAATGAAAATCTTAAACTGAGTAGATAAATTAGACATAGACAATCACAATTGTTTAGCCACGTTATGAAAAGAAAAGAAAAACAAATAATAACTTGGTGACAACTGGCAAGACTGAGGGGAAGAGAGCAAGGGAGAGGAAGAGAAATAAATACCTAGATGGTTTTGCCATGTGGTATGGTCGAGACAAGAACACTGATCTGATCCACGACTCTGGTGATCGCATGAGATTGTGAAACATGACCGCCTACGCTTGTCGGCATGACACATAATGATGATGATAGTTTCTGGAAGGCGAGGCAGAGGCAAACTAATACAACAGTGGACAGGACGTTAAAGACTCCGTGGCCATGAACATGCCTAAATAGGTGTCTAAAAGCGAGAGGCTCGGTATCATTGCGCCGTGTTTGATCCCATATGGCTAGTTCCTTTATATAGAGTAAACGTGGTTCTGACATATTCACATTTGATTTCTGTTTAAGGAATATATCTACTGAGATCATGCCGATCACCGATATCTGTGTAGAGACATGAACACCTACGCTAGCTGACAGGGCACGTAAAGATGATGATATCTCCACGCTCGTACAATGACAAGCGAAAAAAAAAACTAATATGGAAACATACATTTATCAACGAAACTTTATATTTTCCGTGGCAACATAAGGGTGCAAACATGGATATTTAACTGTCCAAATAAAAATTGTCCTCTAATTATCTTTTGGTGTAGGGTAGATTTCAGCCTGAAACATTAGGACCAACTGATTCGTTCAGTCGCCGCGAACTGTGCAGGTTAAGGGTCCAAACCCATCCCTCGGCAGAAACAAATCCACAGCTTAGGGAGGATTCCAACGTAGATCTCTGGAAGAAGAAGCCGGCATTCTTGTGACTCGGCCACTCGCGCCTCCTTTAACAAATCAACTAAAAAGCGCATGTCCAACGTTGATTATGGTTATTACAGAAAAAAAAGCAATGCATGGAAACAAGAACAAACAGAATTTCCCAAATGGAGCTCAATTTTGAAGACGATTGGTTATTAAGACAATCAAACACGTGGTAATATGACATAATTCGTACACGTTAAAAAACATGTAAGTCCAGAATAGAAAATTATGGAGAGAAGTTTGCAAGGGAGGGGGATAAGACAAAAACGAAAACTCGGAAGGAGTCAAGATACGATAGTAAATTTACACATGGCAGCAACAACAGCGGCTTGTGAGGCATATGTTAGTTAGATGCACATCCTTTGCATGACGTTTTTTAGCTGTTGGTGATTTCTTGGCAAGTTTAAGTGCATTAGTTTTCCCTTTGATTTCTGAACGGCCGGCACTCATGCCATTGTATGAAAATACCAAAGCAAGGTGGTCAGCTTCAAAAACGCCTGCCGCTATGTTTCGGACGGATATGGGAGATAATAAATTGCATTCGTAACTCTTTCTCTATTTATTGGGTTTATGCGAGAGAGTAAAATGTGGAAAGACTGCTATGGGAAGGAAACCAACCAAAGAACCGTCCATGCAAACAAACAACCAACTAAGAAACCATTCATGCAAACAACCAACCAACCCACCAATCAAGCAATCAACTGGCCATCTAACGAACGGATCATACAGTCAACAAACCTAACAACAATACAACCAAACACCCAAATCAACCATCCAGTCCACGAATCGAAACAAGAAAATAAAGATAAAAATCACACACACACAAAGAAACAATGACAGTTAAATACACCAACCAACAAAACCATCAATCGGTATACTAACCAAACAACCGCTCCACCATCTGTTCAACCAATTAACAAATTAACCAACCAACGTACTAGCCAATCATGCAAGCCAACCAACCAAGCAAAAATCAACCCCCAACCCAACAAATCAAACAACCCACGAAGTAGTCAAACAACTTGCCAACAAAACAACCAATGAAGCAATCAACCATCCAGCCAACAAATCGAAACAAACGAACAAATAAATACACCAACCAACAAATCCATTAAACTAACCAAACAACCACACCACCAACGAAGATACTAACCATCCAAATAACTAACCAATAATGCAGCCACCCAAACAGCAAATCAACCTACAAACCAACCAATCAAACAAGCTACGAACCATCGATCAACTCATCAACCAAAAAGCCAATTAATCAATCAATAGGCCCAAACAGATTCATACTCCATGTAACTAAACGGCATCAGTCTCAATCTGACCCCCTTTATCTTCATAGAGAACATTTATTCTTTCACGAAGATTGATTCCGATCTCAGAGCCGCACAGGTAAGAAAATACTCACACGGAGACTAAGTATTGAACTCAGCCCCTCAATATCTACAAACTACTACGCTATCTAATATACTAGCACTGTCCCCGTCACACACAAACATGTCAACATGTATGAACCCATCATTGTGTACAATGAAACCGAATGCATTTACCGATTATCTGCAATAACCACAAAAGGTTAAAGACAGTTTTTCAACAAAATCAACACATCTGCTCTCTTCAACAGTACCGCTAAGTGCTTTGTTCTGGACAGGGCTTTTCATAGACCAAGAGTTTGCATCCTTTCAGTGAGCTATAATGTAAGACAGTAAATTATTTTGAAAAACAGCGAAAGATGAAACTAATGGCATGCGGATCAAAAGCAATGGCTGGAACTGATGAGTTGGGATTGACAACACAAGCAAAGAACTAATAGGCTGATAGTTTCGCGATGAAATAATACGATCGCAGTTCATGAATAGCGAAAATAACTAATTAAATAATATAATGCAAGTGTCGTGGACAGAATAAATGAGAAATTAGATGGCAGTTCATTAGCAATGGACTGAAATAATGATAATATAAACTATAAATATATATCAGGGGAAAAAAACGATGATTTAGTAGTTCGTGTGGGGTTGATGGAACGAAAGTAATTTATAATTTATACACACTGTAATAATGTAATATGCTCGTACACAATAAAGAAAAGAATAACAATAAATTAATGTGATCGTGTTTGATGCACGCTAAATAATTAATGATGTTTTAGTTAATTACCGAATAATAATAATATCAGATGGTAATTCGTGAACATTAAAAAAGTAACGATTGGTAGCTCATCAGACAATAAATAATGTTACAATAAGATAAGAGTCATTGAACATTTAGGAACAATTAAACCACACACATCAAATTACCAAACAGCCTACATCCAACCAAACAAGCAACTAGCTAACTAAGCAACCAACGAAGGAAACAGTCTAAACGCTTCTCACTTTATATGACCAAAACGGCATCCGTCTCATACGGACGCCTTTTCATTGAAAGAGAAATCACTGCTTTTATTTCGGAAAGTTTGTCTGACCTAGAGCTGTACGGATCAGACAAGTAACTTCACGACGACTGGGAATTGAACGCAGTCCCTCAATGTCTGCAAGCTACGACGCTCAATAATGCACTAGCACCGTCCTCATAACACACAAACAGGTCAACATTTATGAATCCATCATTGTGTACAATGAAACCGAACGCAACTACCGATTATCTGCAATCACCACAAAATGTTGAAGACAGTCTCTCAACAAAATCAATAAATCTGCTCTCTTTAACAGTACTGCTGAGTGCCTTGTTCTGGACAGGGCATTTCATAGACCACGATTTTACATCCTTTCAGTGAGCTATAATTTAAGACAGTAAATTATTTTGAAAAACAGCGAAAGATGAAACTAATGGCATCTGGATCATAAGCAATGGCTGGAACTAATGAGTTGGGGGTTGAAAATTAATGACGAAAAATCTAATGAGCTGGCAGTTTATGGGCTTCGCGATGAAATAATGTCACGGTAGTTCATGACAGCGTAAATAACTAATTGCGAAATAAGTTAAGTGCCATGGACATAATAAATGATATGGTAGTTCATTAGCAATGGACTGCACTAATGATAATGTAGATGCCAAACAATATAGGAAATACACAACCAAAAATGTAATCATTCGAGTGGAAAAGATGGAACCAACGTATTGATAATTAAGAAGTATTATAATAAAGTAATGTGAACTTATATCATGAATAAGGTACAACACTAAAATTCATGCACGCTAAATAACTAATGATACACAGAACATAAAAGAGAATTACGAATGTCATATGGGGATTCGTGAACATTAAAGACGTAGTAATCGGTAGTTCATCAGACAATAATAATCAGTCAGATGTTAGATCATGAACGTTGCAGAACACATCACAAAACTAACAAATAAACAAAACAACGAAGCAACCGATCAAGCAACCTACCAACGAACCCATCATCCTACCTAACAACCAGACTACCATCTAACCTACAAACTAATCAAATAAGCAACCAGCCAACTAATCAACCAGCCACCTAACTAACCTGACAACTAACCAACCAAAGGATCAACTAGTCTGTAACGGTTCGTACTTTCCGAATAGAAGAAGAAGTAGAAGTAGAAGAAGAAGAAATAGGAGGAGGAGGAGGAGAAGGAGGAGTCGATGAGAAGACAAGAAGAAGAAGAAGAAGAAGAAGAAGAAGAAGAAGAAGAAGAAGAAGAAGAAGAAGAAGAAGAAGAAGAAGAAGAAGAAGAAGAAGAAGGTGGAGGAGTTGAGGAGGAGGAGTTGAGGAAGAGGAGTTGAGGAGGACTTGAGGAGGAGGAGGAGGAGAAGAAGAATGAGGTGAAGGAGAAGGAGGAGAAGGAGAAGGAGAAGGAAGAGGATGAGGGAGGGGAGAAGGAGGAGGGGGGAGAAGGAGAAGGAGACGAAGAAGACGAAGAAGAAGAAGAAGAAGAAGAAGAAGAAGAAGAAGAAGAAGAAGAAGAAGAAGAAGAAGAAGAAGAAGAAGAAGAAGAAGAAGAAGAAGAAGAAGAAGAAGAAGAAGAAGAAGAAGAAGTTGAGCCTACTAGCATTCAAGTACAACAGACAAATCAGCCATATAGTTTTATGCATAGTACAAGGGTTCCCAGAGGAGGGAGATCGATAGAGAAAACACACTGAGCTGTCAGAAATTCAGGAACTGACGCATATCAGATATTACAGCTACTTTAGTAGCCTACCGTTGATATGGACATAAAATCAATAACAGTACACTAACTATTCATAAAACTCGTGTTCAGGTGATATAATTGGTTATTAAAGCAGTTATGGTTGGAGATCGTGTCGCTGGCCCTCCGTGCAAATACATGTGTTTCTCTAGAGAGGCGCCGACATGAGTAGGTGGCAGGTTCGAATCTCAGTGTGGCCACTCTGTAGCTTCAGTTATTATGACTAGTGTGTGTTCTGATTTCTACTACTTTCCTAAATTGATACGAGTTCCGTTCTTCTTCTTCCTCTTCGTTCACCTTCTGATATCACTATGAATACATGCAAAGAAAGCAGCAGTCAATATTGCTTGTTTGAATCCCCATAGAGTTTGTTCTTAATTGGAGAGGGTGCAAGCCAGAATGTTTTTATTTCTGTTCTGTATATGTTGGGCACTTATACAACAAATTCTCATCTCATCTCATCTCATCAAGCTTCTCTTGTACCTTGCGGTGCTGAGGTGAAGTATAAACAGCGGGAGAGTGCCCGCTTATTGGGTTCATGTATCGATATATCCATGGGCTCTGTTATCCCCTGCGTCCTCTTCCTCTGATTCCCTCTGGTATGTACATCATTGTTTGTTTGTATACTGTTAGTTGGTAACCTACTTGCATGGCCAAACTATTTGACTTGATGCCTTCTAATAAAATCTAGTGCAGCTATAACCCCCACTTTAGTCCTGATTTTCTTCATCTCTGATCTGATCTCTTCTTGATACATTGAGTATTCTTCTTAGGAATCTCATTTCTGTTGATGTGATATTTCTTTTCTCTTTCTCTGTCATTGTCCAGGTTAGGCATTGGTAACTTAGAGTTGGTAGGAAGATTGTGTTGTAAAGTGCTTTCTTAGTAGTTATTATACATGTTTGTTCTTTAGTATTGGTGCCATTTGTCCAATGAGTTGGTTTGCCTTACTGCATCTATTTTCAATCTCGTCTTCTGATTTGCCATTTGATGATATTATACTTCCTAATACTTGAAACCTTTTACATGTTTAGGTGAATCGTTGCTGCTTTTTCTTCTTTAGTTACAGTCATCACTTATATTTTACTTGTGCTAATTTTCATGTTATGTTCCCTACACATTTCATTTAGACTATTCATGTAGGTCTTGTAATTCAGCTTCTGATTTTGCTATTAGTGCTTGGTCGTCCGCAAACAGGAGTTCTATAATGGTTAGATTTGCAGATGGTTCTTCTTCTGTGTTCTCGTCATGCGGTGTTCTTGTGGTCTCTTCTTAGTTTTTCTACAAGCAGTATGAAGATCCCCTGCCGGCTTGCTAGGCCAGTCGCAGGTTGAGGACAAAGATCTGACCATAGGGAGTCAATCCCCTATGGCGAGCCATAGCCCCGTTTGACCATGACCTCGTGGAGGTGTGGTTGACTTGTGTACGCTGCGGGTCATCGGCAGGCTACTAATTTTCACTTTTAACCCTTCCTGGGAGAGGCTAGCCGATCCTAACCCTGCTGGCTGCAGGGCCAAGCGCAGTCCACACCTTGTAGATGGTTAGCTGTAATATTACCTGTTCCACGGTTATATTTATCAGGATCTCCCTTGTTTAGTTTATTAAACATGTAATATTTCAGTCTGTTATTGCTTGTCTGAAGTCTGAATGAAGATCGTAACTTTTCTTTACAATTTATTTAGTACTATTCATCATCTTTCTGGTGACCTAGATGCTCTGATGTCAACGTAGTTCTATATATTTTTTCCTTCTTTTTTTCCCCATATCCTTTACAGGATATCGCTGTCAACACCAGCATTTTACCGCTGTAGTTGATTTCTTGGCAAGATTGCGCTCAGTAGTTTGTCATTGCTTTCTGAGCGGCCGGCTCACTTATCCCGTAAGTTACCAGCGCGGCGAGAACCGCTTCCAATTCTCGCGCGCTGCGTGCATAAACTGGATTACGGATAAAGTCGTTTAACCCCTAGGCCAGTGAGACCGGCGGTTCTATAATTGATCTTTACAAATATCTTGTCTTCATAATACGTTATGGTATTATATAGTACGCTATATCAGTTTGATGTAGTCTTTCACCATCCTTTGCTAATCAATATTTGTGACGTGATGTCACTTCATATATCGCTTAGTGCCAAATATGATCTCTGCAAACAGCACACGAGAGTTAGAAATAGCAGCCTGAAACGAGATGATCGACAAAAGCAGCCATTATGTTATCTACTCGTAGGTTATCACGCTTGGGTACTGGCCACTGTGTTACCGCTGCGTCCACTGTTCGATACCAGCTACTATGTTACCGCGGCGTCCATTGTTCGTGTGCTAGCCTCTATATTATCACGGCTAACGTGGTTCGTGTACTAGCCTCTATATTATCACGGCTAACGTGGTTCGTGTGCTAGCCTCTATATTATCACGGCTAACGTGGTTCGTGTACTAGCCTCTATATTATCACGGCTAACGTGGTTCGTGTGCTAGCCTCTATATTATCACGGCTTACGTGGTTCGTGTGCTAGCCTCTATGGTACCATCGCGTCCATTGTTCGTGTCCTAGCCTCTATATTATCGCCGCTCCAATTGTTGATGTGCTAGTCACCGCGCCACAGCAGCTCCCATTGTTCGTGTGCTAGCCACTATGTTATCACAGCTCCCATTGTTCATGTGCTAGTCACTATGTTATCACAGCTCCCATTGTTCATGTGCTAGTCACTATGTTATCACAGCTCCCATTGTTCATGTGCTAGTCACTATGTTATCACAGCTCCCATTGTTCATGTGCTAGTCACTATGTTATCACAGCTCCCATTGTTCGTGTGCTAGCCACTATGTTATCACAGCTCCCATTATTCGTGTGCTAGCCACTATGTTATCACAGCTCCCATTGTTCGTGTGCTAGGCACAATGTTATCTCAGCTCCCATTGTTTGTGTGCTTGTCACCGCGCTACAGCGGTTCCCATTGTTCGTGTGCATCCCCAGCATCCATGAGGATTTGAACACACGATCTGTCTGGCAGGCAAGCGATCTAGCCGCTGCGTCACCGTCTCATTCGTTATTCGTGTACGCTGGAAGTTTTAATTTTATCAGACTCATAAATAAAAGCATTACCTGCATAAGCCTACAATAAAAATGATCCTTTATAACTCCTAAAGCCAAAATCCCACTGCATGTATGACATGCAACCATTACAGCTCATGGCATATATTATTTCAGTTGCTTGAGGAGATCCCCAGAGACTGCTATTTTTATACATATTTTCTATTTATATGTCGTTTTCAAATCGATAACATCTTGACGTGGTACTGAAACATTCGTTGTCCGTAACAGAATAATGTAACTTTGCCGAACGTCGCACCCATTACAGCCAGCCGGACAGACTCCTTATTCTTAGGCTGCATTGATGAGTATCTTTGGATAATGTGATAGTTTCCCCATGTTTTCTTGTGCGGTTTTGGACAGCGTTTTAATCATTTTAAACAATCTTTTAAAGTACCAGGATAAGTGTAATACTCTCAACTGTTGCATTATCATTAACAGTAAAAGGCTTCGCTAATATGTTCACTCATTTATTAACATGGGGCATAGGTTCCAGTTGTAACTGTAGTCAAAGATAAGTATCCTTAGCAGGGATAGCGCAGTGACCAGTACGCTTGCCTATTGACCCGGTGTTCATGTGTTCGAATCCAATTCGATGCGAGGATTGTTTGTTTCATTGACCGGAGGCCCCATGTCTATATAGTATACACTAGCACGAGTAAAAGGCTGGCATCCTTATAGTAAAAATTGGTAAAGTATAGGGTCCCTTTACACTCCTTTACACATACCAGATCCACATTTGTATAGACCAAACGACACTCCAGAAGTTTAAGGAGTTAAATGACAAGATGATTGACTTCATTGCACTGAGTTTTATCCCATATGACTCTGTATCTTTCTAAACAGAAATCTGTCGAAAGCGTTGTACAAAGCACGAACTCTGTAGCTCCAGCAACAACCCGTAGGAGTCTGAGAAAACGGCACTTGCCAACCGAATGCTGGGTCCTGAATCGAAGCAACAACCGTAGGAACGCGAGGCGGGTGGTGTAACCACTTAGCCACGGAGACTCCCAATGTGGTCAATATCACGGCGGCTGCCTTCACCTTCGAGGACATGTTCTGTACCCATTTTAAGGACCTGTGTACCCAGGTCTGTTTCGCAAGTTCCTCTCGGCCCGAGTTCGAACCTGTGACCTCAAGACTGACAGGCAAGCATTTGTCTAGTGCGCTACCAGTGCTCCAATGTTCGTGTGCTAGCCATTACGATACCCATGCTCCAATGTCCGTGTGCTAGCCATTACGCTACCCGTGCACTAAAGTTCATGTGCTAGCCATTAGGCTACCCGTGTTCCAAAGTTCGTGTGCTAGCCTTTACGCTATCCGTGCTCCAAAGTTCATGTGCTAGCCATTACGCTATTCGTGCTCCAAAGTTCATGTGCTAGCCATTACGCTACCCATGCTCCAAAGTTCATGTGCTAGCCATTACGATATCGAGTGCTAACCATTACGCTACCCGAGCTCCAAAGTTCATGTGCTAGCCATTACGATACCCATGTTCCAAAGTTCGTGTGCTAACCATTACGCTACCCATGCTCCAAAGTTCGTGTGCTAGCCATTACGCTACCCATGCTCCAATGTTAGTGAGATAGCCATTACGTTATGGCGGAAGCACATTACCTACATCTTTAAAGGCATACTTGTGGAATGAAAGCGGTCCTTCACAACCAACAATCACAATCCTCTCGCCGTGGATGAGTCCCAATCACTACTTTTCATCCCATACGGAGGTCAGCAAGCCCGAATGGATAAGAGAGCTGATTCTTAAATATCCAGTGCGCTGATACTGAGGTAGGGGTTTCAATCCCTACTTTGGACAGTTGGACTATAATGTTTACTTCTTGCCCTAGACTTGGGAACTACATTACAAGTACCTCTGAAATCGGAGTGGGTTCACCTGATGGCGATGGACACTGGTAATAGTGAAAGCTAATCCTCACGCAAAATGCAGTCCAGGGCTACTGGAAGTAGTGTGTATGAACTACTTTCGATTTCAGAGCGAGCAAGCGCAAAAGTAAATAATAATAATAATAATAATAATAATAATAATAATAATAATAATAATAATATAAAACCCTAGCATAACAATCTTCTATTGGTAGTACAGTATGTCTCCCATAAGTAATAAGCATTGCTACATCAATAATATTAGTGAGTCCTAAGTCTTTATAATGCATATATTGTTATTGTTGTTGTTGTTATCAGTTAGTCTAGTAAGTGATGTGTGGATGAAATAATGTATGAAAGAGAGAATTACGAAGGTCAAATTGTTAGAGATGCCTGATTGCCCAATTCTTAACAATTTGAAAATAAAGTGTGTTCGTTTATTTGTTAGTTCTTCCTCTGCTGCTATGATGTGTGTTTTAGAATGGATAATGTGATGGTTTTCCCTGGGTTCCACAAGAACATGGTTTTGTCGTGTAAACCACCAGGGTGAGTACCTTACTCTGTGACTTTCAGTTGTCCATTTTCTGGACTAAGAAGCGTCTAGGGAAGTACTAATTTGATTTCTTCGTTATGCAAATGTTTTTATTATTTCGTCATAATGTCTGATGGGAGGTGCCTTGAAGAGATTAGAACAAGTATCGATATGACCATACTGACCAATAAAAAATATGTCAATCGCAACGAGAAAAAGAGTGTTGAGGTGCTACATAGAACCTATATTTTTGCATGGATGTGAAGCGTGGACAATGATCAGACAAGCTGAAAAAACATCTAATGGCTATGGAAATGTGGTTTCTGAGAAAAATGCACAGAATACCATGGACAAACAGAAAAATCAATGACTAAGTCATACAAGAAACAAGTGAAAATCGTATACTGATCAAAGAAATTAGACGTAGACAGCCACAATTTATTTTGGTAACGCTAATTAACTGTCATTTACTGCTAATATAGTACCAATATAGTAAGCGGCTGTCAGAATTATGGCGAGACATCAGACTGGTTTGACATCGAGCAAGGAGTCCGTCAGGGCTGTGTGCTGTCACCCTATTTGTTTAACCTGTAGGTCGAAAATATAATGAGAAATGTCAGAGATGATATAACCAGGGAGCAATATGATGCCCTAAATATCGGTGGTAATTAAATACCAGAGATTCGATATGCTGATGATATAATATTACTATTCACACCACAGAATGGTATAGAAAACTTAATAACCTCAACCTAAAGAAATAGTGAAGATCACAAATTATATCTTAACATAGCAAAAACAAAGATAATGCATACAGATAAAACTACTATGGAGAAAGAAATATATGATAATGAGGAGAGGTTAGAGGTGGTGGAACATGTTTAATATCTTGGGTCATTGATTACCAACAACGGTGACACAATGAAAGAAATAAAAGGCGACTATCAACTGCTCTTCAAAGACCAAACCAACTGAATATATTATGGAGTGGGACAGATAGAACTAAAAAAATTAGATTTTTAAGAGCATGCATCTTTCCTATTGCAACATACGCCTGCGAGACCTGGACACTTAATAAACAAGCTGAACGCAGCCTTTGAATATAAATGTTATAGACAAGTTCTAAGATTACCTTGGGTAAAGAAAAGCACAAATTCATCCATACTTCAAGAGCTGAATATTGAAGAGGGTTGGCTATTAAAGACGATAAAACAAAGAAAATTGATATATTTTGGTCACTTGAAACGTCATGAGAGGTGTTAGAGAACAATAATGGAGGGGTATGTGCCTGGGAAGAGAGGAAGAGGAAGGCCAAAAAGAAGATGGGTGCAGTATGTGACGGACGATCTCCAGATGGGTGTTTCGGACTCGGGACATTTTGCTTGTTATCGAGAAGATTTCCGGAGGGTTGTTATGGGAGTTAGGTTCTGCAAATTACATGCTACTGTATGAATGAATGAATGAATGAATGAATGAATGAATGAATGAATGAATAAATGAATGAATGAATGAATGAATGAATGAATGAATGAATGAATAGAGCCTTGCGGTGTATGGCAGGGGGGTATTGAGCCTGAGGAATTAAGGGCGCCTGGCTAGTGTAGTCGCCGCAAACTGTGCAGGTTAGAGTTTTCTTTCTGCCCCCGACAGAAAAAAAATCCACACCTTACCAAGGATTTGAACCCGGGTTTCCAGAAGGAGAATCAGTTATTCTAGTCACTCGACCAGCCGCTCCTCGGACACGTTATGAGAAGAAATAAAAGGAGAACTTGATGACAATTATCGAGGGGAAGAGAACAAGGGGAAGGCGTAGAGGTTAATACCTGGATGGCTTGGCCACGTGGTATGGTCGAGACAAGAACACTGAGCTGATTCACGACTCTGGTGATCGAGTGAGACGGCGAATCATGACTACCCACGCTTATCGATTTGGAACATGATGCATTAATGAATTATTTCGTTCTTGTTTCGTTGTATGGTTTGCTGTTGTCCATCCCTTTAATTGGACAAGCGTCTAGAGAAGTGCCAATTTGTTTTTATTCGTCATTTACATATAAAAACAATGTTTTCCTGTAGTGGATTTGGATAACAAAGATAAAAACCATAGATTGTACGATGTATTGCCTGGCATATTTCGTGGCATCTCGTCAGGTACATATTGCAGAAATCACACAACATAAAGTAAAATAACTAGATACACCCTTCAAGCTGAAATATACACATGTTCGCACTGTAATGTCAATTGTCTACCACGGTAATTACTGACTATAATGTCTTTCTGTTTGCACAAATCTGACTATCAGGATTAATCTACTTAGGTCAGTTTTGTGCAAACAGAAAGACATTTTAGTCAGTTTATAATTACCGTGGTAGAGTGGGGCTGGTCTGGTTCGCTAGATCAGTTCCGCGTCTAGCGTTCGTTGTCTCGGATGGCTGTCGGGTGCACCAAAATGGGATCTTCCCAGCCAACGTAAGTTAGCGAGGCAGGCGTTTCAAGAATGTAACCGCATCCTGCAGCCAGGGTCGTGGTTTGAGCGGGCAAAAGAGCAAAATTTGTACGACCGTTCGACAAAGTCTCGATAAGCGCCCACTCTCTCTCGATGAGTAGTGGCCCTGCAGTCAGTAAGCTGGTATAGCTTTTTTTTCGGTCAGTCCTGCCGGCGTAGCTTGAAAGCTCGTCGGTAGGCGTCCAGTGGTTTTGCATGTATCACCTTGTACCGGGAGGGCGCGTTTTAGCGATGCTACTCTTGGCTTGCTTGTGCGTGAACGTCTGTCCTGTCAGTCGCCATGTGCACTTGTGCGCTGGTGAGGCTCAACCGTAAATCGGGAGATCTGCTCGCAACCTAGACGAGCAATATCTTCTGTGGGCAGCTTCTCGCCTCATGTGTGTGTGGTCTGTTCTGGCGGTCAGTCCGTCTTCGGCGAAGGAAATCTTGTTGATCCTATCAGTAATCATACGCTCATTGCTTGTCGCTACGCTTGTCTTAAAACTGAAAATTAAAGGAATTGACGGAAGGGCCGTTTGCACGAGGCTCTCGAGAGCCAATATATACAGGGATAACTGGCCGTGGCAGCCTAACGTCCACTGCATCTGTGTCCGTCTTCCAGTCGTCTTGCCATGCTTGCTACTGGAGCCAGACTGACACAGACGAGGGAGCGGGGCGACGGAGTTGCGCGACCACTTCCTCGCTATACAAAACCAAAGCGCAAGTCATTCGTTCCTCATCAAAAGATGTAGTGTAATGAATGGTCCTCGTCATTCATGATGGACGAACATCGCACCGTGGTAGACAATTGACATTACTGCGCGAACATGTGTATATTTCAGCTTGAAGGATGTATCCAGTTATTTTACTCTGTTGTGTGAATTCTGCAGTATGTTCCTGAAGAGATGGAGCTAAATATGACAGGCAATAAATCGTACAATCTATGATTTGTGTCATTTGTATGTGTTTATTATTTCGTACTTGTTCGCTTTGCAAAGATTTCAGTCGAACCGTTCGACTGTATTTATGGTTTTCAGTTGTCCATCCCCTAGATTGTAAAAGCTCCTAGGGAAGTATTAATTTGTTGTGTTCGTTAGTTAAATATTGTTATTATTTCGTTCTTGTACTGTTGATAAAGAAGTTGTCAGGTCATAGTCAGATATGATTGAGCTACTTATGACAGTAGACGGTACTACCTGCTTTCTGTTAGCGAAGATTGTTGGGTGGCGATCACCAAACCCGACATCCCACATTGTGCTAACGGTTTCGGGCGGAGGAGTGCAATTGGTAGGGTACACGCTATACCCTGGTGCGAGGAAATGCAACCTAAAGACTAAATGTCAAGACAGGGAAGATCAGGCCTTGTCTTAATCGGTAACTGGTCTAGGATGGAAGCTCCGACAGGAGGAGAGTTAGAGCATTGTTTTGCTGATCCGACAGCTTCTGCAGCTTGTCTTGTTCCAGACGTATTGGTGTGTTTTTAGACCGGTCGGGTGTCGTAGTCATATTATGTGTGTGTGTGTGTGTGTGTGTGTGTGTGTGTGTGTGTGTGCGCGTGTATTGTGTGTTTTCGTGATCCCGTATCCACTTGGCAGCAGCAACCCACTATTACCGATATCTTTGTTTCACTCAGCAAAGGGCACCCCGTATATGCCCACTCGGCCACTGCATTGAGACTCCCACAGAAACATACAACTCCAAAAGAACCATGGCTTAAGCTTAAGGCAATGGGTTCTTAGATGAACACACTAACAACCGAGTCACACTTTCTAATGCGAACCACTTTTTTTTCGCATATCCTTTAGAGGACACCGCTGTCAACATCAGCATCTTTCAGCTGACTGTTGATTTCTTGGCAAGATTACGCTCAGTAGTTTGCCGTTGCTTTCTGAGCGACCGGCTCACATACCCCGTAAGTTACCAACGCGGCGAGAACCGCTACAGATTCTCTCTCAGGTTACGTTCCTCATGTGGATATACGGGATTTCGGAGAAAGACGTTAACCCCTAGGCCAGGGAGATCGGCAATGCTAGCCACTACAGGACAGAAATACGATAAATGTTTATAAATACACCATCTTTAACAATATACATTTTAAAATCGATTACACCAGCACGTCTTGCTGTAGTAGTCATTCCCCAGGATAAATAAGTCAAAAAAAGTTCGCCTCAAGCATTTTGTAATTATCGGGAGGAAATACCCCAGCCGCTTAAAAACACGTTATGTTAATCCGATAGTAGATATTACCATAGGCGGTGAACTGAGTTGAAAAGGCAACTGCATTGACCTCATTGCAGGTGTCTTTTTTTTTATCCAATTAGGCACGGCGTCCTGTCGAACTCGCCCCACAAAGCACATCCTTTGTAGCTCCGTCAACGATCCCCGGGAATCTCCTAGAAACTTGCACTCATGAGCCGAACGACGCGGCCGGGATTCTAACCCACAACCTTCGGAGCATGAAATCTCAACGGAGACTCCCTGTCATAGGAGTATAAACGTTTACTTCATTCACATATAACCTCAAACTGTGATTGTAACTGACTCAGAAAGCATGCTGAGTAGGGTGAGGACTGGTAAGCTTCGTGCCGAGTGGCTTGCTTCGCTTCGGAAGGTCACGAGTGGCAAGCATCGTCTGGATAATTTTCTCCGCGGCATGCTGGTGTGTTGGAGAATGAACAGCTAGACAGACTGGCTGACTCTGCAAAACTTGGTGGAGTATTGATGCATGATAAGACAGACGTGGTTGCGGCCTTGTGGGAGCACGTGTACACCTCGGAGGAGCAAATGGATCACCATAGGTCTGGCAAGAATGCGACAGCGAGGAGTGACGAGGGGATCTGGCCGATGCTCGACGCTTAGAGGAAAGGCGAGACGCACATATAATCAGATTGCTACTAGTACTATTGGGGTTGGAACTCTTCGCTGGCTTCTGAGGATGGGGACGGAGCGCTTATGGGAATGCCCCGAATGCTGTGATGTTGGTTCCTAAATCAATCAATCAATCAATCAATAACCTCAAACGTTTACTTCATTCACATATAATCTCAAGCATTGCTGAGATGAGGTGGTCCATCGGTACTCTACGCAAGCTGTGCAAAATATCACCCCCGGCTGCCTATACTTCCGTTCGCCTGTTAACAGCGTGGGTTCGATTCGTATCGGGGCGTGTTGGAATTTCGTGAAAACCGGCCTGGGTTTCTAGGTTAGTGCAGGCTAAAATGAGTATTTGGTAATGTATTGGAAAGTAAATGCGGACAACGACTGACGACATCACCCACCGAGGTTCCATTCGTGTATGCAAATGTGGGCGTAGTCAATTGTCTCTAAAACGCGTAAGAGGTGTCCTTTGCTTTTATGTATTACTAACTAGAAGTCCACACTGTTGAACAATAATTATAACTTGAAAAAAGAGTAGAGAACATGTCCAAAAGGCCACAGACAAGCGTCCTAACCACTACGCCAAGAGTCCTTATATGTAATTGTGTTCTTCAAGGTAGACCAGGTCGTAAATGATTTAGGAGGGGTGAGTGAATGTTATGCTGATAGGTCACACCTCGGAGATGTGCCTCAAAATTCTCTACCATGGTAGGTCCTGCATCTACAGCAGCCAAGATTTTCAGTTTATCAAAAGATTAAAGGCCAGGATGAATATGAAAAACAAGTGTAATTACTTTCTAAGCAAAAATAACTGGGGAACATTAAGAAAGTCACATCTCTTAGACTGACTTTAATAATGACACGTTAACCGTCAAAGCAATCTATAGACAAAATCAACGATAATCACAATCATCGTCATCTGTTTCCCCATTTCAAGTTTATCCACAGATCTCAGTCCTCAGGCTATAGACGTTGTGCTATAACCGGATGAAATATTAAACTTAGAGAGATAACAGAGCTCGCAACTCTGCTCAAGTAAGGTCATTGAAACTGCTAAACATATGCAAATCTATACTTGTCCAATTCTTTGATACATCTTATTGTCACTTGGAGACTGTTAAGTCTGACGGGAAGACTTTCATGTCGAGGTGTACCTAGCGCGGTCATCATATCTTCTGAAAGGCATTTTGATCCCCGACATGTTACTCACTCTGTGAACCTAGAAAGCTATTAGGCCTCACTACGGACATGTGCCTTAAATACTTGACCTGTGTAGATTGTAGTCTTGTAGCCTCTGCGACCCAGCGTTCCCATTTGACAGAAGATGTAATGCCAGGATGAAAATGAACAATAAATGCAACAAAGATATAAAGTGTAATTACTTCTTTAACGAAGATATCTGGGGAATATTCAGTAAAGTACATCTTATGGACTGACTGTCATAACGTCCCTATATCCATCAAAACGATCGACAGACAACATTAGTTGGACTTAAATGTTTACTGCTCATTCAGAAAGCAATGACAAGCAAATGAACGTAAAAGATTCCTAGAACAGTGGTTCTCAACCTTTCTTGACCCATGCACCCCTTGACTATATGTTAGAATGCCATTCACGTCCTTTCATATTTTCTTCCTATAAATTACCCCCGCCCCTATATAGTATATGTACAAATGGAAGGTAAATTTAATAACACATACTAGAACAAGTTTATACATCTACATAAAGCGTTATATGCGGGTCTGCTAACGTTATAAAACTAATTTAAGAAAGGCCAGAAGTACAGAATCGTAAAGTATGGAGGGAAAAACAATATCAATTAATGAATTCTTGTATTAACACAATCTTGAAATAATCTTAATTCCCTCCTGGAAACCCTAAAATTCCCCCCCCCCCCCCCACAAGTCAATCAATCTAGGGTTAATCATAGCGTTATATATATGTATATGAAACATACTCTTTTAAAGTGGAGAGCTAGAACATTTTCTCTTTCATGGGGCGTGTGATGTCAGCTCGTAATGATGATGTTGCTACTATATTTATTGATGAATATTGATACATCTCCTATATATATATATTAAATTTCGAGTCTCGCCAGCGGTTGTCTGGGCATGCCAGACCAAATGATTTCGCAGGCCTTATATGGCTGACGGGCCAAACTTCCCCGCCCTTACTCTAAGCAACCAGAAACATATCACAACCACAGTAATAAGTCTGGCCTAAATCCAAGCTGAAACTCTTCCCACCCATTCACGTAACGTCAAGTATTGATCCGTAAAAGTTACATCCACCTGAGGCCAGACATTAGTCAAGAGACTCCATCCACCAGTTATACTTCGTACAAATCACGCTAGAAACATAATAGGCATCTTTAGAATCCACAAGTCGGCATCTCTGGCCAAGGAGTTGGTGAATGAAGAGTAAAGTAAAAGACCCTTTTTTACACGTTTATGGGACAGGTGTCATATGGTACAAGACCCACATCTGTAAAGGCCAACCAGCACTCGGTGGCTGATGTGGTCAGTGTCAGGTCAGCCTTTACGTCCCAAGACATTTCCTGGTACCAGTTTTAGACTAGGTCAACTAGGGAGACCCGGTCAGTTATAAATATCCATCCACTGCAGGTTTGAACTCTAGCTACTAGGCAACTGCGGCTGCCGGTTAGTAATTGCAGCTTCACAATCCCCCGACAAATCGGGTCAATGATTGCTGGGGTTGATTCTAGCGTCCTGTATAAGCACATGTAATTGACTTGAAGTATCCACTTAATTGTAAGTATCAGGAAGATAGAGATGGGTTTGGTCCGAAGACAATGGATTGGTGTCTCGGTGGCGAACTCGGCTGGTAAAGATTAGCTTCATTTTCGTGCCAGAGATTGCGGGTGTACAAGCAAATGAGCAGGCTGTCAGGCTAGCAGGTAAGGCTACTGTGGAGGGCGGACAAGCCATCGACCAGGCTGATACACTGAATGCTTTACGAGAAGTAAGTCGTTTGCGAGAACCAAGTGATGAATGTGAATCTGCAACCATGGTGAGACTGCGAGAACAGCAAGTTAAAAGAGGTATGGCCAAACAATGGCACAGTGCAGAAAGCCGAAGAAGAGTAATAAACCAACATAGAACTGGTGTCGTGAGCCGCTACACGCTGCGGGATTTACTAATGAGGGGATCCGAGCACTTATGGACTGGATTGTTCGATGTGCAATGAGGATGAATTTGTTGACTAACTAAGTAACTTGATTATAAAGAAACATTATAGAAGTGATTTGCGTCCATCTATTGGGGTAAACAATAGTCGAACACAAGAAGAAGAAGAAGAAGAAGAAGAAGAAGAAGAAGAAGAAGAAGAAGAAGAAGAAGAAGAACAACAACAACAACAACAACAACAACAACAACAACAACAACAAGAAAGACTGCATAAGCAAGAAAAACAATTACAACTCGTATCGGCTGAATGCACCATTGCTCTGTAACCGTGTTTAGCAAAATGGTTCCAAAACTCTGACTTTCTAATTCCCCTGGAACTGCCAACGATAAACGGTACGGCATTTTAAACTGACACTTGTTCACTAATTTGTATTGATTAGCGAGATGATGTCAGCAGACGTTTCTCAGTTGCTCTAAGAATGTGATTAACCAACTTTTTCACAATTATAGCTTGTCAATATTGGTAGAACTCCCTGCTCTACAGACTGTCATGGATGTGGTGTCTGGGAGAGGGAGGGCACGGTTCTTGTTGCATATTTTGTACCATCTACATTCCAATGGGAACTCTTGTAGCTTAGTGGCTAGATACTATATGGCGCGATGATCTTGTGTTAGATCCGAATCGGGATGAATTCGAATCTTTAAAATTAATATGGGCTTCCTGGTCACCAAGAATAAAAATGTTCTTCTTCTTCAGGAGTTCCGAGCCATTGAGGTTCTTTGCTGCAGATACAATCCGTCTCCATTCGTCTCTCTAGTTGACCTTCTCTTGTCAGTTGTTGATTCCAAGTGCTTGTAGGTCTGTATATATACTATCTCTCCACCGTCTTCTTGGTTTGCCTCGGGGTCTATGGTTATTTATTTCCTGAGTGTAAGCGAGTTTTGTTTCCCTATTATCTTCCATTCTTTCTATATGCCCCTGCAAGAATAAAATGGGCACCAGAAAATATCTCGCTGTGGCAGTGAATCATGGAACAAAAATGAACAAATTATGACAAGCTTGCAAGCAACGCAGATGTGGTCGCTGAGATTAATGTTGCGAATACAGTGCACGCCCAGCCTTACTATCAACGAGTGCTTGGAAGAGGCTAATGAATCTAGAACATTATATACAGGTATAAGAAATAGAAATATAACTATATTTGGTCATGTAATGGGAAGATAGGCTTTGGAAAAAATATCACGATGACGGGAAAGACCAGTGGGACAAGAGGCAGGGGCAGACTGAGACGGTGGCAAAGAGGAATATCATTAGCAAAGTTGAATGCCAAGGACCTTGATCTGTTGAGGAATTGAACATCTATGTTCACGTGGTGATGACCTCTGTCAGGATGACATAGACTATACAATAATACATGTGTGCGTCCTACAGAATTACAATAACAACATTATGCAAAATCAGAAGAAGTTACAATAACAATAACGATAGTGTCTGTGCATATACGCTAACTATCCGGACAGTCAGAATTATGAAGCATATTAAAAAAAAGGTAGCTTAAAAGTCGGCAGGGTCGACTTCATTGCACCGGGTTTCATCCCATATGGCTCGGTCTCTTTCCGCAGCGCGGAAAGCGTCGCCCAAAGCACGAACTCCGTAACTCTAACGACGACCCACAGGAGTCTCCGAAAAATTTCACTCGTGAAACGAAGGACGTGGCGCGGAATCGAACCCACAACCTTCGGAGCCCGAGTCAAACGGCTTGACTACTTCCCAAGAGGCAGAGGCAGACTGAGATGGTGGCATACGACCACCATATTTTTTAACTCCAGGTGCACGGAAAGAAGAGGTAGCCGGTTTTTCCGACCTCCGTAGCGAACTACGAATTTTGGCGTCAAAACGTCGACCGACAACATGATGCATTAATGAAGTATTTCCTTCTTGTTCCGTTGACAAAGATTTAGGTCGAACCATTCGCCTATATATATATGGTTTGCAGTTTTTCATCACCTGGATTGGAAAAGCGTCTTGGGAAGTACCAATTCGTTTTTATTCGTCATTTACATATCAAAACAATGTTTTCCCGTAGTGGATTTGGATGACAAAGATAAAAACCATAGATTGTACGATGTTTGCCTGGCATATTTCGCTGCATCTCGTCATTTACATATTGCAGAATTCACACAACGTAAAATAACTACGGTAGATAAATCCTTCAAGATGAAATATACACATATTGGAACAGTAATGTCACTTGTCTACCACAGTAATTTTAAACTGATTATAATGTGTTTCTGTTTTCACAAATCTGGCTATCATGATTAATCTACTTAGGTCAGTTTTGTGCAAACAGAAAGACATGCTAGTCAGTTTAAAATTACCGTGGTAGACAATTGATATTTCTGTGCGAAAACGTTTATAATTCAGCTTGAAGGATGTATCCAGTTATTTTACTCTATGTTGTGTGAATTCTGCAGTATGTTCCTGACGAGATGGAGCTAAATATGACAGGCAATAAATCGTACTATCTATGATTTGTGTCATTTGTATGTGTTTATTATTTCGTACTTGTTGTTTCGCTTTGCAAAGATTTCAGTCGAACCGTTCGACTGTATTTATGGTTTTCAGTTGTCCATCCCCTAGATTGTAAAAGCTCCTAGGGAAGTATTAATTTGTTGTGTTCGTTAGTTAAATATTGTTATTATTTCGCTCTTGTACCGTTGATAAAGAAGCTGTCAGGTCATAGTCAGATATGATAGAGCTACTTATGACAGTAGACGGTACTACCTGCTTTCTGTTAGCGAAGATTGTTGGGTGGCGATCACCAAACCCGACATTCCACATTGTGCTAATGGTTTCAGGCGGAGGAGTGCAACTGGTAGGGTATATGCTATTCCCTAGTGCAAGGAAATGGAACCTAAAGACTAAATGTCATGGCAGGGCAGATCAGGCCTTAAGTCTTAGTCAGTAAGTGGTCTAGGATGGAAGCTCCGACAGGCGGAGAGTTAGAGAACATTGCTTTGCTGATCCGACAGCTTCTGCAGCTTGTCTTGTTCCAGAAGTATTGGTGTGTTTTTACACCCGTCGGGTGTCATAGTCATATTGTTTTGTGTGTGTATGTGTGTGTATGTGTGTGTGTGTGTGTGTGTGTGTGTGTGTGTGCGTGTGTGTGTGTGTGTGTTGTGTGTTTTCGTGATCCCGTATCCACTTGGCAGCGGCAACCCACTATTAACGATATCTTTGTTTCACTCAGCAAAGGGCACCCCGTATTTGCCCACTCAGCCACTGCATTGAGACTCCCACAGAAACATGCAACTCCAAAAGAACCATGGTTTAAGCTTAGGACAATGGGTTCTTAGATGCACACACTAACTACCGAGCCACACTTTCTACTGCTAGCCACTTTTCTTCCGCATATCCTTTACAGGACATCGCTGTCAACATCAGCATCTTTCAGCTGATTGTTGATTTCTTAGCAAGATTATGCTCAGTAGTTTGCCATTGCTTTCTGAACGACCGGCTCACATACCCCGTAAATTACCAAAGCGGCGAGAACCGCTACAGATTCTCGCGCAGGTTACGTTCCTCATGTGGATATACGGGATTACGAAGAAAGACGTTAACCCTTAGGCCATTGAGATTGGCAATGCTAGCCACTACAGGACAGAAATACGATAAATGTTTATAAATACACCATCTTTAACAATGTACATTTTAAAATCGATTACACCAGCACGTCTTGCTGTAGTAGACATTCCCCAGGATAAATAAGCCAAAAAACGTTCGCCTCAAGCATTTTGTAATTATCGGGAGGAAATACCCCAACCGCTTAAAAACACGTTATGTTAATCCGTTAGTTTATATTACCAAAGGCGATGAACAGAGTTGAAAATGCAACAGAATTGACCTCATTGCAGGTGTTTTTTTAAATCCAATTAGGCACGGCGTCCTGTCGAACTCGCCCCACAAAGCACATCCTTTGTAGCTCCATCGACGACCCCTGGGAGTCTCCTAGAAACTTGCACTCATGAGCCAAATGACGTGGCCGGGAGTCTAACCCACAACCTTCGGAGCATGAAATCTCAACGGAGACTCCCTGTCATAGGAGTATAAACGTTTACTTCATTGACATATAACCTCAAACTGTGATTGTAACTGACTCAGAAAGCATGCTGAGTAGGGTGAGGACTGGCAAGTTTCGTGCCGAGTGGCTTGCTTCGCTTCGGAGGTCACGGGTGGCAAGCATCGTCTGGATATTTTCTCCGGGGCATGCTGGTGTGTTGGAGAATGAACAGTCAGACAGACTGGCTGGCTCTGAAAAACTTGGTGGAGTATTGATGCATGATAAGACAGACGTGGTTGTGGGAGCACGTGTACACCTCGGAGGAGCAAATGGATCACCATGGTCTGGCAAGAATGCGCCAGCGTGGAGTGACGAGGGGATCTGGCCGATGCTCGACGCTTAGAGGAAAGGCGAGACGGACATATAATCAGATTGCTACTGGTACTATTGGGGTTGGAACTCTTCGCTGGCTTCTGAGGATGGGGACGGAGCGCTTATGGATATGCCCCGAATGCTGTGATGTCGGTTCCTAAATCAATCAATCAATCAATCAATAACCTCAAACGTTTACTTCATTCACATATAACCTCAAGCATTGCTGAGATGAGGTGGTCCATCGGTACTCTACGCAAGCTGTGCAAAATATCACCCTGGCTGCGTATACTTTCGTTCGCCTGTCAACAGCGTGGGTTCGATTCCTATCGGGGCGGGTTGGAATTTCGTGTAAACTGGCCTGGGTTTCTAGGTTAGTGCAGGCTAAAATGGGTATTTGGTAATGTATTGGAAAGTAAATGCGGACAACGACTGACGACGTCACCCACCGAGTTTCCATTCGTGTATGCAAATGTGGATGTAGTCAATTGTCTCTAAAACGCGTAAGAGGTGTCCTTTGCTTTTACGTATTACTAACTAGAAGTCCACACTGTTGAACAATATTTCTAACTTAAAAAAAGAGTAGAGAACATGTCACAAAGGCCACAGGCAAGCGTCCTAACCGCTACGCCAAGAGTCCTTATATGTAATTGTGTTCTTCAAGGTAGACCAGGTCGTAAATGATTTAGGAGGGGTGGAAAAGGTGGGGTGTGTGAGTGATTGTTATGCTGATAGGTCGCACCTCGGAGATGTGCCTCAAAATTCTCTACCATGGTAGGTCCTGCATCTACAGCAGCCAAGATTTTCAGTTTATCAAAAGATTAAAGGCCAGGATGAATATGAAAAACAAGTGTAATTACTTTCTAAGCAAAAATAACTGGGGAACATTAAGAAAGTCACAACTCTTAGACTGACTTTAATAATGACACGTTAACCGTCAAAGCAATCTATAGACAAAATCAACGATAATCACCAATCATCGTCATCTGTTTCCTCATTTCAAGTTTATCCACAGATCTCAGTCCTCAGGCTATAGACGTTGTGCTATAACCGGATGAAATATTAAACTTAGAGAGATAACAGAGCTCGCAACTCTGCTCAAGTAAGGTCATTGGAACTGCTAAACATATGCAAATCTATACTTGTCCAATTCTATGATACATCGTATTGTCAATTTGAGACTGTTAAGTCTGACGGGAAGACTTTCATGTCGAGGTGTACCTAGCGCAGTCATCATATCTTCTGAAAGGCATTTTGATCCACGACGCGTTACTCAATCTGTGAACCTAGAAAGCTATTAGGCCTCACTACGGACATGTGCCTTAAATACTTGACCTGTGTATATTGTGGTCTTGTAGCCTCTGCGACCCAGCGTTCCCATTTGACAGAAGATGTAATGCCAGGATGAAAATGAACAATAAAATGCAACAAAGATATAAAGTGTAATTACTTCTTTAACGAAGGTATCTGGGGAATCTTCAGTAAAGTACATCTTATGGACTGACTGTCATAACGTCCCATATATCCATCAAAACGATCGACAGACAGCATTATTTGGACTTAAATGTTTACTGCTCATTCAGAAAGCAATGACAAGCAAATGAACGTAAAAGATTCCTAGAACAGTGGTTCTCAACCTTTCTTGACCCATGCACCCCTTGACTATATGTTCAGAATGCCATTCACGTCCTTTCATATTTTCTTCCTATAAATTACCCCCGCCCCTATATAGTATATGTACAAATGGAAGGTAAATTTAATAACACATACTAGAACAAGTTTATACATCTACATAAAGCGTTATATGCGAGTCTGCTAACGTTATAAAACTAATTTCAGAAAGGCCAGAAGTACAGAATCGTAAAGTATGGAGGGAAAAACAATATCAATTAATGAATTCTTGTATTAACACAATGTTGAAATAATCTTAATTCCCTCCTGGAAACCCTAAAATCCCCCCCCCCCCCCACAAGTCAATCAATCTAGGGTTAATCATAGCGTTATATATATATCATGAAACATACTCTTTTAAAGTGGAGAGCTAGAACATTTTCTCTTTCATGGGGCGTGTGATGTCAGCTCGTAATGATGATGTTGCTACTATATTTATTGATGAATATTGATACATCTCCTATATATATATATTAAATTTCGAGTCTCGCCAGCGGTTGTCTGGGCATGCCAGACCAAATGATTTCGCAGGCCTTATATGGCTGACGGGCCGGACTTCCCCTCCCTTACTCTAAGCAACCAGAAACATATCACAACCACAGTAATAAGTCTGGCCTAAATCCAAGCTGAAACTCTTCCCACCGATTCACGTAACGTCAAGTATTGATCAGTAAAAGTTACATCCACCTGAGGCCAACATTAGTCAAGAGACTCCATCCACCAGTTATACTTCGTACAAATCACGCTAGAAACATAATAGGCATCTTTAGAATCCACAAGTCGGCATCTCTGGCCAAGTAGTTGGTGAATGAAGAGTAAAGTAAAAGACTTTTTTACACGTCTATGGGACAGGTGTCATATGGTACAAGACCCACATCTGTAAAGGCCAACCAGCACTCGGTGGCTGATGTGGTCAGTGTCAGGACAGCCTTTACGTCCCAAGACATTTCCTGGTACCAGTTTTAGACTAGGTCAACTAGGGAGACCCGGTCAGATATAAAAATCCATCCACTGCAGGTTTGAACTCTAGCTACTAGGCAACTGCGGCTGCCGGTTAGTAATTGCAGCTTCACAATCCCCCGACAAATCGGGTCAATGATTGCTGGGGTTGATTCTAGCGTCCTGTATAAGCACATGTAATTGACTTGAAGTATCCACTTAATTGTAAGTATCAGGAAGATAGAGATGGGTTTGGTCCGAAGACAATGGATTGGTGTCTCGGTGGCGAACTCGGCTGGTAAAGATTAGCTTCATTTTCGTGCCAGAGATTGCGGGTGTACAAGCAAATGAGCAGGCTGTCAGGCTTGCAGGTAAGGCTACTGTGGAGGGCGGACAAGCCATCGACCAGGCTGATACACTGAATGCTTTACGAGAAGTAAGTCGTTTGCGAGAACCAAGTGATGAATGTGAATCTGCAACCATGGTGAGACTGCGAGAACAGCAAGTTAAAAGAGGTATGGCCAAACAATGGCACAGTGCAGAAAGCCGAAGAAGAGTAATAAACTAACATAGAACTGGTGTCGTGAGCCGCTACACGCTGCGGGATTTACTAATGAGGGGATCCGAGCACTTATGGACTGGATGGTTCGATGTGCAATGAGGATGAATTTGTTGACTAACTAAGTAACTTGATTATAAAGAAACATTATAGAAGTGATTTGCTTCCATCTATTGGGGTAAACAATAGTCGAACACAAGAAGAAGAAGAAGAAGAAGAAGAAGAAGAAGAAGAAGAAGAAGAAGAAGAAGAAGAAGAAGAAGAAGAAGAAGAAGAAGAACAACAACAACAACAACAACAACAACAACAACAACAAGAAAGACTGCATCAGCAAGAAAAACAGTTACAACTCGTAGCGGCTGAATGCACTATTGCTCTGTAACCGTGTTTAGCAAAATGGTTCCAAAACTCTGACTTCTAATTCCCCTGGAACTGCCAACGATAAACGGTACGGCATTTTAAACTGACACTTGTTCACTAATTTGTATTGATTAGCGAGATGATGCCAGCAGACGTTTCTCAGTTGCTCTAAGAATGTGATTAACCAACTTTTTCACAATTATAGCTTGTCAATATTGGTAGAACTCCCTGCTCTACAGACTGTCATGGATGTGGTGTCTGGGAGAGGGAGGGCACGGTTCTTGTTGCATATTTTGTACCATCTACATTCCAATGGGAGCTCTTGTAGCTTAGTGGCTAGATTCTATATTACAGGGCCCGATGATCTTGTGTTCGTCCGAATCGGGATGAATTCGAATTTTTAAAATTAATATGGGCTTCCTGGTCACCAAGAATAAAAATCTTCTTCTTCTTCAGGAGTTCCGAGCCATTGAGGTTCTTTGCTGCAGATACAATCCGTCTCCATTCGTCTCTCTAGTTGACCTTCTCTTGTCAGTTGTTGATTCCAAGTGCTTGTAGGTCTGTATATATACTATCTCTCCACCGTCTTCTTGGTTTGCCTCGGGGTCTATGGTTATTTATTTCCTGAGTGTAAGCGAGTTTTGTTTCCCTATTATCTTCCATTCTTTCTATATACCCCTGCAAGAATAAAATGGGCACCAGAAAATATCTCGCTGTGGCAGTGAATCATGGAACAAAAATGAACAAATTATGACAAGCTTGCAAGCAACGGAGATGTGGTCGCTGAGATTAATGTTGCGAATACAGTGCACGCCCAGCCTTACTATCAACGAGTGCTTGGAAGGGGCTAATGAATCTAGAACATTATATACAGGTATAAGAAATATAAATATAACTATATTTGGTCATGTAATGGGAAGATAGGCTTTGGAAAAAAATATCACGATGACGGGAAAGACCAGTGGGACAAGAGGCAGGGGCAGACTGAGACGGTGGCAAAGAGGAATATCATTAGCAAAGTTGAATGCCAAGGACCTTGATCTGTTGAGGAGCTGAACATCTATGTTCACGTGGTGACGAACTCTGTCAGGATGACATAGACTTTACAATAATACATGTGTGCGTCCTGCAGAATTACAATAACAACATTATGCAAAATCAGAAGAAGTTAAAATAACAATAACGATAGTGTCTGTGCATATACGCCAACTATCCGGACAGTTAGAATTATGAAGCATATTTTAAAAAAAAGGTTTCTTAAAAGTTGACAGGGTCGACTTCATTGCACCGGGTTTTATCCCATATGGCTCGGTTTCTCTCCGCAGCGTGGAAAGCGTCACCCAAAGCACGAACTCTGTAGCCCTAGAGACGACCCACAGGAGTCTCCGAAAAATTTCACTCGTGAACCGAGGGACGCGGCCTCGAATCGAACCCACAACCTTCGGAGCCGAGTCAAACGGCTTGACCACTTCCCAAGAGGCAGAGGCAGACTGAGGTGGTGGCATACGACCAGCATATTTTTTAACCCCGGGTGCACGGAAGAAGAGGTAACCGGTTTTTCCGACCTCCGTAGCGAACTACGAATGTTGGCGAAAGAGCTCAAGCTATTGTCAGGAAAACGTCCAAGCCATAACACCAAGGCGCCCGTTGCCGAATTATTTAGCTGCCACTATTATGAAGCACATATCTTGCTTTAGCATATGTCTATGGATCCTGCACACTCAGAAAGCAAACAAGAAAATCCCTAGAAATCTTAGAGATGGGGTTTTACATAAGAACGCTGAAAATTTCTTGGACATCCAAAATGAATATTCTAGACTTTTTGAAACAGGCTAAGACACAAATATATAATATATTTTGATAACTTGAAACATTTGTGAGATGAGCGATAGAGGAAGACAACGAGATAATGCTTAACATTCTTGTGTCAAGGCACTGAAAGGTATCGGAGCACTAAATGATACATGCCGTTAGAGATCGCAAGATATGGAGAAACATAATCTCCCACGACCGTCGTCAAAGCATATGATAGAGATATGATATCTTGCGTGGGGTAACCAATAAGCAAAATGTGAGTTGCTTGGGCAGATCCAGTTTAATGTCAGAATCTTTGACATCTGATAAATCGTGACTAGGCTGACTGTTTAGTTATAGGTTGATACAGGGTTGGGTTTAAACGCACTGTGAGTGCTTAAAACTACAAACTCCGCAGTTTGGGATGAATGTGGATAAATGACTCGCGTAAATCTGTAAACCAGGGTCCTAGATATTAGAATGGCGCTGTGTTTGTGCTTGTCTATTTCTTGTAGAATATGCAATCGAGGATTCCATTATGTGATCGTGAAATAAACGAATAGGTGATTAACGCTTGTGTTCATTGGGTTCCGCATTGCCAAGACTGTTGCAAGACAAATGGGAAACCATGCAACGAAAAATACCTCCATGAGATCGTTGAAACAGCAAGAAGATTTAACTCGTTCACCTATAGCCAAGCGTGTGAATTAATTTTGTATTGACATGTTTGATTACACATGCAAATATTTAAAACTCATTCAGCAAGAGAATTCTCAACCAACCATTCAACGTTAATTATGTTCTCACTTTATAATAGCTTTGCTAGGTCACAACAATACATACTAACTTGCTAGGTCACGACAATACATAATAACTTTGCTAGGTCACATCAATTCGGCAACGGGCGCCTTGGTGTAATGGTTTGGACGTTATTCTGACAATGGCTTGAGCTCTTACGGTCGACGTTTCGACGCCAACATTCGTAGTTCGCTACGGAGGTCGGAAAAACCGGCCACCTCTTCTTCCGTGCACCCGGGGTTAAAAAATATGCTGGTCCTATGACGTCACATACCCACACCAGGCTCCTGTGATTTGACTTGTTGTATATTTGTTTGTATTTGATGACATGACGGTCGATATTCTTCACGACTTCCCACTGCCGATGCTTTATAAAGCTGCACTAAAACACGGAAACAGAGTTGGTGTAGTGGTCAGTGTTCTAGCCTGTCGGGACAGTGCTCAGGATTCAATCCCTGGCTTTTGTTTTTTGTTTTTTGTTTTTGTTTTTGCATATCCTTTACATGACATCGCTATCAACATCAGCATCTTTCAGCTGATTGATGATTTCTTGGCAAGATTACGCTCAGTAGTATGCCATTGCTTTCTGAACGGCCGCTCACATACCCGGTAAGTTACCGACGTGATTCGAATCACTGATGATTCTCACCGTCGTCACGTTACTTACGAGAGTATACGAAATTACGGAGAAAAGTCGCTAACCTCTAGGCCAGGAAGCCCGCAATCCCTGGCTAAGACTAGATTATGTTTGTTCCGACCAGTATTGCTCCTGGTCCACCCAACGCAATAAAAATGGGTGCCAGATTTTATTCTTGAAACTGTCTAGGTAGGAATGGAAAGGGGAAGGACATTGGTCACCCCACTTTATATGTATTGATCTAGAAGATGTGAAGTTTAAACATTATACACCTCATCGGCAGTATCAGCTATTTGAATCGTGTGCGTTTTACTAACACAGGCTACCAATTAACATGTGCGCGTATCCGAGAATGCTAGTCATTCTATCTGACTACATAAGAGATCATGAGAGGGCGGGGAGGAGAAGGGATTTGTGAAACCATTAGAAACCAATGGAGATCAGCATGGCCAAATGGATAAGAGCGCTTTGTCTTTAACGTCCGTTGCGCTGATGCCGAGGTAGCTGGTTCAATCTATATACAGGTCAGTTGGACTAAAATGTTGAAGTCTCGTCCTTGACTTAGGTACGTTAATTACAAGTACCTCAGAAGCCGGAGTGGGCTGGCCTGATGGCGAGGGACACTGATAAGCTAACCCGCGCGTAAAAATCAGTCCAGTGCATGTGTATAGATTACACATAGGTTCAAAGCTAGCTAACTAAACAATAAAACAACATTAGAAACCAATGGGTATTGAAAACAACAGGCATGTTGGTCTAGTGGCTAGGGGGTTCACTTGACAATGGCGCAGAGTTTTATGCCTACACTCGTGTATCATAAATTCCTCCATGCACTCAGGTATTCATTTTCATTGTCCTAACACTGAAAGTACGCAAGGCAGGCTTCTCCTTCTTCTTCTTCTTCTTCTTCTTCTTCTTCTTCTTCTTCTTCTTCTTCTTCTTCTTCTCCTCCTTTTCCTCCTCCTCCTCCTCCTCCTTCTTCTTCTTCTTCTTCTTCTTCTTCTTCTTCTTCTTCTTCTTTCTCTATTTACCTCAATGAAGTACTGGGTAGGTTGATATTACAGGTTCTCATATTGTAGTGTGTGGGTTCGTTTCCACACGTCAGTAAGTTGAACATTAAATATTGACTATCTCGTTAAAAAACACAATGGCAAACTACTTAAAGTAAAACTGCCAAATTAATCACAAACAGATAATAAGAGTTGGATATGTCTTCAACGTCCTGAAATTTTGATTTTAATGTTTATTTTCCCAGCCTCATGCAGCGAGCTTCAGATACAAAAGCGGACATGGAACCTTCACAGCTACTCCGCCCCTGAGGAATAAGTTTCGGCGGATACGTGTTCGTTTCGTCGATACTGAAAACACTGTTTTATTTTTGTTTTGTGAAAAAACATTACATTTGTAGGAAATGTTTCATAAAAGTATTGATTATTTGCAAGCATATCATCAGAATCTCCCATGCACAGTAATGTAATATTGATAATACATGACGAACGAATGGCATAGAAAATTACTGTAGATATCAGAAGAGGAATGGTTCTACTATTTTAGGAACATTTGAAGATAATGGGTTGGTGGTATTGCAGATGGTATACTGGTTTATGAGCACTGTGGTGTCTTAGGAGTTTAGTTTGTGTCAGAATGGAGATTGAATTTGTCAATGTTGTAGCGATATGATGTCTCGAAGTGGTTAGACTACCACATCCTGAACCGATCCAGATGTTCTCAAGTTAGGAAGAGAAAACTGAAATAGACTAAATAGAACCATTAATGATCACTTATCGTTTACATGGATGTCGCAGTCAACTCCGTATGTTGTGATTTATGTGATTTCTTGGCAAGTTGACGTTCAGTAGTTTGCCAGTTGCTTTCTGAACGACAAGCACTCATATCATTGTACGAGTATCGTCCAGAAAGTACTGCAGCACACCGTTTTTCACAGCTAATAATGACGATAGAAGCACGAAGTTTTGTACACTTTATAAATGCCATGTGCTGATTGTGTGCAGCAAATTGCAATCCAACTGGGGAAATAATGTGGCTGCCCTAAACCGTTGAAATGGAGCGTATAGCAATGTACGTTATAAGCAGTGAATTGTAAAATAATTTCTTGTCGCAGAGAAGACAACTGTTGCGAACATTCACAAGTGTCTATGTGATGTGTATGGAAGTTTTGTAGTCGACAGGAGTACAATCAGTCGCTGGGTTCAGAGAATCAAAGAATCAGGAAGTGGAGATATAGAGCTGCTTGATCGGCGATCTGTAGACGTCTTGCCAAAGCCACTAACGCAGAAATTTTGACATGCGCTTAGGGCACTATTCAAACTGATAGGCGAATCATAACTCAACAGTTGGTTGTACAGCTGACAGTTAGCAATGTTTATTCAAATGCAGTTATAAAAACTCTCGGATGTTCTAGGGTGTGCGCAGGATGGGTTCCCCGAAGTCTCACAAACGATTGCAAAGGAAAGCAATTTCTTCTGAATTGTTGGAGCGTTTCAATGTTGATGAGGAGAACTGTTTAGGTAAGAACGTTCCAGGTGATGAACCTGGGCATTTTGAACCTGAGACAAAATGACAGTCAATGGAGTGATATCATCAGCAATGACGACAAAGAAATTCAAGACAACTCCTTCAGCTGGAAAGGTCATGATCGCTGTCTTTTGGGGCTTTGAATATATGGTCCTTGTGGAGGAGAGACAATCAATTCGCAAGCTTAGTTAGTTAGTTAGTCGCGGTTTCAACTTCACAGCAACGGGTCGTCCCCATTATGCTCTGTTCCTGTGCCAGTGAATATCACATAAAACGCTCCCCACTGCCCAATGTGAAAAGTGGAAAAGACAGGAGTCTCGACAAACAACAGCACGCACAGATACACTGTGCATAATGCCGCCACCAGAATGTCAACACAATAGTCCTCCACGAAACATCCAGTTTATTTCTGATGGAATCGGCAGTCATTTTCCCATCTGGATGGTTCCTAGATGTTCACCCACACAGTCCATGAAAATACATTTCATCGTCAATGGCAGTGGCAGTCAACCAGAAGCCCAGCAGCCACGCATTTCTGCATAAGGCACAAACCGGTCAACTCTGGGACATAGCCAGCTGCCATCGCTCTGAACATGCAGTCACGTTAAAAAAAAAATTGGGCAGATTCAAAAGCATTTCACACGAAACTCACAGCTCACAGTGTCGCGCTACGCACTCACTCATTAGCAGGGCGACGGAATCATAGCCTCCTTAGTCGCCTCTTACGACATGCATGGTAGGCAACAGTGTTGCTATTCTTTGCTTCCCTTATGGGCCCCGGCAACACACGGGAGAATTCGCAAGCTTACATAAGGACATTGAAAAAACTCAATCATCATTTTCGCAGAGTTCAGCCACACAAGAATCCATCAGACCTGTTTCTCCTTCACGACAATGCGCGCCCTCACACAAGTCTGGCAAATAGGAAGCAGTCATCAAATTGGGTTAGACCAGTGTTTCCCAAAGTGGGACCCACGCCCCACAGGGGGGCAATTCGATTGTTAAGGGGGGCAATTCGAAAATGGACTCCAGAGTTTAAGTTAACCGTATTGCGACTCTCAGTCGCTACTCGAGCTGGGTAAATGTCCAGTATTAGTAACTTCTGTCCGCCATGTTAGTTGCCGTGATTTCATTGTTAGACGTTAGAGTTGAACTACAGGTTATAATGGGCCGGCACTAAGCATTTCACGCTATTTGTTCTGAATGGCGCGAAACGCTTAGTGATAGGATCTCAGTTTCTGCAGCGTTTCGTGTAACGCTCAGTATTCACCGTTGGTGTTAATTTGAAATAAGAATCCGTTAAATTGTTGTAAAAGTCTCGTTGTTTAAAAAAAAATATACATTGTATAAATATAAGTGATATATAAATGGTATGTAAATTCAATTGGTAATTTTTTTTTATTAATTTCAGTTTTAGAAGCATCATTTTCCAGAAAAATATGTCAAATGAAAAAGTATATTTTTTTGCGGTGGGGTAATTGTGCCATACATATGTAAATATGTACTTTTAGTCTACGTTTACTCCATTTCATATTTGTTTTTTTTTTAGTTTTTAATTGATCTTATATTTCTTTCTTTCATGAAAGTGAAATGAATGGTACAAGCAAGAAAGAAAAAAAATTCGTCAGAATTCGGAGGAATTTTTATAATTTGGTTTCATACCCCTGTCAACGATGAACGGTCACCTTTTTGTCTGTTATGCCAACAATGCTTGACCAAGAATCAATTAAACGAGGTCGTCTTGAGGCACATTTTAAGTCTAAACATAATGTTCATATTAATTCAGATTTGAATTACTTTCAAAATTTAAAGAAAAATTTTGAAAAAAGTAACATTAAAGTTTCTATTTGCTGCTCATAATGCAACTATCAAACGTACTCTTGAGGCTAGTTAACAAATTTCATCACTCACCGCTAAATCTGGAAAAAGCCATACTACAGGGGAGAATTTGATCAAACCATCAATATCAGCATTTCTTAAAACGATTCTGGGAAAAAATGACAAAGACGTTAAAGTTATGCCGCTAAGTAACAATAATGTTAGCAGAAGAATAGACGAAATGAGTGAAGATATTGAAATACAACTTGTTGAAAAGCTGAGAACAAGAAAATTCTAGGTTCAAATGGATGAATCAACTTTGAGAGACAGTGAGGTCGTACTTATAACTTACTTAAGATATATTGATAAAGGTGATTTTGCTGAAGAAATGTTGTTCTGTAAATTATTAGAAAGCACCACTACCTCCAAAGATATATATATATATATATATATATATATATATATATATATATATATATATATATATATATATATATATACATACACACACACTGCACAAAGCTAAACATTTACTTAGATTTCAATAATATACCAATTAAAAATATAACATCTTGTGCTCCTAATATGATGGGGAAGAAAAATGGTTGCTTAAAACTGATGAAAGATGAGAATCCAGAAATGCTTCTTGTGCATTGTGTTATTCACGGGGAAAACCTGGTAGCTAAAACATTTTGCCTGTTCTAAATGAAGTACTAAATTTTAGTTTAGTAAAGTGTATCAATGCTATTAAAGCCAGTGCCAAATGTGAACGTCTCTTCAAGTTATTTTGTGAAGAACAAAATGAAGACCATGTGAGACTTATACTTCACACTAAAGTAAGATGGCTCTCGAAAAGGAATTGCTTGAAAAGATTTATGGAACTATTTGATACTCATAGTGATATTTTAAGGGACAAACCTGAAATGAAAAATCTGGCTCAAAAGGCTCAAAGACCCCTCTGCCATATACCGCAAGGTACTATATTGGCAGTAAATGACAGTTTTTTGACAGTGATATTTTAAGGGACAAACCTGAAATGAAAAATCTGTTAACGGTTGATGATAAGGCATTTGTGAGTTATTTAGCAGATATCTTTGAGAAACTAAATATACTAAATAGACAACTTCAAGGAACAAATAAAACTCTTGTAGATGCAAAAGCGAAGATATTTGGTTTCATTTCCTTTATTGAATTATGTCAGACATATATTTACACCAAAATTTTGAAAAGTTTCATTTGCTCCAAAAATGTGAAGTGACTGATACTGCTATATATGTTACAGTCGATCATCTGAAAATTTAATCGGCTGATTTAAAAGAAAGATTTTCTCATTTGAAACATATTGATTTCCCAACTTGGATGATGCAGCCAATGTTATTGGATTTGTCTGATATTTCAAATATGCAGTATATCAAGAAGAACTCGCAGAAATGCAAAATGATGAGTCAATTAAAACTTTATTTAATATAAAAGGAGCAATGGCATGGCTTTGTGAGGAAACCAAAATCAAATTTAAAAAAAAAAAAAAAAAAAAAAAAATTGGGCACAGCACAAAACAGGTTGGGAAACACTGGGTTTGACTGTACTACCCCATCCACCGTATAGTCCCGAATAAGGCACCCTCTGATTTTCATCTGTTTGGTCCACTTAAAGATGCACCCCTGCAGACACGGTTTGAAAGTGATCAAGGGGTGATTTACTCAGCGAAGAAATGACTACATGATCAAGACAAAACCTGGCACATGCAAGGAATATATGCTCTTGTTTCACACTGGCACAAAGCCGTACAGGTTGATGGGGATTACATTGAATAATACCGATGTTTTCATGACATATCCTTGAATATTGTGTATAAACTTCATGCTTTTATAATAAAGAGCTCCTGAGAAAAACGATGTGGTGCGTTACTTTCTGAACTTCCCTTTCGAGGTTTGCTCTTTGTTGTTGTTGTTGTTGTTGTTATTGTTGTTGTTGTTGTTGTTGTTGTTGTTGTTGTTGTTCCATATTCCAGAAAACCAAAGAACGAAGTCTGTGGAGAGTCATGAACACCTACGCCAGTCGGCAGGACATTTGATGATGATGATGATGTTGCATATCCCTTACAGGACGTTGCAGTCAACACCAGCATCTTTCAGCTGCTGTTGATGTACTAGGCAAGTTTAACGTTCAGTAGTTCCTAATTGCTCGCAGTTGTTTCGACCGCCGTATGCGGGATTATGAATTGCGTCCTTAACTCCTTTGCCGCAGAGCCGGCGATTATTAATGGTAAGAGACCACGATAAGACGCAGCTTTGCAGAACAATAAGAAACCGATTCTCTTGACATGATAGTTTGTTAATTGACAGGATTCTCTTCACCGCACATCGATCCATTCAGTCCGTAAGTGCCGTGATCCCCGTCTCATTATTACGTTCAACATGTAGCGGCCGACAACACCTGTTCTCTGTCGAATCACTATTATGCCTTAATGAACACAACACACAGCCACGCTTTACAACCACCACACACATTATTGAAAAATCGAGAACTCAAGAACAGTTCCACCTCAGATACACGGAACTCCGTAACACCGGCGGAAATCTTGAAGAAAGTCGACATGCGAATGTACATTCCGTTACATATATTTACTTGCGAGATATCCCTGCGGCGAAAATAGCAGAGTTACTAAAAAAAAAAAAAAAACTCACCATCGCATCCATATTTGATCGGAAGTCACGCTTTTGAAAAGAAAACATTAGTATTAACACTGTCACGTGAAAGATCTACAAGGAAACACGCTTGTGAAGTACCATATAATAATGGTGATATTCGTTCGGCTAGCCCAATACATTTTGTACGCTTTGGCACGTATTTGCTTCCCAGACAAAAATGTCCTAGTGCACATCTTTTACGCTGTGTCGACCTACAAGTCTTTTCTTTTCACATGCCCTTTTACAGGACATCGCTGTCAACACCAGCATTTTACCACTGTCTTTAATTTCTTGGCAAGATTACGCTCAGTGGTTTGCCATTGCTTTCTGAGCGGACGGCTAACTTATTCCGTAAGTTACCAACGCGGCGAGAACCGCTTCCAATTCTCGCGCGCTGCGTTACGCTACGTGAATAAACGGCATTACGGAGAAAGTCGTTTAAACCCTAGGCAAGGCAGACCGGCACCTACAAGCCTAATAATATTAAAAAGCCTAACATTAACAAGCCTTAAAAAAGACGCACGCCTTTAAGGGGACTCAACCACTTGATTAGCGACCTCTATGCTATTGTGCTGCAACAGGAAACACAGTTGGAAACAGAAGTGATTGGTAAGTTGTGAGGGATCAGTCCATTGCACACGGAATAGCGATAAATGCCCAAGTCTTCCAATTTAGCAAAAATCAAAATCGTCCACACCCGGAACCCAGTCAGGTCTTCTCAAGATAGAGGCCACTTGTTAATCGAAACCACTCCACACTCTAAAAATGAAGAAGATTATACATCACAAGAGGTCACATAAAGCACATAGCTTTATAGAACAATGAGATGCCAACTCTGCCCTCTAAACATGAGGAAAGTGAGGCAAAGATTGGCAACCTATTTCTCCGTGCGTCCAGGCTTACAAACTGTGATGCTGCTATCACATTCACATACAAATGGCAGGAAACTGCTTAGGGGACACAAGACAGAAAGAAGACATCGAATCATTCAGTCAATATGTTCTCAGATCCCTTTATCAGTATATGACTGCGTCTGTAGTGACTGAGCACACCAATTCTGTATTGGTTCACTATTACACCATATTGATCAAAACACATTGCAGTGCTTCACAACCACCACACTACAAGCTGTTGATAAACGCAAAGTTTCACCAAAAATCTTACAGAAAGTTGACCTCCTAAATTACATTCTGGCACATATATCTACTTGCGAATTATCCTGGGGCGAAAATAGTGGGGTTACGAAATAAACTACACACAAACCGCAGTCATAATTGATAAGAAGTTACGCGTTTGAGAAGAAAATAATGCTAGTCTGTTCCACGTGAAAGATCTGCTGGGAAGCACACACATCCGACACGCTAAACAAGTGTTTATCTCTTTGCAGATTGTGATCAACTCCAGCCTGGTTTTCTAGCCAATTGTACGTTCAGTAGTTTGCCATTGCTTTCTGAACAAGAAGTCAATACTGAAGTCCAACTTAATGCCGGTGAAGGGGGTTGAACTTCCTTCCATGCTATCAGAAAACTGGAAGTTTAAAAGTAAGGGCTCTTAACCTTTACTATAGGGTGTATTTTTAATGACTGTACAGTGTTTGAAAATATTATCAGCAACATAATAGGTAAATACAACACTTGGACCGGCAATACTTTCAAACACTGCACAGTCATTTAACATACTTGTACATCTTGTACCTTGTCCACGTCTTCGTTCGGCAAACCCAGTGTTAAACTAAGTCAGTAAATAACACGATCTGTTTTACCCTCTATGAGGCGAATTTGGTACATGTTGCTATCCCCATATTTGCATAGACCAGTCGGCACTAGAGGCATGATGTTGCCAATACCACTCCGACAGCCTTGGTTTCCCCAGACAATTCCTGGTCCCCATTTTAGTTTGGGTAGACTTGTGAGCCCATGCCAATGTTAAAAATAATCATCATAATGTGCTATGCCCATAAGCATAGGCGGTCATGTTTCGCCATCTCATACGATCACCAGAGTCTAGATCAGCTCCGTGTTCTTGTCTCGAGCATTCCACCTGGCCAAGCATTCCAGATATTTACTTCTCTGGCTTCTTCTTTTTTTTATCCCCTCAATCCTGCCAGTTGTTACCAAAGTATCTAATGTATTTCTTATTATAACGTGTTAAAAACATTGACTGTCTACGTCTAAATTCTCTAATCAATTTATATTTTTTTTTAAATGTTGCATATCCCTTGCAAGACGTTGCAATCAACACCAGCATTTTTCAGCTGCTGTTGATATACTAGGCAAATGTTTACGTTCAGTAGTTTGCCATTTCTTTCTGAACGACCGGCCCTATACCAATACGTTATAACACAACGAGACACGGACTGCTGCACAAATCGGTCGCAGCTGCGTTTCGAACGCCTGGTAAGCGGCTCACGAACCGCGTTCGCAAGCCTTTTGGCAACGGATACTAGCTTATAGTTTTTATTTGTTGCTTGTAGGACACGCTCATTGATTTTTCTGTCCGGCCATGGTATTCTTTGCATTTTCCCCAGAAACCACGTTTCCACTGCCATTCGCAGTCTTTCCACCGTGCCTGCCCATTGTCCATGCTTCACATCCATACCCAACGTACAGGTTATATAAATCACCTCAATGGGAATTCCAACCTATGGCCACTGAGCTGGCCAGAACGCGAGTGTTTACATGACTGACTGGCACCTTGCCGTCTTGACAAACAATAGTTTGTAAAATGGGGATATCACTCCATGACACAAAGCATGGGCTGAATTTAGAGACCATGTGTTGCCCATGCAGCATGATCCCTCTCTCGGCCGGTCTAGTTTACTCCAGAGGAAAAGTGACACCAATACATCTGGAACAAGACAAGCTGCAGAAGCTGTCGGATCAGCAAAGCAATGCTCTAGCTGTCCGCCTGTCGGAGCTACGATGCTAGACCAGTTACCAACCAAGACTTAAGGCCTGGTCTGCCATGCCATGATATTTAGTCTTTATGTTGCATTTCCTCAGACCAGGATAAGGCTTGTACCCTCCCAATTGTTCTCCTTCGCCCGAAGTCTTGGCACAATGTGGGGTATCGGGTTTGGCAAGCGCCGCCTAACATTCGACGCTAACAGCAAGCAGGTTGTACCATCTACTGTCATACGGTAGCTCAGTCATATCTGTTTACATAGCTTATGTTAAATATTTCTACAGCTAAATCACACACCGTGTATTAGTTTAGTTTAGTTTAGTCGACGGATCAACATCACGGCACACAGGCGTAACCCATAAGCGCTCGTTTCTACTCCTAACTCAAGCCTGTGTGCGGAGAAACTGAGCTCAGTGCACGGACTACACAGTACCGGCGAGGATCCTAAAATACTTTGGGTAAATTTTTAACTCGACATTTTGCCCGGGCAGGGCTGTTAGGCTACTCTGTTTCGATTTCCAACTGCCAAGAGATACTTTTACGTGGGCAACAATACACACGGGTGTCCGATCTCACTACCCAGAGACCAGGGAAAATTTTGTTACTAGAAGTGCACGTTGAAAAAAATCCCAACCCTCACCGGGGCTTGAACCCGGGACGTCCAGCACTCGAGGCAGACACCATACCTCTAGATCACTCAGCCTCCTTACACTGTATATTTACATAAGCCACCTTACACTGTGTATATTTACATAAGCCACCTTACACTGTGTATATTTACATAAGCCACCTTACACTTGTATATTTACATAAGCCACCGACTCAGTGATATAGAATCGGCTGACGAAAGAGGTAAGGACGTAATTCATAATCCCACTTACCAGGTTCGAAACACAGCTGCGGGCGATTTGGTAGCAGGCCGTCTGGCGTGTGGTTGTCATAAAATGGTATGAGTGCTGGTCGTTCAAAAAACATTGGCAAACATTTTTGTTTCCATATCCTATTTGCTGTTGTTGATATCTTGGCAAGTTTACGTTCAGCAGTTTGCCATTGATTTCTGGACGACCGGCTCCCATACCAACACGTTAAAACCCAGCGCGATACGGTCTGCTGCCAAATCGGTCGCAGCTGTGTTTCGAAAGCAGGCAAGGGGGATCACGAATCGCGTCCGGCTAATGGCAAACTACTGAAAGTAAATCTGCCTTAAAATCACAAACAGCCAACAAATTCTGAGGTTGACTGCGATGTCCTGTAAAAGATATGCAACTAACTAGCACAATGTTATTACACGTAGCGGCAAAGTGAACGATGACTATAGAATATGATCGTAAACAAGTCAAGCATAAGAAAAACAAAGGCACAACATTTTGTTGTTATTTTTCGTTTGCTTGCTTTGGACTCAAGCGGGGCCCATACACGTTCTACTACCTCCAGTGCACTTGACTCATTTTAGCCTGCGGATTGCCTTTCCCTATTACCAGTGTCCCTCGCCATCATGAGAATCCGCTACCTTAGAATCAGCACACCGGAAGTTTAAGAGCAAGAACTCTTATCCATTCGACCTTGCTGATCTCCGTAAGGCAGGAAACACAACAAAACAAAACAAACGTGAAACAGCAACTGGGACTGAACTAAACGTAACTGAAAGGGATCAAGGGCAAACAAATAAGGCACAACGAACTTATCAAGAAACACGAATATGCTGGAGGGAAAATGTGAATAGGAGGAATGCTAGAGTACGTTACCTGTGGGAGGGAGGTATGCTAAAATATATTATCTGTGGGAGGGAGGTATGCTAGAGTACATTACATGTTGGTGGGAGGTATGCTAGAGTACATTACATGTTGTTGGGAGGTATGCTAGAGTACATTACATGTTGGTGGGAGGTATGCTAGAGTACATTACATGTGTGTGGGAGGTATGCTTGAGTACATTACCTGTGGGTGGGAAGTATGCTAGCGTACGTTGCCTGTGGGTGGGAGGTATGCTAGAGTACGTTACCTGTGGGAGGGAGGTATGCTAGAGTACATTACATGTTGGTGGGAGGTATGCTAGAGTACATTACATGTGGGTGCGAGGTATGCTTGAGTAAATTACATGTATGTGGGAGGTATGCTAGAGTACATTACATGTGGGTGCGAGGTATGCTTGAGTACATTACCTGTGTGTGGGAGGTATGCTAGAGTACATTACATGTGTGTGGACAACAATAAGCAGTGGGCTGGGAGAAGCAGACTCTGCGAACATGAAAGGCAAACTGAGTTGCAGACTTAAAACTGTCGAAGTTACATGCGGAGATGACACGATAAACTTTAGTTGCATATTCATGACAGGACGTTAACCCCAGCAAGTTTTGACTGTATGTGATTTCTTGGTAAGTGTTCGTTCAGTATCTTGCCATTGCTTCCTAAACGAATGGACCCCATACCATTGTATGAAAACCAGTGCAATACTGCCTGCTTCCAAATCGCCGACGGCTGTGTTTCGAACGCGGTATGTGGGATTGCGAATTGCGTTCGTAAATTATTCGCCACAGAGCCAAATAAGGAGCTATGAAGATAAACAAGGAAAATCGCCAAATACACAGAAACCATAACCAATCAAAGTATAACCATCCCAGGATAGGACTACAGCTCCAAATGTCAGAGGGTACAGGACCTCGATTACTGAAAAAGATTTCTTCTAATGCCACTGGGGAAATGTCTGAATACCATGGGTCTATGGAATCATAAAAGAGATTTAGCTGGAGTGGTCTCTTCGATACATTGAGACAGTGCAAACCAGAACATATCGTGTTGTTGTAAGTCTAAGACGAGGCAAGATAAAAGGAATATATGAATGGAAGGAGAAGTGTTTGGTTTTAGTTCTTGGTCAAAGATTGCTTTCATTTCTTTCGGATGTCTGCATAGGTGCGCAATCTGCCATATGTCATGCAATTATAATTTCAGCACAATGCAAGAAGTGCATAGCATCGGTTAGGATCCAACAGGGTGTTAGATCAGAATCACCGTCATCATCATCTTACTCATTTTGCCTCAAGCGCCGTAAGAAAGAATAGCTGACATTCCAGCACCCGATGCGTGAAACTGGATAATGTACAATATTTAGAAATGTTGTTAATATATTTTCTGTTTTGGCATCCTCTTACTCTCAGATGAGATATTATCTGCGTAACACTAGTGCTGGTAACTGATGGTGAAAACAATCTATCGAGATGACCAACCCATTTGATCTTCTGGTCTAGTATATGTGGCACAAGGTGTTAATCTCACTGTTTGACCCATGCCTAAATAAATGACCACATCCTATACCTATCGCCTAGCTGGTCGACCCCCATCTCCTGTTCCAGAAATGATGCTTCGATCACTGTTCTGAGCAAACCATTTAATCTGGCCAGAATATTTCGTTTCCGAGACACAACATTCTTCATGAACCAACCAGTTTACTTTCATGTTCAGGCCTTGTTAAATTTCAATATGTTTTTTCTTCGCGTACCACGATATTTTAAACATTATTTGTAATGTTTGAGCTCAAAAGCTTTAATTTTCCTCTTTAGTGATTACGACATTGTCCATGTTGCACATCTATATGTTTCTATAGGAAAGATGCGTGCTCTAAGCACTTTAACGTGTTTGCTAGTGTTGTGTCATATGTTCTTGATACTGTTTCATATCTGCATTGCAATGGTCAGCCTGCTTTTAATTTCTTATAAACATTCCCCGTTATTCTAGATTATGAAGAGCAGTTATTCACATTCTGTGATATTTTCAATTTCTTCATTGTAGATTATGATCTTTGGTTGACATGTAATTTTGTCTGTGGACAATATGTTTGTTTTGTTTACATTTGAAAAAAAAAATAGACTTCGAATTATAATTTGCCTAGAAAATCAAAAACAGTCAAAACATACTTTTCAGGCTTTCGCCCTTCACCTCTCTGTTTGTAATATATTACCTGTCAATTTATGGCTTTGACGCCGACAAGCTCTTTTGCTCTCAACGTTGTTTTAACTCCTTTACCATTTCCCGACACTTGATATGTCGTTTGATGTTGCCGAACCATATTATCTTTTTCACGGTTATTTTATTTTGCTTCAACAGCGCCATTGTTATAATGAAATTGATGTAGAACTTTCTTATTTGTTTTGTCTCTACTCAGACTCTCTTTCTGTATGAATAGTTATATAGCTGTTTTAATCAGGGAAGTCTTCGCTGCCATGTGATCAAACCGCCTATCTTCCACCCAGAAGGTCATAGGTTTGTAGCCGACCTCCGTCATCTAGGACTAGGAAAATTAACACAGAAAGACGGTGGGTCATATGTGATAAGACCTGGTGGAATGATGTCTGTCCTTATGTCTTTACACTTCTTTAGCCTTTAATAATAATTAGCTTAACTTTCACTTATAAATATCATTTTGGGAACCCATTGAGGTCACTAAGACAGTTCATAAATAAACACGCATGTAATGTTTGGCGCTCATAGAAATAGAGGAAACAAGCAGAGATTAAATGACACACTAGAAAACATAAACATTTAATGATATAATTACCGACGAAGATTCAAACCTGTGACGTCCAAATCACTATAGATCCTCGATGTAGGAACACATGTATTTCGGCGCATGAACAACTAGACACACATAAAAAGGTGTCTTCATTAGCCAGGTCTATCATCCACATGAACCTACAACTGTGCAATACCTACAGAATTCGTATCTAACTATTGAAATATCACCACAGGTATCAGAATTTTCTATTAAACCAGCACAGGTAAAAAAAAAAAAACACGTAGAAACATCAGACAGTACCATCTGTCTCCTCATGCAGTTGTCATTTCTTTTGTCCATTCAGTGAAACTGTTTCCTGTCTCCTGTTTTGTAATCATATATTTCATCAAAGGGTTGTGCAGTAACACATTAGATGTTTACTTACTACTGTATAGTCCTGGTTCAATTCTAATTGTGAAAACACCTTTTCCAGTTGCGTAAATATTTGGGACATTAGCGATGTCGTTGCTCGCTTGAGGTGGCGTTAATGAGAGAATTTTCCTTTGGAGAGGAAAGACAGCCAGAGAAATAAATGTCTCATATCATAATTTTTGCGTGTGGATTAGCTTTCCCTATTACCAGTATCCCTCGCCATCATGGAAACCCATCCCGAATTCTGAGGTACTTATAATTTACTTTCCCAAGTTAAGGACGAGAAGTCAACATTTTAGACCAACGGTCGGGTGCCGGGGTTGAACCCGTTACCTCGGCATTTACACAACGGAAGCTTCAGAGTGAACGTTCTTATCCAGTGGGCCATGCTGTCCTTTATTGAGTTCGTTTTGGATATTTTTATTTGTTCTCTTTTCGTTACATACATTTGTCATACTCTTATAACATTTATATTCAAGAACCGATGCTTTCTCTATACAGACTGCATACAATAAATTAACAGCATGATTTCTAGCCTGACATATTGCGCTACATCTCGTCAAGAGCACACTGCAGTGGTATATATCTTGTTAGGAGAAAATGAATGATACCTTGGTTACCATTTGATGTACATCGTCGCTGACATTGTGCCAGTGTGTAGAACTCTATATCCACGTTATCTCTACAGCTGGTTTCATAAATATACAAGTTTCGCACCGGTATGTAGCACCGGAAATATGCATTCTCTAAATGTTGTGACTTGCATTCTGACAGTGTTGTATAAATAGCCAATCAATACATTATCACGAGCACCGTCCGAGAAAACCAGAACACATCTCTCTTTAATCCCACGTATCAGAGTTATGACATTCTCATCGCAACCATTCATTACACGTGCCTATCATTAAAGTTTTCTTTACGGTAAATTTATACATGAATGTCCATCGATAATGATTCTTGATAACAAACGTATAATCATGTATGGATTTTCAGAAAATAACCACATATACAAGCCAAAGAAAAGGATCGATTGAGATGCCAGAGGTTTGGATTGTAGGGATTCTGCTAATAGGGTTTACGTTCATAATTGTGTATATGTATCTATGAGTACGTATTATGCATGTGTATATGTCTTTCTGAGTGTATGTAGTATGTATGTGTTTATACCTCTAATTTCTCAATGAGTGTATGTAGAATATAAGTAGCGTTTGCATCTGAGTGTATGTTTTAGATGTACGCATGTCTCTGTGCTGGATGGACTAAGACTGTGGTATGGAGGAAGATCATCAGCAGAGTTGATCCAGAACACTAAACATCAAGATATGTGGAGAGACATGAACGTCTACGCCAGCTGGCAAAGCACTTGGTGGTGATGATAATAAAAACTAAGACAATCATGAATAACACACGTATGAAAAAAACACGTATGAATAACACACGTATGAATAAAACACGTATGAATAAAACACATATGAATAAAACACATATGAATAAAACACGTATGAATAAAACAAATCACTTCTGTCTGGTGTTTCGGTAAAAGATACCTTCGTTTTCCCGTAGTGAATTTGAATAACGACGGCCAATACTTAAATTTTCAGAGCTTCGCACCTGTCCAGTACAAACGGTGCTTAGTACGGACCCTGTTTGACCGTGCTAGGAAGATATGCACCCAGGACACACTGACAGAAGAATTTGAAACTCTGAAGAATGCCTTAAACCTGAATGGCTACTTCACAGGATTTATAAAGCGCCACTTCCAACAGACCAAACATAAAAACCAAAAGAAACTACAGTCCCTAAACTCGAGGTTAACCTTCCGAGGAGATGACGTAATGCAAAGTTTGCAGGACCGGCTCATCACAGCAGTCGGGCGAACATTCTGTGCTGCAACTCCGGTTATCAGGTACAAAACCACACCGATCCCCATCCCAGCAGTTAAAGAACTTGTAGCTTTGTACACCAAATCGAATTGTATTTACCAATTTACATGTAGGTGCGAGGCCATCTACATAGGTAGAACAGAGCGACAGTTACATAACAGGGTGTTGGAACACATTCCGAACTGTGTGGACAAGATACTACACACAGAAGATGGTAGCCTAGGCAGGCCGACACACCGGAACAGCCCTGCTTCATCGATCGCGAGACACGTGCTCGAGAGTGGCCATGCGGTTGAAAGAGTCAGTGCTTTCCGTGTGTTATTCAACACACAGAGTAGTCAGTTGTTAAGGTTTGCTGAAGCCATAGTGATCAACCTGCGTAAGCCGGCCTTGTGCAAGCAGAAAGACATGTTAGTCAGTTTAAAATTACCGTGGTAGACAATCGACATTACTGTGCGAATATGTGTATTTTTCAGATTGAAGGAGTTATCTAGTTATTTCACTTTACGTTGTGTGATTTCTGCGGTATGTACCTGACGAGATGCAGCGAAATATGCCAGGCAATAAATCGTGCAATCTATTGTTTGTGTCTTCGTTATTCAAAGATACCTTTGACAAGAAACTACTAACATGAAGATTAGTAAATTATTTTTAGATGTAAATATATAACAAATGAACATCAAAATAACAGGAATGTTTACAAAAGGGAATATGTTACGGACGGGTGCGTGACTTCAGTGGATATTCAGAATGCCGGAAAGAGAAAGTGTGACATTGGAGATAGCAGAACTAAATATGGACAACATCAGACTGATGGAGCAGTTGCAAGTAAACTAATTAAGACGCCATGGGATGATTAATCGCCTAAAGTGACTTCCCATATATGCCATGGGCTTATATATCGCCGAAATATTGTCATTGCAAAATGTTTCTATTAAGATATAAATACAGTAGCTTAGCTTAGCTTAGCTTAGTCGATGGATCAACATCACGGCACACGGGTGCTACCCAATAGTGCTCCGTTCTCCTCCTAACACAAACCTGAGTCTGGAGAAACTCAGCTGAATGCACGAACTCCGTAGACCGGCGAGGATCCTGAAATACATTGGGTAGATTTTTAACTCAAAATTTTGCTCGGGCAGTGCCGTTAGGCTACTATTTTTCGATTTCCAACTGCCAAGGGATTATTTACGTGCGCAACAATACACACGGGCGTCCGATCTCACTACCCAGAGACCAGGGGAAATTTTATTACTAGAAGTCCAAGAGAAAAGATCCCGGTCCTCACCGGGGCTTGAACCCGGGACCTCTAATACTCGAGGCGGACATCATACCTCGAGACCACACAGCGCCCCCCCCCCCCCCCCCCCAATACAGTAGGTTTCCCTAAGCAGCCTTCTTTAATATGATATAATACAACATGTCTTCTACCATATTAAGAACCTTCAGGTCATAAACGTGATACATCCCTACATCACATTTTCCGTCATGCAACGATGTTTGGCCTTAACCTGCTTTTTGTTTGCCACCCAATGTGTTAACTATTATATAGACATGCGCAGGTCAGCATGGTCGAATGGGTAAGAAGGCGTGATCTTAAACATCCGGTGTGCTGATGCCGAGATAAGCGGCTCAACCCCTACACCGGACAGCTGGACTAAAATGTTGACCTGTCGTCCTTGACTTGGGGACGTCAATTACAAGTACCTCTCAAGTCGGAGTGGGTTCGCTGATGGCGAGGGACACTGTTAACAGGGAAATCTAATCCACACGCAAGATTCAGCCCATTACTACTATATACATAGTGTGTATGGACTACGCTTGAGTTGAAAGCGAGCGAGCACCCCAAAAAAAAAAAATATGGACATGCTATGACAAAACATGGAACGCCCGAAGGTAAGAGACCAAAAAAAAACCTAAGTTGTTCCGTCTCCTGGCCTAGAGGTTAAGGTCTTTCTTAGTAATCCCGTATATTCTCGTGAGTAACGTAACATGTGCGAGAATCCGTAGCGGTTCTCGCCACGTTGGTAACTTACGGGGTATGTGAGCCGGTCGCTCAGAAAGCAATGACAAACTACTGAGCATAATCTTGTCTAATATATCAACAGCAGCTGAAAAATGCTGATGTTGACTGCAACGTCCTGTAAGAGTTATGAAAAAAAAAGTTGTTCCGTGGCATGCACAACAATGTTGATTTCCGCTGGATTGACTCAAGCCATAGTGGAAATTACGTTGACTCTCAGTTTTCTGTCTGACAGAACTGTCCGAAAAACTGGAGAGCTCCTTAATTGTGGTCAATATCTTCGCAGTCAATTTCCTGGTACCCACTTTAGCTGGGTCAGGTTAGTGGAAAAGAAAAATGCCCCCCTCGAAGGCGATTCGAGCATATGACCGCAGGATCGACAGTCAAGCACCCTAGCCACTCCACCACTGCAGATTCTTTTATTAGCTTCTACTATACTTATGTAAATCGCTTTACGCTGTTTCTTATTGGTAGCATCGGGTATCCTTTCTGGAAGCAACGCTGAAAATAACTGTCACCTTTGTGTGGCCAGACGGGTCATGAATAAATGATGCTGAAGCGACGACTCACCTGTTTTCTAAAACCGCCTTTCTGCATTGACGCACTCTGACAAAAGCTGGCGAGACTGAGTACGCAAGAAGCGCCCACAAGTGTTCATGCAACTATAATGTTGGTGTTGTTGTACCAATAATCAAGACTGCTTGTCATGCGTGGGGAGTCTATACAGGAGTGAATAATGACCACAGCGTGGCCTGGACACTTCTTTTCAATGTGCAAGTTCGTATCGTTTATAATTCCATGCTTGAAAGATTCAAATAAGTAATGACAGGACTAATGTGGGTGTTCTTAGGGCTTTTAGTTAAATCAGTTAAGTAAAAGAACCTATTATTTATCTTAACTGATCCAGTGCCAAGCAAAAAGCAGGCTTGGGCAAAACGTGGCACACAATCAAATGAAAAAATAACGTAATTTAGTGTAAATACTCGTTCACTGAGCATTGAAATTGCGAAGATACCACGAAACAAAACAAATAACACTATGACATTGGTTGGCGATATATCGTCCTTCTGTCCACATGGGAGTTCACATTTAGTGATATAATATCCTTCGGCACGGAATCAGTAAAGGCGCGTATGATGCTAATCCTGTATTTTTAATAGACCGATCGGCACAGGGTGAGTGATGAGGTCAGTATCAAAACGGCCTCCTTTACTCTGCATCCCATCTTAGACTGGGTTGATCAGACAGCCCAGGTTAGTTTTAAAAATTCTAATCCGCTCTGGATCCCATCTAACCCAAAACCACCGGACCGGAAGACGGTCTACCCACTTGACTATTATTTGACTACCCACTTCTATTACTTTTGTTAACGTTATACTACAGTCTTGTAGGACATATGCTAACATGTGACTACTCAATTCTACACCTTGTGTTAACTTTATATTGCAGTCTTGTAGGACATGCTATAACATGTGACTACTCACTTCTACATCTTGTGTTAACTTTATTCTACAGTCTTGTAGGACATATGCTAACATGTGACTACTCACTTCTACATCTTGTGTTAACTTTATACTGCAGTCTTGTAGGACATGCTATAACATGTGACTACTCACTTCTACATCTTGTGTTAACTTTATACTAGTCTTGTAGAACATATGCTAACATGTGACTACTCTCTTCTACATCTTGTGTTAACTTTATACTGCAGTCTTGTAGGACATGCTATAACATGTGGCTACTCACTTATACATCTTGTGTTAACTTTATTCTACAGTCTTGTACGACATATGCTAACATGTGACTACTCACTTCTACATCTTGTGTTAACGTTATACTGCAGTCTTGTAGGACATGCTTTAACATGTAACTACCCACTTCTACATCTTTTAGGTACATGTACTAGGGCATGTACTTGTAGGTGCATGTACTTGTAGGTGCATGTACTTGTAGGTGCATGTACTTGTAGGTGCATGTACTAGGGCATGTACTTGTAGGTGCATGTACTAGGGCATGTACTTGTAGATGCATGTACTAGGGCATGTACTTGTAGGTGCATGTACTAGGGCATGTACTTGTAGGTGCATGTACTGGGCATGTACTTGTAGGTGCATGTACTTGTAGGTGCATGCACTTGTAGGTGCATGTACTTGTAAGTGCATGTACTTGTAGGTACATGTACTAGGGCATGTACTTGTAGATGCATGTACTAGGGCATGTACTTGTAGATGCATGTACTAGGGCATGCACTTGTAGGTACATGTACTAGGGCATGTACTTGTAGGTACATGTACTAGGGCATGTACTTGTAGGTGCATGTACTTGTAGGTGCATGTACTTGTAGGTGCATGTACTTGTAGGTACATGTACTAGGGCATGTACTTGTAGGTACATGTACTAGGGCATGTACTTGTAGGTGCATGTACTTGTAGGTGCATGTACTTGTAGGGGCATGTACTTGTAGGTGCATGTACTTGTAGGTGCATGTACTTGTAGGTGCATGTACTTGTAGGTGCATGTACTAGGGCATGTACTTGTAGGTACATGTACTAGGGCATGTACTTGTAGGTGCATGTACTTGTAGGTGCATGTACTTGTAGGGGCATGTACTTGTAGGTGCATGTACTTGTAGGTGCATGTACTTGTAGGTGCATGTACTAGGGCATGTACTTGTAGGTGCATGTACTTGTAGGTGCATGTACTTGTAGGGGCATGTACTTGTAGGTGCATGTACTTGTAGTTGCATGTACTAGTAGGTGCATGTACTAGGGCATGTACTTGTAGGTGCATGTACTTGTAGGTGCATGTACTAGGGCATGTACTTGTAGGTGCATGTACTTGTAGGTGCATGTACTAGGGCATGTACTTGTAGGTACATGTACTAGGGCATGTACTTGTAGGTGCATGTACTTGTAGGTGCATGTACTTGTAGGGGCATGTACTTGTAGGTGCATGTACTTGTAGGTGCATGTACTTGTAGGTGCATGTACTAGGGCATGTACTTGTAGGTGCATGTACTTGTAGGTGCATGTACTAGGGCATGTACTTGTAGGTGCATGTACTAGGGCATGTGCGTGTAGGTGCATGTACTTGTAGGTGCATGTACTAGGGCATGTACTTGTAGGTGCATGTAACTTCTAGGACATGTGCTAACACTTGACGACCTGTTACTGGGACACCATCAACACATAATTACCCGCTTCTAGGACATACACACACTAGGCCTTTACTTTAGAACATGACATAACGATTGACTGTCCGCTTCGAGAATATACTAATGCTTGGGAAACTGAACAAATCAAGAACGAGAAGTCAACATTTTAGTCCAGCTGATCGGTGTAGGGGGTTGAACCCACTGCCTAGGCATCAGCACACCGGAAGTTTAAAAACAAAATGGCTTATCCATTCAGTGATTCTGACATCATATGACAACATTAATAGGCTAGGGGAGACATACCATACAGCAAATAAGAAACATTTTCTCATGACGTGCAAAAATGTAGATTATATCCAGACAAGACAGTTTAATCCACACATCTTTAGTTGTCTGTCACGGTTTGAGACCTCCGCATGAAAATCGATGTCTCTGTCAGGGGTTTTGCTTGTTAACCGGTGGAAACCTCTTATTTTTTGCTTTCACGATCTGCACGAGGAAATATGAATGGAGCAGAGCTGGCCCGCTGACTGGCCCGCTGTACTGCCTGCCCAGTTGTCATAAGATCGAGTCCCTAGAGAGTTAGTTAGTTGCATATGCTTAGCAGGACGTATCAGTCAACCTCTAGATTTTATGGCTCTTCGTGATTTCTTAGTTAGTTTACGTTCAGTAGTTTGCCATTGCTTTCTGACCGACCAGAACTAATATCTTGTATGGGAATCAGGGCAAGGCGGTCTGCTTCCAAATCGCCAGCAGCTGTGTTTCGAACGTGGTATGGGGGATTACGAAATGCGTTCGTAGCCCTTTCGCCATAGAGGTGGATTAAAATAAACGTTGACCTGGCTCCGGGGTAGACCCAGCCTCAACCAAGCACCCGGACATGGCCTCTGAAGTAAATTCGGCCGGTACGATAATAACCACATCACATATTGGGAGTCGATTTGTCTATACAGGCTTACTATTAGAGTAAGTGAATATTTCCAAGTTCCTTTACTTTTCTTTCTTAATGTCTTGCTCAGAACGTTCTTGCCAATGAAGAATTAATTTCTAGATTCCCCCCCCCCCCCCCACCCGCATATCTTGTTTAGAGGACATCGCTGTCAACACAAGCATTTTACTGCTGTTGTTGATGTCTTGGCAAGTTTTACGTTCAGAAGTTTGCCATTTATTTCCGAACGACCGGCTCCCATACCAACACGTTAAACCTCCACAGTTACCACAGTGTTTCGAACGCGCGATAAGCGGCTCACGAATCGCGTTCACAAGCCTTTAGGCCACGGACACTGGCTAATTTCTAGATACATAAAGGTATCTCCATTTTGTTTAAGGATTTCACACAGCTTGTTTCTATCTACTCTATCAAGTCCCTTTTCTTGGTCGACAAACGCTAAGTAGAGATTTTCATTGAATTCGATTTATTTTACTATAAGTTGCCTAAGTGCAAAAATGGCATTCGTGCATCCTTTGTTTTTCCTAAATCCAAGATGTGTTTCGCTTAGCTGGGGTCCTATAACAGTTCGTAATCTTTTCTCAAGTATTTTGCAAAATAATTTCCCAGTATGACTCAAAAGTGAAATGCCCCTTTAATGTTATTACACTTCCTAATTTCATGTTTGTCTTAAGATCTGTTTTTGTTGTTCCGAGTGTGACAGGTTGGCCCACCTCTCAGATCGTTTTGTTACTAGATGGAGATAGCCCTCAGTAAACCCCTCTATGTATCCGGTAGTAATTTTTATTTTTATCTATATTTTCAAATATTAGATAAAATCGTCTTTGGTTAGTGTATTTATATACATAAAACTATAGAGTTAAATACTATTTCTTCTTATAGTTAGAAGTAGATGTAGGGTAGAGTTCGTTTACAAGCCAAGAAATCAAGTCAGGCTGAATGTTATATTCAGGATTGGCTGTGAATAATAATTTGGCCACAGGAAGGGAACTCTCCTGGATGAGAAGTTAACTTCCGGTAGCACCCTAACTTCTGCCATTTTGATAGCAACCTGGAGGGAGCAAGGAGCTACTATCCCGTCAATTGGCTAAAATTGAACACCTGTCTGTGTTTAAACATATTTATTGCTGGCTCTTGTTAAGCCGAAAAACCCTCTAAAACATAGAAAAGCCAATGATAGTCTCCACTCCCGATAGGCCAGTCAAAATCTAGTTTCAGGGTGAGGTAATAATAATTTTGTTAAATATTTTTCTGTGTGTCAAAATGCCGGCAAAGTCTAAAGGCCATGCCGATCGATAATAGATAATATTAAGTAAAACTAGTGTTAGTTAACTAATATTAGAATTAGGACCATGTTTGTGCCATGTGGCTTGCCGACAAGGGTAAAACGCAAAACTCGTCACATGTGGCATTAGAAACATGGATAAATTACATTACATGATTCTCGAAATTAGGTATCCACCTGCGGAAGGACACCTGAGTTAGTCAGTAGACGATTAGAGTTAAGATAAATTAATTATGTGCTTAACTTCGGAACTAGCGTATTTCTCTAGATAAAATACTTATTAGTTGAAGGAATTAGTTCAGAGAGTGAATAGTTACAATTAATTATTCTTTATTAATCTCTTATCTGGCCCATAGTCAGATTACTACCATGTGGTCCAATATGGCCCACTTAACAAAGTTCAAACCTTGGGGGAATTCTCCAACCCTAATATTGTTCTTGTGTATAGTGAAAAGAATCTTAAACCTAGCTAAGAATCTTCTAGATAATTAATTATGTCGTAATTAATATAAGGAAGACTTGCTAGTAGTACCACTCATAACTCCTTAAGTGAACTTGGGGTGTTTCATTGATTTTAATGGTTCACTCGTGTACATCGTGAAGTTATAGTTGTTGTGTGTGATTTCATTTCATTCTATGGAATTCATCATGTGATGTTAATTCATCGTGTGGAGTGTAGTTTGTGTGTTTCCATACTTGGAAACATTATGTGTGGTGTTTCATCGATTTAATGGTTTGTTAATGTATATGTGACGTCGGAGTTGTGGCGTCTGAGTTCCATTCCATTGAAGTCATCCTATATGTACTGTTAAGTCATTATGTGAATTGTGGTTCATGTTTCCATGATTAATCATGACTTAGAATATATATTTGGAATGTGGTCTTTGAAGTAGAGCATTGTGATTGTACATGTTTGATCTAAATGTCAGCAGAGAGAATAGGATATCATTTATGTGCTGTTTCCATTAGATCAGTGTGCTGTTGTAGATTTCAGATAAGGAATCAAAATATGTAAATTAAGATAATACAGGCTAGTGAAATTTATGAGACAAGCATGCCATGCAGGACATGGCCAAAAGAATTTACAATTCTGTCTTGAAGGATTATTCACTCCTTCTCACTGTCATTCACAGAGCCTGCACCCTGATCATCTGTAGCCGTAGTCACGACCGGTGATTGAGCTACGAACCACTCACTTGATGCAGCAGAGAGTGGAGTCCATACCACGATCCAGTCAGCACTGACAGCTTACCATCCAGGAGGCTAAGGATTATCAGATGAGTGGCTACCCACCCGTTTGCCACTGCACAGCAATCACCAAATTTGTCTGCTATCGGCTAAGAGTCTATGATTACATCCTCTAGCTGAACATTATCTTGTAGAAATTTCAGGGATCTGCGTATCTCTTATGTGTCAGTGAGTTCCCAGTGGGGCTCACGTAGTGTTCTTTAGGATTAAACGTTATGTTATATTTGTACTTTTAACAACTGCGTCTGTCATTTTAGAATTAGCATCATCAGATTGTGTGACGAGTGAAAGGACTACATCTATACGTATCATTCTGTCTTATCTCCTGTTGTGTGAGAATACATTAGACAGTGGGGGATCATTTTTCTTCCAGGCACGTTAGCAGGAATAACTTGACATACTGTCTTCATGTGTTAGTACAGTTAGTCGCCATAACTTTCCGCCTGGCACTGTTTAGAAGTAGTGATCCATTCTGGGACTTTGATAATCATTCTTCTAGAATTGCGAGCCATTTGATCGCTTCTTCAGCAGTGGTTAGATTCTCTATTCGTAGAAGTCTATTTAGTATCTACTTGGATCCAATTCCATCCTAGTAGTATACGTTACGCGACACCGAGGAAGATAATTATAATCGAAACGTCGATTTGTAGGGTCGTAGTGTACGTATTTATTTATTTATTGTTTTGTTTTGTTTCTTTGAGGAAGGGGGGGGGGGGAGGGGAAGCAAAATTCAGTCGAATGCTACTAGTATATGTCGACTCCTCTTGAATTCAAAACGGAAAAAAAAAAATATTCAACTGAAATCGATGCTTTTCTTATCTATACAAATTAGAGTTGGCTTCATATATAATATAGTAAATGGGAATATTCTTAAGCAAGTGAATCGGTACAATTATCTCTGAACAGTCATAATATCTGATGCGAGATGCCTTGAAGAGATTAGAATAAGAATCGCCATGGTGAAGGTAACCTTTTGCAAGATTAAAAACATACTGACCAATATTAAGATGTCAATTGCAACGAGAAAACAAAAGGGGTGTTGCGGTACTACATAGAACCTGTACTTTTGTATGGATGTGAAGCGTGGACAATGAGCAGACAAGCTGAAAAACATCTTATGGCTATGGAAATATGGTTTCTGAGGAAAATTCCACGAATACAATGGACAGACAGAAAAACCAATGACCAAGTCCCACAAGAACAAATGAAAATTGGAAACTGATTGGAGAAATTAGACGTAGACAGTCAAAATTTGTTGGACATGTTATGAGAAGAAATAAACTGGAGAACTTGGTAACAACTGACAAGATCGAGTGGAAGAGAACAAGAGAAAGACAGGGAAGTAAATACCTAGATGGCTTGGCCACGTGGCATGGTCGAGACAGGAAATCCGAGCTGATCCATGACTCTGGTGATCGAGTGAGATGGCAGAACATGACCGCCCACGCTTACCGGCATGGCACATGATGGATGGATGGTTAAATGTCCACGTAATTGTGGATGTTAAAAGATGTCAGATATTGAATGTTCAAAACATTGCGGAAGTTAAATAATATTATACAACAACAGCAAACGCATTACAATAATAATAATAATAATCAACAATAAAACAAATTAAAGTGAACATGTTTTGAACATGCATTTTTCTTGTTTCGACATACGGATGTGGTACAAGGACAGTTTCGAATATCATAGCTTGTTAGCGTCAATGTTACAGGGAAAATATTAGAATACAATGAACCAAGAAGAAGAAAAAATATGATATTCTATAATACCTGCATTTCAAAGACAAATGGCTTATGAAAAGATGCATGCCTGGGAAATTGAAATACGTTGCACGGTGATAAGAATTTATGTTGTGAATTTAAGGGTTTAATTTGGAGCTCTCTGGTATATTGAGATAAAGAGAGCGCAGGCATGAATGCCATATTTCGCTATCGAAGCCACGGTGGCCGAGTGGTTAGCACACTAGGCCTTCCAGCCGGCTGGTCATGAGTTCGAACACACATCGACGCGGGGAGTTTACAATTTACCTGGGTTCCCACTTAGACCAGCATACAGTGAGTACCACGCAAGTCTTGGGAAATAAAGACGGACGCTGTGGTATTGACCACTTTACTCCTACGATAGCCTTTTTTTTTTTGGTTGCATATCCTTTACAGGACATCGCTGTCAACACCAGCATCTTTCAGCTGTATGTTGATTTCTTGGCAAGATTACGCTCAGTAGTTTGCCATTGCTTTCTGAGCGGCCGGCTTACATACCCCGTAAGTTACCGATGCGATTCGAACCACTGCTGATTCTCACCGTCATCACGTCACCGACGAGAGTATACGAGATTACGGAAAAAAGTCATAACCTCTAAGCCACGAAGCCGGCCTACGGTAGCCTAGGAAGAAATAATTGTCCGGGACGATTGGCAACAGGTAGTAATAGAACCAAAATGGACAAAGAAAGGCAAAATGAGAGAATGCTAAACTAGTGAACAAAGAATTGATGATGATAATGATGATGATGATGATGATGATGATGATGACGATCTCTCGAGTGCCCAGTCGTCTATAACGACATGAGACCAACATCATATGCCAATACGCTACAAGGCTTCTATTACTTATTTATTGCATTTCGCAATATTTCGACAAGTTAAAAGAAGTTAGTTGCATATCCTTTACACGACATCGCAGTCAACCCAAAACTTTTTGTCTGTGATTTTGTTGGCAAGTTTACGTTCAGTGGTTTGCCATTACTTTCGGAACGACCAGCATTCATACCATTTTATGAAAACCAACGCAAAGCGGTCTGCTGCCAACTTGCCCGCAGCTGTGCTTTGAACTGCGTCCGTAACCCTTAGCCACAGAGCCGACAAGAGGAACATACCAATTAAATGTCGGGAAGCGGACCAGACGATTCCGTGGGGCTGACATACAAGCACACACAGACACTAACTTTCCAACGCTTCTCAACTTCCATACTAAGAAGACGGCCTGGTTTCGTGAAGTCACCATCACTGAATGAAAGAAATAGAGTGACGAAGTGCTATATAGAACCAGTACTGATGTATGGCAGTGGATCTTAGATTGTAAATGCACAAATTAGAAGAGACTTGCAAGCAACAGAGACATGGTTACTGAGATGAGTGTTGCGAATTGCTTGGACTGCCTAAGTTACTAACGACGATTGTCTGAAAGTGGCTAATGAAGTAGAACATTATATACAACAATAAGAAAGAGACAAACAGCTTTCTTTGGTCATGTGATGAGAAGAGAGGCTTTGGAGAATATCGTGACAACTGGAAAGATCGAGGGGAAGAGAGGCAGATGCAGACCAAAATAAATGATGCTGGATGGACTGAGACAGTAGTATGGAGGAATATTATCAGCAGAGTTGATCCAGAAAACCAAAGACCGAGATCTGTGGAAAGTCATGAACGCCTACGCCAACTGGCATGGCACTTGATGATGCTGATGATAATTGATACAGGGTGACCTTCATACCACAAGAATGTCTCCGGAAGTGCGCAGTCTCCTACCATAGATCACACACGCAGAATTTAAGCACAGCGCTCGAACACCGAATCACCGGCGAGGATCCAAGTGTGTATACTTGAATCATCATCATCAACATCTTCCACATTTGCCGTCAAGAGTCATGGAGAGGACCAGTTGACGTTTCAGATAGTGTCATTGCATGCAACTGTTCAATGGCTTTGATGTCGTCAATCCATTTTCTTCTCGGGAGTCCTCTTACTCTCGAATCTCATCTTCTTTGATATAACACAAGTCGCGGAAGTTGGTGTTATTGCATTCTAATGTGATGGCCAGACCATGTGATCTTCTGTCTTTTCATATATATGGTACAAGATACTGATCCCACTGTCTGCCGGGTGGCATCACTTCTGGACTCGGTCACGGATAGTTAAGTTGGCAGATCTTCTCAAGCATCTCATCTCACAGGTGTTGATTTTGGGTAATGTTCGATATGGACAATGTCCAATGTGTAACATTTGTAAAATAAAGATTGGAGTGAATAGGCTATTTAATGGTATACTAGAATCACAAGCGTATTAAATACGTTTTGTGTAGCTTGTCTTAATTTTGAAATTTGGCCAGGGAAGAAATCTTTTTGGCCTGCCGTTTCCTAATCCTAGGGATTTTCAACGTGCACAATTTGCATAGGAAATCTCAGTATATGTCGACCTTGTCATAGAAGATTGGTGACCAGACCGGATATTGTTCACAAAACAATATTAACATCGTGCTAGAGTGGCATTGGTTTGTGTGTGTTCTGGCCAATACTAGGTCGGGTTTAATCTTCAGCAGAGGCGGAATACTTGTCCTGGCCACTAAGGTTCTGGTGTGGACCAAGCCTCATACATATACCTACCAGAAAATGTTCACAATGCTCTCGGAATTGTGTGCGAATGACAGGTGGCGAGGAAAGAAACTGGTCACCCTACTTATATATCGTGGCCCACAATATGTGAAGCGATGACACTTCAAACCCCGGCGGCAGTTTGTACTATGGGACTACGTTGACCTTGTATGGACCTCGGTCTTCAAATAATCTCAAAACTCCCGATTGTTACACACCCACTCTTCTAAAAATATGTCACACAAGATGCATTACTTTTCTTACGTGGGATACTTAAAGTAAGTTAAAAGAAAAACAGTAATGGGTCCGTTCACACACCATATGGGACATTGGGTACGCGGTGCTTGACCCATTTTCTGATAGACCAATCGGCATTCGGTGTGTGATTTGACTGATGTCATGTCTGCCGCCTTCACTTTATAAAATATTTTTTTTTTTTTTTTAGCATATCCTTTACAGGACTTAGCTGTCAACACCAGCATCTTTCAGCTGTATGTTGATCTCTTGGCAAGATTACGCTCAGTAGTTTGCCATTGCTTTCTGAGCGGCCGGCTCAGTATCCCGCAAGTCACGAGCGGGGGTCGAACCACCTCAGCTCTCGCTCCGCAACGAGACTCTGCGTGATAAACGGGATTACAGAGAGAAAGTGTTCTAACCCCACAGCCAGAGAGACCGGCTCTAAAATATTAGCTGTACCAATCATAGAATGGGTCGAGCTAGGAGAACAGGTCGATTTTATAAATTCGACATTCGCTCAGATGATGTTCGAACCTTGTTCACCTGGCCCGCAGACAAGCGCTAGTTACTAGGCTACCTCGGCTGCTTCTGTTGTGTGATATATGGACTGCACGGAATGGCTACAATGTTTTACAAGTCAACGACTCATATAAACATTGCATTATTCAAGAGGATATATCTATGTAAATGGAAGGTTATGTCGTACCTGAATAATTAATTATTCAAGTGTTTAAGATGAGGACGGAGCACGTATGGAAATATCCTGAGTGCTGTGATGTTGGTTTTTGATTCAGCTCAGCCCAATTGAAGTACAAAATTATAATGGTTTTGTCAACTGTAACATCTGAATTAATGTATATAATAAATATGTACAATATTTTATGGGGGTTTCTCCCGTGTATATTTCCTGGTGAAATGGCTGCTTGTGTCTAAAAAGTTAATGAACCGCATTTACAATGAATTAAGTGCACCTGATTCATTTATTCATAAGTCCAATTAATGGGTTTATTGTTGAACAACCTAGACAGCTCTTTATATGAGTAATATTTAATCGGTACAAAATCAGAATATAGATAAAATGATAGCATGGAATATGTGTTTAAGAGATTGATGTATGTACAATAGAAATACTGGCAAAATAATCATAAATATGATGTGCATGTATACATCTTTATCGCAACTTTCTTCTTTTCCACCACATAATTCATTCTTAACCTTGTGCACAATTGGCTTGATGGACATCACAATGACACGAGCCAGTCTAAAATAAGTCAAAGTATGTAAACATGAGGGTATTTTAATAACATGGAAGATGTATTAAGGAAGCTAAAAGTAGAATAGCCAAAAGCAAAAGTAGAGTTTCTAAAGGTAAACTATATTCTCGGCATTCGAAAGTCTGGGGAGTCAAGCATTGGTAGTACCTTTAGTAAGGCTAACTCTCATGTCCTTTTCAAGGCCTATTCACCACTGGTCAAATGCCTTACTGCCAGCTCACGTCTGTGACTCCTAGTAGCTGTCAGCATGCGACAGCGGCCATCCCCCCTACCCGGGCAACAGCTGTGACAGGCTGGCTAAACCAGGCATGGGTAGCCGATCAGGTGTACAAACCAATCGGTGAACTAGGGTATGCCTACCCAGCATGTGAAGACAGGATTCGGTAGACTGCGCGGCAGAAATCATTGATGATTCAACGGGCAAGACGGCGTTTACCTGCAAAGCGTTTGGAAAGAAATGAGTACGGCAAGGTACGTAGAGCGCCCTGGTCAACCACTGCACCTGTATTCGTCTCCAGTCGTCTTGACTTGTCTTGCCACTGGACTCAGATGGACTCAGGCGAGAGAGTGAGGTCGACGAATTACGCAACTCTTCCTCACTTTAATCCAATTCATCGCGTAAGTCATTGATTCATAATATTCTCGGCAATATGTCTTTGTCAATCACGGTGAAGAAAGCGTTCTTAAGAGCTATATCGAGCGGTCCCAGATGTACGTATGCGAATCATGGACAATTAGTAGTCAGGCGAGTAATTATGTGGAAAGCTGCGGAGATGTGGTTTTATAGACGAATGCTGAGAATCTAGCCACGACCACAGCCACAACGACCAACTCCACTACCACCACCACCACTACTACCACCACCACTACCACCACTACATCCACCACTACCACCACCACTACATACCACCACCACTATTACCACCACCACCACCACCAGCTACCATCCACCACCACCACTACCACCACTACTACCACCACCACCACCACTACCACCACCACTACTACTACTACATCCACCACACCACTACCACCACCACTACTATCACCACCACCACCACCACCACCACAACTACCACTCCACGATCACTACGAATACCACCACGACCAACTACTACCACTACCACCACCACTACTACAACCACTACGAATTCCACCACTTCCACCACCACCACCACCACCACTATAACCACTACCATCATAACTACTACCACCATCATTACAACCACCACTAACACTATCAGCGCCACCACAACTATCACCACCACCGCCACTACCACCACCTACCATCACAACCGCTACATCACAACCGCTACCACCAACAATACCACTATCAAACCTTCACTACTGCTATCATCACAACCACGACCACCTCCACCATCACCACCACTACCACAATCACCACCACCACTACCACTACCACCACCACCACTACCACCACCACAATCACAACCACAACCATCATCATCATCATCTTATTGTTGCTGATTCTCCTCTCTCTCCTCATGTATAATCCTGCTGCTGCTTCCCTCTTCTTCTTTTTTCAAATTCTTCTCATACACTTTTACTTCGTCTTTTTCTTCTCCTCCTTCTACTCCTCTTCTTCTTTCTTTCTTGTCTTTCTTTTTCTTTTCCACCTCCTCCTCTTTCTCGTGACCTCAGCTTTGATGATGATGATGATGATTATGATGAAGATAAATCACTACCAAAGGCCTCTGATATTTGTCATCACAAATTCAAGCTATTTTCAGTGTCATGTCCTGTTCTAAATAAAATTCAACAATGATATATCGGCAGACAGATTATCGAGGATCCTGAGAGGCCTTCAGTGTGATGAGAAATAAATAGATAGGTGATTATCTGGCTGAAGCTCCGAGAACTGTACACATACAGTTTTTATTTTAAATCCTGTGATTTCTTGATACATGGAAATTATTTCAAGAGTTCATGCGGGGTACAAGTGCTGGGGAATGCCGGTGTGTAATTGATGGGTGTACCATGACAGAAACGTGTTGGCACCGGGGAACCACGGACACATTAGGGGCATGGTTACACGAGAGAGAGAGGGGAGAGGAAGGGGAAGAGAGAGGAGAGAGGGTGGAGATGAGAGGGAGGAGGGAGATGAGAGAGGGGAGAGAGGGGGAGAGAGAAAGAAAGGGAGAAAGAATGAAAGAGCGAGAGAGACGTAGAGAGACGTGGAGAGAGGGAGAGATAGGAGAGAGAGAGCGAGAGAAAGAAAGAGGGTGAGAGAGAGAAAGAGAGATAAAATGAAAGAGAGAGAGCAAAAGAGAGTGGGAGGGAGGCAGAGAGAGGGGGAGAGAAGAAAAGAGAGAGAGAAAGAGGAAGATAAAGAGAGAGAGCGAAAGAAAGAGGGAGAGAGAGAGAGAGAGGAGAGCTAGGTGGAGAGAGAAAGAGATGGAGAAAGAGCGAGAGATCGAGAGAGAATGAGAGAGAGGGAGAAAGAGAGAGGAAGAGAGAAAAATATATAGAAAGAGCCATAGTCTCAACGGTCAGAAACAGAACCTATGCATCATGGGACGATAAGCACTTGCTCTTTTATTCATTGGTCAGTACTTATCACATGACTATGACATGATCATGTTCAACGTACGGAATTACGCGCGGTGCGGCACGAACGAATTTCAAATTAACGCCCCTTATATATAAACAAAAATGTAATGGTAATAACACAGAAACAAAAGTGTCTTCCAAAGTGAAACAACAACACGGTGAAAGTAGCCAGTCTAAAATAAGTTACTATAGTTAATGTATTGGTATATTAATAGTCGACTGTGTGTCGACGTGGTTACGAATGTAAATCATAATCCCGCATACCGCGTTCGAAACACAGCTGTGGGAGATATGGGAACATATCGTCTTGTGTTGCTTTCCATACAAAGGTTTGAGTAATGATCGTTCAGAAAGCAATGGCGAACTACTACATGAAAACTTGCCAATAAATTACAAACAGCCCACAAATGTTGGGATGAACTGAAACGTCCTGTAAATGATATACAACTAACTTTTTAATAACACGGAAAATGTATTAGGGAAGATAAAAGTAGAATAGCCAAAGAAACAAAAGCGTTTCAAAAAACCATAGCTATTCTCGTCAACCATTATATTTTGGTCAATAAACGTAAGAAAAAAGAGTTCTTAAGAATAATATCGAGCCACTCCAGATGTACGTATGCGAATCATCGTTAATTAAGCAGACATGCAAGTAATTATATAGGAGATGTGGAGATGAGAATGGTGAGAAATATTTTAGGCAGATAGAAGGAGTAATTAGATCAATTGAAAGGAGTTACCTCGCAAAGAGAAATGGCTACTTGCCAACTGAATATAGTCCATATTCTGTGTGCACGTCATGAGAAAGGGGACAGTCGAAGTATGTCGCAATATCGAGAACGTTGGCGAGGGGTTGATGCTGTGTGAGACCGAGAGAACATGCTAGACAATTTGAAATCATGACATAAATTAACAGCAGTATAAGTAATGATTGACAGGACATGAACAGTGAGCTGGGGAAAGACATGATCGCCAACGCCACAGGGCATGGACTGTAAGAAGAAGAAAAGTGGCGAGGAAAGCCAGTGAGCATTGATGGATGTACCAAGCCAGAGACATGATGGGAATGGCGATTCCTCGACATAGGGGTTAGCTCATTACAAGTGAGACACGAGGGGCACAAGAGAGTTAATGCCTTTGTTGTTGGAGTCTGGATGGCACGGGGGTTAATGGGCATGTCTAGCAAGACAATGGTCAGGGTTCGATCACTGTCAGAGATATATTCCCCCCCACCCATACACCATCCCCCACCCCAGATCCGTTATTTAATCATTTTAAAACAGTATATAAGCATTCAAACCAAAACAATATATTCCCTTGGTGAATGTTGACATTAAAGTCACAAACAATATAAGTATATTGCACAATTTCTTGTCTGTCACATGTCGCTGCGTCTCGTCACATGAATACTGCAGTGTGTGTGCGTACGTGCGTGCGCGCGCGCGTGTGTGTGTGTGTGTGTGTGTGTGTGTGTGTCCCATTGATTAAGAAAGACATTTCTTTGAATGTCCGTGGTTAAGAAAGACATGTCGCTGAATGTCCACTGGTTAAGCAATGCATTTCCTTGAATGTCCAATGGTTAAGAAAGACATTGACGTTCGAAAGCCGAATGCAAACAAGGTGTGCCAAATATTTCGGTAAGCTCCTAGCCATACACCGAGGCTGCTCGTAACTTCAATAGTTGAGAGGTATGGTGAATACGCTCTCATCTGAAGGTCTCTGTGGCGGAGTGGCTAAGCCGTTAGCCTCAAGTTTCGAAGGTTGTGGGTTTGATTCAGGACTATTTAATTTTCTCTGATGCTCTTTGAGTGAGGGTGTGGAAAGGGGTGGAGGTGTCGTTTCTGGAGCTAGGGAGTTCGTGCTTTGATCGACGTGTTCGGCAGGCCACCCTGTGGAAAGAGACAGAGCCATGTGGGGTCAAACCCGGTGCCAGGAAGTCAACACTCTTTACGCTCTTTAAACACTACAACGAGCTCAGTTTGGCCGAATGGATAAGAGCCCTCATTCTTGAACATCCAGTGTGCTGATGCCGAGGTAGCGGTTGCAACCTCTATACCGGTCTTTTGGACTAAAATGTTTTCTTCAAGTACCTCTGAAGTTAGAGTGGGTTCGCTTGATGGCGACGGGCACGGGTAATAGAGGAAAGCTAATCCACACGCAAAAAGTACAAAATCAGCTCATGCTACTACTTTAAGTTCAATGCTAGTGAGAAAAAATAAAACTCACTACCATTTCAAATCTAGCCTGTACAGGAAGAGCGACGAGATGCCAGGCAGCCAACAAGATATCGTCATCCATATCATTACTATCATCTATCAATCATAATCATCATCATAATGTATCAGAACGTGGCTTCCATTAAGGGAGTCCGCACAGTTTCTCGATCTATCATCAGTTCCTCTTCCTCAAGCATTTACATCCCCTAGGGCTTTTAAAATGTCGTGCTTCTCTATCCTTGCTTTCTCTACCAGGAATTCGATCTTCTGTTCTTTCCAAACCAATGTTTTGTTTGAGTTGTTATGTTGAGTTGAGCTACGAACCGGCATCACCGCACCCAGGACAGTCCCATACGTGCTCCGCCCCCCTCGTTCAACAGCCAGCGAAGAGTCACACTACTAATCGTTCCCACCGCTATCTTAATGAAAGTTTTACTGATCTTCCCTCCCAGTTTTAAGATTCTTTCAGAATCCCAGCCGTTCCCCCGAACTCCCATTCTTTCCACATACTGGTTCTCAATCTCTTTCCCCAATTTCTCCATCTGGCCCCACAGGCGCACGACCACCTCTTTCTTGTCTTTAGGTAATCTACCACCAAGAGGTGCATTCCCTGCCAGCCTATCAGCCTGTTCATTCCCCCCGTACTCCTGCATGGCCATGGTAAAAGATCGAAACACCTCTCATAATGCGTGACCTCTGAAGCGATGGTGAGCAATTCCTCACGAAACATTCCTTTCTCCACCTTACTAAGCATCCTCCTTGAGTCCGTAATGAATGCAATGTGTTTTGCAGTCGTCTCTTCTAACCAACGGAATACCGCTGTTACTGCTTCCACGTCCAACCTCATGATGTGGGTTTTGTATTGTTTAACATGGCCAAGTACTTCAGTTCCGTGACAACCAGCTGTTGATGAGCCAATTGTCTTCGATGTTTCCACCTGGTAGAATGTCAGAATGTTTCTTCTACCTCCGGGTGCACGATATTTTAATGATTTTTGTGGATCATTTAAGTTTAAACGCCCTGACTTTCATCTTTCGTGCTTGCGAAATGGTACGTGTCTAACATGCATATGTTGCCACAGGGAAGATACATGTTGTCAACAACGTTATCTTAATTTGTTTGCTGGTGTTGTATCTCCAGCATTTTTGTATGTTTAAAATGAGTGGATCTGCGATAAAGCTGTGGAAATGTAAATACTATAAAATAACACTGTAATTCAGCGTCGGATTCTTAGATAAGGAGTACAATGTGTTCATTTGATAATCTTTTCATTGCGCTCTTTGTCAAAATCTGTCCACTCTTCTGGTGCGGTTATTGTGCAGTAAATGTAGTCACTGTATTGTATGCCCGGTGTTTACATGTTGTTTTATCTATTGAGCTGTCTAGCTGATGCAGCCCAGTCGCGGCAATTTCCTGTTTTCTGTTTTACTGTTCTGTAAAGCTGCAGAAAGTCGTGTTATATTATATTGCTCACCGATTTAACACTTTTTGTTTTGCTTCGCTCGCTTTGAACTTAATCATAGTCCATACAAGTGATACTACTTCTAGTTCACTGGCCTGTTTTATTGCGTGTGGATTAGTTTCCAATATTACCAATGTCCCTCGCCATTAGATGAACCCATTCCGACTTCAGAGGTACTTGTAGTTTACGTCCGTAAGTCAAGGACGAGAAGTCTACACAGTTTAGTCCAACTGGTAGGTGTAGGGAGTTAACCTGCTATCCCGACATCAGCACACCGGATGATTAATAATGAGATGTCTTATCCACTCAGCAATTGTTTAAAGTCCTGCACTGCTATGCTCAGATTTCAGCGTGTTGTTGATTATGAGGTTCAGTTGATGGTAACATGTCCCAGTGTTGTTGATTATGATGCTTAGTTGTTGGTATCATTTCCCAGTGTTGTTGATTGGGATGTTTAGTTGATTGCTAACATTTCCCAGTGTTGTTGATTATGATGTTTAGTTGTTGGTAGCATTTCCCAGTGTTGTTGATTGGAATGTTTAGTTGATGGTAACATTTCCCAGTGTTGTTGATTTGGATGTTTAGTTGTTGGTAACAGCTTCCCATGTTGTTGATTGTGGGGTTCAGTTGATAGTAACAGTTCGCAGTGTTGCTGATTGGGATGTTCAGTTGATAGTAACAGTTCGCAGTGTTGTTGATTGGGATGTTCAGTTGATGGTAACAGTTCAGTGTTGTTGATTGGGATGTTTAGTTGATGGTAACAGTTCATTGTTGTTGATTGTGATGGTTAGTTGATAGTAACAGTTCACAGGTTTGTTGATTGTGATGGTTAGTTGATAGTAACAGTTCGTAGTGTTGCTGATTGGGATGTTCAGTTGATAGTAACAGTTCATTGTTGTTGATTGTGATGGTTAGTTGATAGTAACAGTTCACAGGTTTGTTGATTGTGATGGTTAGTTGATGCTAACATTTCCCAGTGTTGTTGATTGGGATGTTTAGTTGATGCTAACATTTCCCAGTGTTGTTGATTGGGATGTTTAGTTGATGCTAACATTTCCCAGTGTTGTTGATTGGGATGTTTAGTTGATGCTAACATTTCCAGTTGTTGTTGATTGGGATGTTTAGTTGATGTACATTTCCAGGTGTTGTTGATTTGGGATGTTTAGTTGATGCTAACATTTCCCAGTGTTGTTGATTGGGATGTTTAGTTGTATAGGTAACAGCTTCCAGTGTTGTTGATTGTGATGGTTAGTTGATAGTAACAGTTCAGTGTTGTTGATTGGATGTTTAGTTGATGGTAACAGTTCAGTGTTGTTGATTGGGATGTTTAGTTGATGGTAACAGTTCAGTGTTGTTGATTAGGATGTTTAGTTGATGGTAACAGTTCAGTGTTGTTGATTGTGATGTTTAGTTGATGGTAACAGTTCAGTGTTGTTGATTGTGATGTTTAGTTGATGGTAACAGTTCATAGTGTTGCTGATTGGGATGTTCAGTTGATAGTAACAGTTCAGTGTTGTTGATTGGGATGTTCAGTTGATGGTAACAGTTCAGGGTTGTTGAATGGGATGTTTAGTTGATGGTAACAGTTCATTGTTGTTGATTGTGATGGTTAGTTGATGGTAACAGTTCACAAGTTTGTTGACTGTGATGTTTAGTTGACATTAACAGTTCTCAGTGTTATTGGTTGTGATGTTTAGTTAATAGTAAAAGTTCCTAGTGTTATTGATTGTGACGCCAAGATATACACACTTTGTGATATTTTCAAGCAATGCATTGTTGATTTTGATGGTTAGTTGAAATACAGTTATGTGTGTGGATATATGTTTCAATATCAGGTAAAGATAACGATCTTCAGTGTGTCTGTTGACATATATGACTAACTAATCTCTTAGCTATATTTTAAAGGAGGTCCGTTTTATATGAATATCTGAGTTCTGAAATTGGATTTCCGTCAGTTTTGAATCGATAAATGTTGTAATTAACCTCATCATTTTTAATCTTTGTTGTAACTTCTCAATAGATGTTGAGCAACGTATGTTGTGAGAATACAGACAGATCTTACCACCCTTTCATCTAATTCATTCATTCAGTAGCATGTCACATGCAGAACCTCGCTCCATAACAACCTTCCGGAAAACCTCTCGATCATAAGCAAGTTGACCCGCGTCCGATACATCCCTCTGGAGATCATCCGCCACATCCTGCACCCATCTTCTCTTTGACCTTCCTCTTCCTCTCTTCCCAGGCATATACCCCTCCATTATTGTTCTCTCCAAACTTTCGTGACGTTTTAAGTGACCAAAATATTTCAATTTTCTTTGTTTTATCGTTTTTAATAGCCAACCTTCTTCAATATTCAGCTCTTGAAGTATGATGCATTTGTTCTTTTCTTTACCCAAGATATTCTTAGAACTCGTCTATAACATTTATATTCAAAGGCATTTATGCGCTGCTCAGCTTGTTTAGTAAGTGTCCAGGTCTCACAGGCGTATGTTGCAATGGGAAAGATGTATGCTCTTAAAAATTTAATCTTTGTAGATCTGTCTGTCCCATTCCATAATGTATTCAGTTGTCTTAGTCTTTGAAGAGCAATTGATAGTCGTCGTTTATTTTCTTTCATTGTGTCGCCATTATTGGTAATCAATGACCCAAGATATTCGAAATATTCCACCACCTCCAATGTTTCCTCATTAACATATATTTCTTTCTCCATAGTGGTTTTATCTGTATGCATTATCATCTAATACCAAGTTTATATTTCAACGGCTGCCCTGACAGCCTGTTTATTATTTATGATGTAATTATTCAACTAAGTTAATCATTTGTGCCGAAAACGCAATATATCTCTTGATAGTTCAGTTTCTGATGTTGATCACAGTTTGGGCCTTACTGTAATCTACCAATTATGAAGATCTATCTACACTGGGCTCTGTGTATTAATCAAATTTGATTGTCACGTTGAAGATTTGAATCCTGGTTATTTTGACCTGTCCACACTTTGCTAGCAGGACTATCTCTTTCTATAAAAACCATTAGTAACTCCAAGGTCAGAATTATACCCCCCCCCCACACCCTCCCCCTCCCCCACCAAAAAAAAACAAAACATTACCCCGTATGCACGACAATCATCTTCGGATTATAAACCTGTGAGGATAAAACCGTCGGCAGCTGCTTTTGCGACTGACTCAATCACAGGACTATCATTCTGATCCGGTGATGGACCCTACTATAACTTCTCCTTGAGGTTGAACGGGGTAATGGTAATGGTAGAATGGAAATCGAAGGCCAGCTAATACAGCTGAAAGAATATGTGGGCGAGATCATGACAATACATACACCTGCCAAGCCGAACATCAGCCACCGTCATTGAACATTACCACGGAACAAATTAGAAAATCTACGAACACTTTCACCAACCATCAGCATCATCATCATGTACCCTGCCGGCTGGCGTAGGAGTTTATGTCCCTCCACGTATCTCAGTCTTTGGTGTTAAGAATCAACTCTGTTGATGATATTCTTCCATTCCACAGTATCAGCCCATCCAGCATCATTTCTCGTCGTCTGCCTTTTCCTCTTTTCGCATTGATCTTTCCAGTTATCACGATGTTCTGAGATGCCTCTCTCCTCATCACATGACTAAAGAAAGCCGTAGTTCTATTTATTGTGGGATACATACTGTTCCAGTTTCATTAACCTTTTCATCAACCAACGGGTTGCTTCACTTCTGGAATCCGGTAACATACAGTAGAATGGAAATCGTCAACTTTAATCAAATATGTTTCCTTTGTTTGTTTATTCATCATTTTGAAGCAGGACAGTTGCAGAACGTCGTACCCATCACCGCGAGCGGAAAAGTCACCCAGTCTCTTGCCGTCCCGCCTGCCTCATACCCCTTCGTGACCCCTCATTCCCCCTCATATCCCCTCGTGTCCCCTCTTGTCCCTCTTGTCCCCTCTTGTCCCTTTATGCCCCTTTATCATCTCCTCATGCCCACTCATACCCCATCATGCCCCTTCATGCCCATCTCATGCACCCTCATGTCCAATGTATCCGCAATGGCTGATATGCCTGAATGTCTCCTGATAACATTATATTTTTTTAAAGAAAATTGTATAACTATGTAATGACTAAAGATTTTTTAAAAACAAACATCATTAAAATAATTAATGTTAAACTACAACTAAACAAAGATGTCAGCATAAATTAAAATGTTGACTTCTGGCCCTTGACATGGAAACGTAGATTACAAATGCCTCAGAAGTCGGAGTGGATACACCTGATAGCGAGGGGCTTTGATAATAAGTAAAGCTAATCCAAACGCAAAAATAAATCAGTACACCAGAAGTGGTGAGTGGCACCATACAGTCTTGACAGACCAAATTATGTGAGTTGGAATTTGACCAAAATTCCATCACAATGCCTGGGCAGAGCTTCAGAAAACATGTGGTGCCCAAACGACATGTTCCCTCTCTCGGCCTTGCCTTGTTTGATCCAGAGGAATGGATAACCAATACGTCTGGAACAAGGTAGGCTGCAGAGGCTGGCGGCTCAGCGTCAAACCTCCGAGACCTCGCCTCCACGAGCAGGAGACGAGCGATGACCAGACCCTAAACCCTTGGGATTTGACTTAGAAGCGTTCAGCCAAATCCAGAAGGTAAGGGTCGCACCAGAAGTAGTAGCAATATATATTTTTATATGCGAATGTGTGCAACGCACTGCGAGCGCTAACAAGTCAAGTCGCATTATTCTGTCAAGAAGCCTGATCAGCGGGAAAATGTCACGTTGAAAGTCCAACAACAAGAAATACGCTGTTGCCAAGATGTGCAGCGTGGGAGCCGACAACAAGAAGAAGAACGTCGAGAGCCCACCTGCTAGCTGCATCAAAGAGCCTGATACTACAGCCATCACTGAAGCTACTACGAGGGAGAAGATTGACCGCCCAACACAGCCAAGAACCAAGACAGCAGAGAAGGAGGAGAAAGACACCAGAGTCGGAAACACCGACTCGAAAACATTCCGATGGGTTGTCAAGCGGATTCCTGTGGAGCTGACAGATAATTTTCTCCTTTGTCTTTATACCATTTCTGATGTTTGCCCTCCATACAACACGTTCAGCGGCGACTTGCTCCCAATGTGCATTATCAATGCCTGTATCAATCATGTCCCGCTTACACACATCTTTGTATCGTAGTAGAGGCTGACCCTGAGATCATGCACCATCTTACGTCTCACACGCTCGCTGTGTGACTTATCTGCAATAATTCTCTCCTAATATATAAATGTGTGTGTGTGTGTGTGTGTGTGTGTGTAGACTACGCTGGGGTTCAAAGCAAGCGAATGCAACAAATAATATTTAAAAATGGTACATGACACCTCAAACAGAAAGACATTTCAAACACCTAATATAAAGCGTTGACACGAATTATAAGGGACTAGCTGACCCGGCCCGCCTTCGCCCAGTCCCTGGTGGGGAGCATCTCATTTAATTCATATAAGTAGTCATATAAGTTCTCGTTCCCGTTACCGACTGTCTGTCTGTCTGTCTGTCTGTCTGTCTGTCTGTCTTTCTTTCTGTCTTTCTGTCTGTCTGTCTGTCTGACCCGGCCCAGCATCGCCCAACTCCTGGTGTGGAGCATCTCATTTAATTCATATAAGTAGTCATATAAGCTCCCGATCCCGTTCCCGACTATCTATCTGTCTGTCTGTCTGTCTATATGTCTGTCTGTCTGTCTGTCTAATCCGGCCCGGCTTCGCCCAGCCCCTGATGGCGAGCATCTCATTTAATTCATATAAGTAGTCATATAAGTTCCCGTTCCCGACTCTGTCTGTCTGTCTGTCTGTCTGTCTGTCTGTCTGTCTGTCTGTCTGTCTGTCTGTCTGTCTGTCCCTCCCTCTCTGTCTGTCTGTCTGTCTGCCTGTCTGTCTAATCATTTATTGGTTGCAGTTAGAACAACCTTAGATAAACGAAGACCAACTTACAAAAAGCATTAGAAAGAGCACTTGAAAGGTCTTTACATCTTCCCCAACAATTAACTTGGGTAAATGGAGCAGCGGCAGCAGCATCAGCAGAAGAAGGAAAAGGAGGAGTAGGAGCTGGGAGGAGGAAGAGGGAGGCGGAGAGAGGAGGAGGAGGGAGGAGGAAGGAGGAGGAGGAGTAGGGAGGAATAGGAGGGAGGAGGAGGGATTAGGAGGAGGAGGAGAGAGGAGGTAGGAGAAGGGAGGAGGAGGGAGGAGGAAGGAGGAGGCAGGAGGAGGAGGCAGGAGGAGGCAGGAGGAGCGAGGAGGAGGAGGAGGGTAGGAGGAGGAAGAGGGAGGGGGAGGAGGAGGGAGGAGGAAGGAGAAGGAGGGAGGAGAAGAACGCAGGGGGAGGAGGAGGAGGGAGGAGGAGGGAGATGGAGGAGGAGGGAGGAGGGAGGAGGAGGAGGAGGAGGAGGAGGGAGGAGGCGGAGGGAGGAGGCGGAGGGAGGAGGTGGAGGGAGGAGGCGGAGGGAGGCGAGGAGGAGGAGGGAGGAGGAAGAGGGAGAAGGATGAAGGGGAGGAGAAGGAGGGGAAGGATGAGGAGGGAGTAGGAGGAAGGGAGGAGGAGGAGGAGGGAGGTGGAGAGAGGAGGAGGTAGGAGGAGGAGGAGGATGAGGGGGAGGACGTAGGAGGAGGAGGGAGGGAGGGAGTAGGAGGAGAGAGGAGGAGAAGGGAGGAGGAGGAAGAGGAGTGATTAGGAGGGAGGGAGGAAGTAGGGAGAAGGAGGACGAGAAGGAGGAGGAGGGAGGGAGGAGGAGGGAGGAGGAGGAGGAGGAGGAGGAGGGAGGAGGAGGAGGAAGAGGGAGGAGGAGAAGGGATGTGGAGGGAGGAGGAGGGAGGAGGTAGAGGTAGGAGGAGGGAAGAGGAGAGAGGATGAGGAGGGAGGAGGAGAAGGGAGGAGGAGAGGGAGGAGGAGGAGGAGGTAGGGGGAGGAGGTAGGGAGGGGAGGGAGGAGAAGGGGAGGAGGCGGGATGAGGGGGAGGACGTAGAATTAGAAGGAGGGAGGAGGAGGGAGTGGGAGGAGAGAGGAGGAGAAGGGAGGAGGAAGGAAGGGGAGTGATTAGGAGGAGGGAGGAGGGCGAGGAGGTAGGAGGAAGAGGGAGGAGGAGGGAGGAAGGAGGAGGAGGAGAAAGAGGGAGGAGGAGGAGGAGAGGGAGGAGGGGGAGAGGAAGAGGAAGAGGGTAGGAGGAGGAGGGGAGAGGAGGAGGAGGATTTTAACGCATATGCCTGTAGACAACTGCAGCGAAAAGGTGGGTCTGTCTATCTATCTGACCCGGCGTGGCTTTGCCCAGCTCCTGGAGGGTAGCGTCTCATTAAATTCATACAACAAAAAAAGTAACTTAAAAGAATGTCCTTCCACACACCATCCATTATTTTTAATGAAAACTCTTTCTAATCACCTGCATGACTACAGTAACTTCTTAAGCATAAAAAGATGAGTTACAATGTTATGCATTGTGCATTATTTTTATGAAAAATTTGAAAATGCCTTAAAGATTGTATCATTATTTATTATAACTCATATGCCGGTACATAACTATAGACACAGAGTTTATAAATCTTTGAAAACGATGCCACAATATGACTATAAGTTATACAGAAAAGTTATGCCCCTTGAAATAACTTTTACAGAGTTAAGTCCCCTGAGATATATGAAATTATAATGAAAAGTGAAAAATGAAATAATATTGGGTAAGCAGCCGATTTCACACTAAAAAAATATGACAGTGGGCTGCACTGGAATGAAAGGAAGACGTGTAGAAAATTTCATCTCAATCGGATGGGCCGTTCGCGAGCGCATAAAGGACATACGGACAGATAGACAGACAGACAGACAGACAGACAGACAGACAGACGGAGATCGCAATTTATATATAAGATGAATGCTGCTATTTTTATAACGTGCCACATCTAATTTAAATGTGCCTTCTATAGCACCTGACAAAGTGTCTTCTATGCAGTCCAAATGATTCTCAATATGCAACGACAAGAACAATACACATTAAATACTCCAAACATAACCGTCGTGACATCTTTATACCGCAAGTATGTTATTTACTTATTTCTGTATTTTTTTCCAACACGATAGAAGCATGCGCTGAAACGCATCACGTCATAGTCTTTCAGTAACGTCATTTTTCCGACGTACAAGGCAACCTGATTGCAAGACAGTCGATCGACCGCTAATTGCAGTCTCAAATGTCATTCATAGACATGTGAATGTTGATAACAGGTTTAGCCAAGTCAGACAAAAATAAAAATCGATGGAAGGCAACTTTGGCGGCCCCGTGATTCACAGGAAACGTCTACATTTTGATGGTGAGAATGCAGTAGAATTAATCATAGAATGGCAACGGGCATCTGTAACGGTGGTGAACGCCACACGGATTGTCTAAGATGATAATGATGATAGTGTCTGGATGTGAATAAATACGTTACCATAAGTGATTTATTTTTCTTCGTTCGCTTTGAATTCGAGCGTAGTCCACGATGGACTAATTGTTTGCGTGTGGATTAGCTTTCCTTATTACCAGTGTCCTTCGCCATCAGGCGCATCCACTCCGACTTCTGAGGTATTTGTAATTTACGCTTCCAAGTCAAGAACGAGAAATCAACATTTCAGTTCAACTGATTTGTGTAGGGGTTAAACCGACAGCCTCATCATCAGCACACTGGAATGTTTATATGGAGCGCTATATCTATGACTTCCATAAACAATGATTAAACAGAATAATGATTTTAAAAGCAGAAAAAGATTCAACAAACAGCATATGATGAGATTCAGGTAACAGATAGTGAACAGATTCAGTTAACATATGATGAGATTCAGTTAACGTATAGTGAGATTCAGTTAACATATGATAAGAGTCAGTTAACATATGACGAGATTCAGCTGACATGTGAAGAGATTCAGTTGACATATGATGAGATTCAGTGAACATATGACGAGATTCAGTTAACACTCCTCCAAGAGTTAATGCTCCAAAGTGACACTAACAGATTGACGTCATTGAATGTTTAAAAGCCAATGCACTTTAAAAGCACTGGTAAGACGCAATGTCTAGATCAGGGGTCACCAAACTTTAACTGACAAAATGACGAGCGCGGGCCGGATAGTCATTCTGTACAATACTTGCGCCGGTCTCCGTGGCGAAGGTCTTACGGACGCGGTTCGTAATCCCGTATACCCGCGTTCGAAATACAGCTGCGTGCGATTTGGCAGCAGACAACGTTGCGCTGATTTTTACGCTATGCTATGGGTGCCGGTCGTTTAGAAGGCAATGATAAACTACTGAACGTAAACTTGCCAAGACATCAACAACAGTATACAATGCTTGTGTTGACTGCAAACGTCCTGTAAAGGATATGCAACTAACTTTATCAATAATTGCAAGCTAGATCGAAAGCTCTGGGGGAAAAAGACGAAAAACTAAGTTAATCATGGGAAGGGCGTGCAATTCACACAAAACAAAGACAACCAACATATTCATTTACTAAACAAAGTTATCAAAGAAGGCGACGTTAGCAAAAAGATAGTTACATCAGACCTAATGTGCACATATCCGAATCTCACAAACTACCATCTTCTACACCCATCTTCTCTTTGGCCTTCCTCTTCCTCTCTCCCCAGGCATATACACCTCCATTATTGTTCTAAGGCACAGACATAGCTATTATATTCCTACATTCCTATTTAAACTATTAAGGTTCATTAAAAACTCACCCCACAGCAGATAATCGTCAATCCACAATCAAGATCCTCTTGGATCTTTTGGATCTTCACAGTGCCTGTCTGCCCTCTTAACTGCGGTCTGTAAACAACAGTGGCCACGCTCGGCCGTGGCTGGGGCATGTTCACCCATCTGCATGGTAGTGGCTCAGAGGGATGAGTTCAAACCCCCTGCTGAAAATTAGACATCAGCATCTCTTCGGCCTCAGTTGTTCTCAAGGTCAAAGAGGCGGGAACATGGCGTGACTGCGTTCTTATAGGCACACCAACACAACATCTCAGCATCCTATGCATTTTTTACCAGGGTATCATGGGATATGCTACACCATACTCTTGAAGAGCCGCGGCAGGCGGCTTCATTTGGTAATAAAATATATCTCATAATAAGGTTTGTAAAATATATAAATAGAGCCGCCAAATAAATAGCCTAGAGCAGCCAGGGGGTCTCCGCACGTGTGAAGATCTCCTGCTATTCTAAACATAATATTTACATTTAAATTGTATCACAACGTCTCGTGTTTCATACGTCAAACAAGTTCGAGTACCGCCGGCGGGCCGGATGAAATGACGTCGCTGGCCGGATCCGGCCCGCGAGCCGTAGTTTGGTGACCCCTGGTCTAGATAATATAAAAAAGAAACACAGCAAAATGGGTTAGTCTTCAGCGTGGTCAAACAGTCCTTGTTAATTAAGATAAAATGAGAGAACAAGTGTTGCGAAGTTCCCATCTATTTCTGATCCCACAAAATACAGGGAATATCAGTGCAAGCTAAAATATCCTTTTATTGAAAGGTTACAAAGAACAATGTAGATTTATAGAAGACAAAGGTACAGCAAATGTTGCGTATTTGCTGAGACAATTAATTGAACGTTCAATAGAAGTAAACAAACACCCACATCTTGGTTTCATTGAATACACAATGGCTTTCGGTAAAGTAAGACATATCGGTATGATAAAGATGCTTGGAGATCTATAAATTAAAGCGAAAGATATTAAACTTATAAGAACATATAATGTGAACACGCTGCCATAAAAACTGATAATGAAGTAGGTCAATGCTAGCCTATACAGAGACAAGAATGCATAATGTCTGCAGATCTTTATTCCCGATGTGGTGAAATTGTTATCGTAAAATAATGGAGGGTGTGGGAGGAATTACCATTTGAGAATATAACGCCAGTAATAAACGATTCGCAGATGATACAGTATTGATTACAGACACTGAACAGGGTCTACAGTGTGTGACAGATGCGGTTATTGTAGACAGTGAGCAATTTGGGTTAGAACAAAATTGTAAGAAAACAGAAATTGTGGTCGTCTCTTTGATTTACTTTGATGTAACAGCCAAGTGCGTAATCTTGCCAAGAAATCAACATACAGCTGAAAGATGCTGGTGTTGACAGCGATGTCCTGTAAAGGATATGAATAAAAAAAAACAAAAAAAAAAAACATCCAAGTAACAGACAGAACTACAAAAATCAGATTTTTAAAAGCACGCATCTTTCCCATTGTAACGTATGCCTGTGAGACTTGGACACTTACTAAACAAGCTGAACAGCGCATACATGCCTTTGAATACGAGGGCGAGTCAATAAGTAAGTCAGACAGTTATGTTGGATGGCAGATAAATGTAGATGGTGGTTTATACAGGTCTCATTAGTTGACAGCAACATCGAACTTTATATTCCCGTTCATCAGGTGGCGCTAGGTGTCTCATGTGCATGCGCAGCGCATAAACAAAATGGCAACTGTACTTACGGAGTGTACAACCAAAGAGCAAAGTGCTGTTGTGCGATTTTTGTGGGCAAAAGGCCTGCCTGCAAAGGACATTCGTAAGGAAATGCTTCCTGATTTTGCTGACAAATGTTTGTCCCGTAAAGCGGTGCAGAGCTGGGTAGAAAATATTTCTCAAGGACGCGAATGAAGCCGAATTTGAATGTGAAGTGAAAACGTGGTTTTGTAAAACATAGCAGGCAGTTCTATGCAGCCGGATTGGGAGGAATTATAAAGTATTGGGATAAGTGCATCAATGTTGGTGGAAATTATGTTGAGAAATAAAGGGAAAATGTATGTATAAAAATAAACTCTTGTCAAAGTCGTTATCATTTTTAGTTTTTTTACTACACCCATTTGTGACTTAGTTTTTGACTTCCCCACATATAAATGTTATAGACGAGTTCTTATAATACCTTGGATAAAGAGCATAAAAAATGCATCCATACATCAAGAGCTGCATATTGAAGAAGGTTGGCTATTAAAGACGATAAAACAAATGAAATTGAAATATTCTGGTCATTTGAAACATCACGAAAGTTTGAAGAGAACAATTATTGGGGGGGGGGGGGGTATAGGCGTAAGAAGAGAGAAAGAGGAAGGCCAAAGAGAATATGGGTGCAGGATGTTGTGGATGATCTCCAGATGGGAGTATCGGACGCAGGACATCTTGCTTATGATCGAGAGATTGTCAGGAAAGTTGTCATTGGAGCGAGTTTCTGCAATGGGCATGCTACTGAACGAATGAACGAATGAACATCCAAGTAAATGGGAACATTCTTTAACAAATGAATTGGTCTAACTATCCTGGAACAGGGTAAATCTGATGGAAGGTGCCTTGTATAGATTAGAGTAAGCATGGTTATAACAAAAGTAGCCTATGCAAGATGAAGAATACATTCACTGATACAAATCTGCCAATTACACAGAGATATAGAGTGCTGAAGTACTACATAGAACCCATATTGTTGTATGAGTGTAAAAAATAGACACTAAGTTAGTTGCATATCCTGTACAGGACGTTGCAGTCAACACCAGCATTTTTTGCTGTTGTGATCACTTGGCAAGTTTACGTGCAGTAGTTTGCCATTGCTTTCAGAACGACCGGCACCCATATCTTCTCGTAAAAAACCAACGCAAGACAGTTTTACTGCCAAATCGTCTGCAGCAGTGTTTCGAACGCGGGTAAGCTTAATTATGAACTGCGTTCGTAACGCCATCGCCACAGAGCCGGGCGAGATAGAGCGATTCACTTGTTAAAAAATGGTCCCATTTACGTGGACATTAGGCAGACAAGTTAAGACACATCTCCCTGGTTTCCCCAGGAATGTGCGACGCATACCATGAACGGATCGAAAACGAATGAGAAATTCCTACAAGAAACCAATTAATTACCGTACATTGATTTGATAAATTAGAAGTGGACAGTGACGATTTTACTGCCACGTTGAGAGGAGAAGTAAACTTCACAACGTGAAAACAACTGACATAATCAATACGAAAAGATCAAGGGGAAAGCAATTATGAAACAGTCTGTTCGTATTATGAAAGTAGTCTGTACGAGATTGCCCGTGCTTAGATGGACAGGCATTATACCAAGCCTTCTCACGGTTATTCAAATATTATTGTCATGTAGTGTGTTTCACGTAGTTTTGTGTCGGTTTGTGTTTGTTTGTTCTGTTCTGGCGAAGGTTTGGGCCGCAACGTCCAATTTGTTTCTTGTAATCGTGTTTTTGTAAAGCTCACAATCTACGTCTTGTTTTTTGGTGATTCATTCACGCATTAGAACATGGCTTTTATTATATTTGTCCTCAATTCTCAAGCTTCAGTTCTAGACGCTGCTGTCGGCACTAACGAACTTGCCCAATTGAAAGCAAAACTGGGTGTGATTCAACAATAACAGTTCTGCATGAATTCTAATACATTCCTGCATGCTAACGTATTAGACCACGTGATATCATTTCTCTCTCCCTATACATCTTCTATCGCTGAAGTATCGCGTCCCTATGATATGTACCGATGCTTCTCCCCTCATTAGATAACCAAAGAACACTGTCGCTTCATACAGCTGCATGTGCTACTGTACTTTACCCAGCCTCTTCCGGACAATCGCTGATAGTTTTACTCTACCACTCCAAGATTATTCGAATATTTGTTTCAGACACTACACCTCCGTTGTATCCGGACTTGTTCTGCTTTGTTCATTCACATTCCATGACGCATTTGCATACGAGAGTAAGTTAATAAGTAAGTCACAAATGGCTGTAGAAAAATAACTAAATATGATAGCAACTTGAAATCAGTTTATTTTTATACATACATTGTCCATTTATTTCCCAACATAATTTTCACCAACATTGATGCACTTATCCCATCGTTTTATCAGTCCTCCCAAACCAGCTGCATAGAACTACGTGCTATGTTTTCTAAACCACGTTTTCAGTTCACATTCAACTTCGGCGTAATTCGCGAAATGTCTCCCGCCAATGTGCTTTTTCAGTGGACTTAGCCCCTAGCGATTTCCAATAAAGCGGTGCATAACTTTACTTTATTGACTACACAAAGGCTTTCAATAGAGTAAGACATGTCAACATGTTATATATGCTTGCAGATCTACAAAATGATGGGAAAGACATTAGGCTTTAAAAAAATATATACATATATATATATTGGAAACAACTAGCTGCCATAAGGATGATAATGAAGTGGGACAATATCAGCCTATTAAGAGAGGTGTTAGGCAGGGATATGTAATGTCTCCAGATCTTTTTTTTTCCCTATACAGTGAAAATATTTTTAGAAATGTAGAAGATATAAATGGAATCAGCATTGGAGGACGAAACATCGATAACATTAGATATGCAGATGATACAGTATTGATTGCAGACATTGAGCAGGATGCTTAGGAGGGGGACGGAGCGCTTATGGGAATGTCCCGAATGCTGTTATGTCGGTTCCTAAATCAATCAATCAATCAATGAGCAGGATCTGCAACAATTAGTAGACGCGGTTGTTGCACACAGTGAACAACTAGGAATAGAATTAAATTGTAAAAAGACACATGTTATGGTCGTCACTAGGAAGAACGAAATACCACAATGTAATATACAAATGAATGGGAATATTCTTCAACAAGTGAATCGATACAATTATCTCGGAACAGTCATAACATCTGATGGGAGATGCCTTGAAGACATTAGAACAAGAATCGCCATGGCAAAAGTAGCCTTTAGCAAGATGAAAAACATACTGACCAATAAAAAGATGTCAACTGAAACGAGAAAAAAGTGTTGAGGTGCTACATAGAGCCTGTTTTTTGTGTGTATGGATGTGAAACTTGGACAATGATCAGTCAAGCTGAAAAACATTTGATGGCTGCAGAAATGTGGTTTCTGAGGAAACTGCAAAGAGTACCATGGACAGACAGAAAAACCAATGACCAAGTACTACAGGAGACAAATGAAAATCGTAAATTGATTAGAGAAATTAGACGTAGACAGTTAAAATATTTTGGACATGTTATGAGAAGAAATGGATTGGAGAACTTAGTGACAACTGGCAAGATCGAAGGGAACAGATCAAGAGGAAGACCGAGAGGAAAATACCTGGATGTCTTGGCCACATGGCATATACGAGTCAGAAACACTGAGTTGATCCACGACTCTGGTGATCGAGCGAAATGGCGAGTCATGACTGGCTATGCCTTACGGCATGGCACATGATTGATTGAACTGGGTAGAAAAAGTTACGAGGGCGTGTCAATAAGTAAGTCACACAGTTCTGTGCGATGGCAGGTAAATGAAAACAAAGCACACAGTTCTATGCGGCCGGTTTGGGAGTACTGATAAAACGATGAGTTAAGTGCATCAATGTTGATCGAAATTATGTTGAGAAATAAAGTGACAATATATGTATAAAAATAAACTTGTTGTAAGTTGTTATCATAGTTAGTTATTTTTCTACAGCCAGTTGTGACTTACTTATTAACTTCCCCTCGTACACGAGAACAGGTGGCAAATAACATTTCAAGACTCTCTTTAATCTCTCTCTCTAATCTTGGAGGTATGTGCATATGTGACCTTTAGAGTTAGTTCAATGATTTAACGTCTTTAGGAAACTACTAGAAGCCCGACTATAATCAGAGGTTATTTATTACTATTACTTTGCATTTTTGTTACACTACTATCTCAACTAGTGCTGCGTTGTGTCATATAACGAGATTCTGTATCTTAATCCTGCATGACTCCACAAATGTATATGTTTCTTTAAAGACAGGCAGAAACAACGCGAGAAAGAAAGAATGAATGAAAGAAAGAAAGAAAGAAAGAAAGAAAGAAAGAAAGAAAGACAGACAGACAGAAAGACAGACAGAAAGAAAGACAGAAATACAGACAGAAATACAGACAGAAAGACAGAAAGACACAAACAAACAAAAAAGATTGTACTTCTATCCTGCTATATATGAGAGCGAAAGTTTCAAACTTTCATAATGGGCAACATCATGTGCTTTTAATAGACATATATTTATTTTAAAAAACTACATCACCGGCGTAAAGATACTTGCATTGATTGACATTGACAAATATCATCAGGAAGTGTGTCCTTTGCAGGATGTTCCTCCTATTTTACCTACCGGAAAGACGACCTATCGCCAGTTCTCCAGCACCATGCTTGTCCGTGCTTAGGGTGTCTGTAATGTCCTGTGTCCGAGTTCATATCTGTCGATGCTGTCCAGCCTTCCATGCTCATGCCTTCCAAGACAGTTCTTGTCAAACTACTGATATTAACAGGTTCAGTGCCAAACACAATGTACGTTTGGACCTAACAAAACTGGATGGCGGAAAATGGGATGTACGGATGTGTCACAGTTAGGAATTAAAAGTTGTTCAAATGGTATCACATTAAAGGGAGCTGCATAGGCAAAACTATTCCATTGATGTTTTACCTATAGTTTGATTTATAAGACTATGGTAGTTACGGAAAGTCGGAATAAGGCGATGTATCATCCCATGGCATTTAAACAGTTAAATCACAGGCTTATTGCCGTCTTGGCAGACGATAGTTTGTTACTTTGTGCTTCTAAGAAGGCATAACAACCAGAACTTATGGCGGTAGAGAATATTAATACCTCTCCATAACACAAAGCCTGAGCTGAATTTAAAGACCATTTGTTGCCCATGCAGCATGATCCCTCTCTCGGCCTGCCTAGTTCACTCCAGAGGAAAGGTAACACCAATACGCCTGGAACAAGACAAGCTGCAGAAGCTGCCGGATCAGCAAAGCAATGCTCTAACTGTCCGCCTGTCGGAGCTTCGATCATAGACAAGTTGCCAACCAAAGCTTAGGGCCTGGACTGCCCTGCCATGACATTTAGTCTTTAGGTTGCATTTCCTCGAACTAGGATAAGGTTTGTACCCTCCCAATTGCGCTCCTCCGCCCTAAGCCGTTGGCACAATGTGGGGTGTCGTGTTTGGTAAGCTTCGCCCAACATTCGGGGCTAACAGAAGCAGATAGTACCGTCTACTGTCATAAGAAAGCTCATTCATATCTTACGAAGACGAGACGTTTGGGCTGAATTATAGAGAGCATATATTGCCCATACAGCATGATCCCTCTCTCGGTCTGCCTAATTTACTCCAGAGGAAAGGTAAAACCAATACATCTAGAAAAAGATAATCTGCAGAAGTTGCTGGATCAGTAAAGCAATACTCTAACTGTCCACCTATTTCAGCTTAAATCATAGATCAGTTGCCGACCAAGGCTTAAAGCCGTGTCTGCCCTGTCGTGACATGTTACCTTTCGGCTGCATTTCCTTACAATAGGATAAGGCTTCACCGCCCTAAACCGTTGACACAATGTGGGATGTAGTGTTTGGTGAGTGCCGTCGCTAATAGAAAGTAGGTATTACCTTATACTGTAACACTGTAGCTCAGCCTTATCTGAATAACACCAGACAGATGAGATTAAATATGACCAAAGTATTTCATTTCCAAAACATCATCAGATGTATGGTGCAGCTTTCTTCCTTGTCCAAATCCTGTTGAATGTCAGTATGGCAGACCTTTTATTTAAATTACGTTTTCAAAGAGTTTCGGTTAATCAGCCCCATCAAAGATAATTCCCGGATATTTTTCATAACCAAGATGCAACGCGTTGTTCACTAAGAATCTATAAATGATGTGAAATTTTAAAATTATAAAAGCACGCTTTCATCTCGCAAGTAATCTCCCTATAAGACGCTTCATTGAAACCGACAACTGTGTCGTTTTTAAATAACGGTGATTTCCTCTCAGACAGATCTCTAATCTTTGGGGGTATATGTATATGTGACCTTTAGAGTAAGTTCCACGTGATTACGTCTTTAGGAAACTACCAGAAGCCCGGCTATAATCATATGTTATTGATATAACTTTGGCCGCCTGCAAAACTACTATCTCCGCGGTTGAAAGACCATCTTAAACATATGCCGGAATGAAATTACTTTCATAACTTCGTGTATCTCTTTCGACGTGACTTCACAAATTTATTTACTTCTGTTCGGATAGAAAGAAAAATAAATACCGTTAAAAACGCAACAGACGACACTATGAAAGAAACAGGAACACACAGAAGAAAATGTCAAACAAATTAACAATAGGTAGTAAGAAAGACAGAGAGAGAGAGAGAGAGAGAGAGAGAGAGAGAGAGAGAGAGAGAAAGAGAGAGAGAGAGAGATAGAGAGAGAGAAAGAGAGAGAGAGAGAGAGAGAGAGAGAGAGAGAGAGAGAGAGAGAGAGAGAGAGAGAGAGAGAACGAAAGATCTAAGAAGTAAGAAACAAAGAATGATCAAAAGTAAGAAAGAGATACGATAAACTAAATAGGAATGAAAGAAAGAAAAGAAAAGAAAAGAAAGAAAGAAAGAAAGATCTGAAATTAACAAATGGAACTAATTATTGCGTAATCTTGAACAGTAGTACATTATAAACCCATTACAATTGTGAACCGAACACGAATCACATTTAAGAGATTAGCGGCCGTGGACCAATACTGGTAATGGCTATTGAGAAAACCAAAACAAAGAAGTAAGAAACAAAGAAAGATCAAAAGTATGAAAGAGATACGATAAACTAAATAGGAATGAAAGAAAGAAAAGAAAAGAAAGAACGAAAGAAAGACACACAAAAAAAAAGAAAGAAAGAAAGAAAGAAGAACACAAAGTAAACAAAAGAAGTGAGGAAACAACAAACAAATACAGACCCAAAAAAAATGAAACAAACAAAAAGACATTCATAACAAGCATATACCAGCAAGGAAGAATGAAACAAGCAAACAACCAAATGAAAGGAAGAAACAAGCCATGTCGTCATTAGCATCGATCTAGAACAACACGAACCGAGATTTGTGGAGAGACATAAACGCATAACGAAATTTGTCAACGCACGTGATGATCCTGATGATGATAATATTGTTAATAGAGATTTGAAATAAACAAATGGAACTAATTATTGCGTAATCTTTAAAACTAGTACATTATAAACTCAGTACAGTTGTGAACCGAACACGAATCACATTTAAGAGATTAGCGGTCTGGAACAATACTAGTAACGGCTATTGAGAAGGAAAAAAAAAAAAAAAATGTGAAAAGTAAAGGGATCGTCTTCATTGCACATGGATTTATACCATATGGCTGGGTCTTTTTCTGCAGGAAAGCCTACCATAAAAGTCTCATAAAGCACGAACGTTTTCTGGTGACGACCTCCAGGAGTCTCCGAGAACACTGCACCCGTGATGGAAGGCCGGAATCGAACTCAGAACCTTTGGAGTGCAAGACAGGAGACTTGATTTCTTAGCCACCTAATTATTGAGGAAAGGAGAGCTAATTATGAGGCAACTTCTTCTTTTGTATATAGTTCATGCCATGTGGCGTAGGCGATCATGTCTATCCTCATCATTATTTCTCTTATGCTATCAATTGGTTCTAATACCGATTCTTCTCCATGCCATATGGCGTTGGCGAACTGGTATCGTTAGCCGCTATACGCTGCGGGATTTGCCGTGGAGGGGATCCGAGCACTTATGGACTGAATGGTTCGATGTGCAATGAGGATGATCTGTCGACTAACTAACTAACTAGTTCTTAAGAACTATATTCAGCCAATCCTCATATACAGACCCCAATCATGGGCAACCAGTTGAGGATTTTATGGGGAATCTGTGGTGATGTGCTGTTATAGAAGAATGATACGAACACTGTGGGTAGATAGAAATAATGTAACTCACACAGAGAACTGGTTATTGGCATCAGTACAAGACAGTTCACATTCTGTGCTCATGTCATGAGAGGAGGAAACTGAAGTATGTTGTCACAACAACAAGGCTAGAATAGAGGCAGGCGAGACCAAGATGTAACTCACACAGAGAACTGGTTATTCGCGTCAGTACAGGACAGTGCACATTCTTTGCTCATGTCATGAGAGGAGGACAGCTGGAGTATGTTGTTTCAAACATAAAGGTGTGAAGAAATTTTTTTTAGGCACAATAGATGTACACTGTGTGAAGAATTATAGTTTTATGCACTGTAGATGTACACGGTTCGAGTAAATGTAGTTTTAGACACAGATGTACAAGGTGCGAAGAACTGTAGTGTCAGACACAATAGATGTGTGAATGAATATAGTTTTATGCAATGTAGATGTACAATTGTACATCTGTGTCTAAAACTACAATTCTTAGCAATTTTACATGTGTGTCTAAAACCACATTTACTAGCCCCTGTACATCTGCGTCTAAATCTACATTTATTCTCAATTGTACATATGTCTCTAAACATATATTTACTAGCATCTTGTACATCTGTATTTAAAACCATATTTTTCACACCGTGTACATCTAAAGTGCATACAACGATATTTCTTAACATTGTGTAATCCATTGCGCCTAAAAGTATATTTCTTAGCATCTGTTACATCCATTGTACTTAAAACTTTGCTTCTTCACACTACACAAATCTGTTGTAGTTAAAATTATATTACTTTAAAATTGGAACAACAATGGAACCTACAACGATATTTCTTCACACTTCGCACAATCTCGCTGTCTAACACTACATTGTTGTACATGTCTTCGCATTGGGAACAAACTCCCTACCTAAAACTACCTTTATTCACAGTTGGCATAAGCCCATACCTAACACACACATTCTTCACACTTGCCACAATCTCCCCACCTAACACACCAATTCTTCACACTTTTCTATACTCTCCCCCACCTAAAACTACATATGTTCACACTTGGCATAACCTCGTTCCTAACACTGCAATTGTTCACACTTACCACAATCTCACCCACCTCAAACTACATTTCTTCACATTTGGCACAATCAACGTCTTAAAATTATCTTTATTTCACATTTATTACAACCTCGGGAAATAAAATGTACTTAAATCACTGTCTCTGTGGCTAAGGGCTTGCGAACGCGGTTTGTGAGCCCGTATTCCCAGGTTCGAAACACAGCAGTGCTGGTTCTTTTCGAAAAAGGTATAGAAGCCGGTCGTTCAGAAAGCAATGGCAAACTACTGAACGTAAAATTTGCCCAGGAATCACGAACAGCAAAAATGCTAGGGTTGACTGCTACGTCCTGTGAAGGACATGCAAATTAATTTTAAATCACAGTAATACCGCAATTTTTCACACTGCAAATCTACGAACGAAAGTTAATAACACGTACCACAGGAAATAATCACAACACAATACAATAACCCACTCTCCCACATAGCCGTAATCACCTACCTAATATTTAACCAGACGCCAACTAGCAACTCAATCTTTGGGAATATAGCCTTCTGCTGAAACAAACGTGATCCCTCACACATGAATCCATTCTCCAACCGAACTCACGTCAGGACCTCACACTTTCATAGCCTAACGATGTGCTTCAGAACTACCTGGTTGAGTCAGGTGACGAAAGATAAACACTGGTCTAGAGCGGGGTATAATCAATGAATCTTGTCACACATTCTTTAAGTGACAAACCTCGATGACAACCTCAGGTTGGTTCTCGTGCACTCTACTCCTATCCTTGTATAGATTTGGTTTCCCAATAACTATTGACTTCTCGAAGGGGCGATTATGCGGTTAAATGCTAGCAGGAGAAATGTAGTATTGTAAAGCTGCTAATTGCCAAGACATTTTAATTCAAGGCACGAACAAGCAGCGGAAATGCAATTAGGCTTTTTTTTTTGGTTTTTTGGTCTTTGTTTTTGCGCTCGCTCGCTGTGAAATCAAGCGTAGTCTATACACACTATTTATAATAGTGATGGACTGGATTTTGCGTGTGGATTAACTTTCCTTATTAACAGAGTCCCTTGCCATCAGGAGAACCCACTCCAACTTCAGAGGTACATGCAATTTACGTCCCCAAGTCAAGGAAGGCAGGTCAACATTTTAGTCCAGTTGTCCGGTTTAGGGGGTGAACCTCGGCATCAGCACACCGGATGTTTAAGAACACGCGTTCTTACCCATTCCACCGTGGTGACCTGTAGAATATTTGATTTACAAGATAAATAACATATTAGGTATTGTTTACCACAGAAGCTGCAAACAATATGTTGCAAGATTTATTGCCATACATATTTCGCTGCATCTCATGTATATTGCAGAGTTGCATAGCACATTAAGTGAATAAATGAATAAACCGTGTATATATTTGTAAACGGGTGAAAGAAATACGTTCTGTTGTTAACAAGGTGTGTATGTTTTGGACCGGTGAAAGAAATACATTATGTTGTTAACAAGATGTGTATATTTGGGACCGGTGAAAGATATGCATTATGTTGTTAACGAGATGTGTATATTTGCAACCTGGGAAAGAAATATATTCTGTTGTTAACAAGGTGTATATATCTGGTACTGAGACAAACAAAATATATAAACTATGTTGTTAACAATATGCGTATTTATGTGACCGGTGAATTAAATATATTCTGTTGTTAACAAGATTTGTGTAAAGTTGGACCGTTGAAAGAACTACATACTGTTATTAACAAGATGTGTATATTTGAAACCGGTGAAAGAAATACATTATGTTGACACATTGAATATGTGTATCTTTGGAAAAGGTGACAGACATATTTTTTTCACAAACAGTTTTTGGTCTCTGTCTAAGTTGTGTTCCTGCTGCTGGTTTTGATTCATTTATTGTTTGTTACGTTTCATATAGTGAAGAATCTGTCACTTTCTGGGATTGAAAGAGGGACACAAAAGAAAATGTTACGGGCGCCAATCATGACCAAATAAATAAGGTATCAGCTCTTATGGACGTGAAAATTCTGGTCACGATTTGTCTAGTCAAGTTCTTATTTATAATGATATAACGGTTAGAACCTAGGGGTTCAGATCATTTAAAAACATATAATTTAAAAGGACTGGACCAAATTAGCCACCCGGTCGGCAGATGAATAAACTAGCCACTTTGATACAACGTCTTCTCACGTAGATGTAAATTGCCTTCTCTGGCATTAACAATTTGCGATAGTATTACATTTACGATAGTATTAAAAACAAACAATGCCTAGATATTGAGGGTGAATATATGTATATATATATATATATATATATATATCATCATCATTGGCACCTTGCCGTCTTGACAGACGATAGTTTGTGCTTTAAAAAGGCATAATAACTTTTAACTATGGCTGTAGCGAGTGTGACTGATAAGGCCAATTTGCGCTGTAAATGTCCGTTCACAGTGGGTGCATGTGAACACGTGGTCATTTCCACCATCATGCACCATCTTACGTCTCAAACGCTTGGTGTGTGACTTTTCTGCAATAATTTTCTCCTTTGACTTTATTCCATTTCTGATATTTGCCCTCCATGCAACACGTTCAGCGGCGACTTGCTCCCAATGTGCATTATCAATGCCTGTATCAATCATGTCCCGCTTACACACATCTTTGTATCGTAGTAGAGGCCGACCCTGAGATCTCTTACCCATCTGTAATTCACCAAAAAAGATATCCTTTGGTATTCTACCATCATCCATCCTCCTAAGATGTCCTATCCATCTAAGTCTACGAAGACTGAGCATGGAATAAACTGTCACACAACCTGATCTTTCCAATACTTCAGTATTTGTGATTTTGTCTTGCCACTTAATACCAAGAATTCTTCGCAGACACCGCATATGAAAGCTGTTTAAATTGTTCTCTTGGTGTGAGTAAGTTGTCCAGGTTTCACTGCCATAGAGAAGAGTACTAAGGACACAGGCTTGATAGACAAGGACTTTATATATATATATATATATATATATATATATATATATATATATAAAAGAATGAACCAACCAACCAACCAACGAAAGCCTTTATTTTCAAAGTGTTAAGAATTGGGCACGCAGGCCCGTCTGACATTCTGCCCTTCTTCGCTATTGCCTCTCATACATTCTGTCATTCAACATCATTTATGAAGCAAATTTTGACAACAAAAGAACAATAACATTAAAACGCATTAAAAAAAAATCAATAACAAATGACTCATTGAGGCAGTGTTTAACATGGGTATTATAAATACCTAAGGAGGGTGTAACGTGCCATACATATGGGAATGTTTTTTGGCTAGTTGTCGTTTGAGATAAGTTACCATTATTATTGTCTTTTTGTGTTTTTGTTTATGGGGAAATGTAGTCTGTACAGAGGTAGTGTTCAAACAGGTTGCGAATGTAATTTTAAGGTTGATGGATGAAAGAAAACAGAGTAAAAATGACAAAGTAGAGTATGATAGGATAAATAAAGAAATAAAAGATAAATGTGTGAAGGCAAAGAACGTGTGTTAAAAGAGCAGTGCAAGAAAATCGAATTAAAGTCTATTAAAGGTACAACAAATATGCACAGACATATCTGTAAGCTCACCGGAAGAAACATAATAATAAATAGATGTTTGAAATCAAAACCAGGAAAGATATTATTGGAGGAAGAGGCAATAATGAAGACATGAAATTGGTATAAAAGAGAATTTTATGATGGAGAAAGGGACGAATTAACAGAAGAAAGTAACTTAGAAGGTCATAGTTCTCTACCCACATCGTGTCTTGCCTCTTCTTGCTGTTCCACTCCGGGGTAGACAAACGTATAACTGTGGTGGATCTACTTTCATCCAGTCCCTCTTATTCTGGTATCAACTATTTCCCATCAGTCCAATGTTCCCATTTTCCATTGTTCTATGAGTTTTTCTTTACTATTAAAAATGCAGATGGTCATTGTGCCCATTTTGTTAAAATCGCTGATCGATTTCGTAGTCTTTTAACATTGCCGTGTATATCCATTTGGGACAGTCCGATTACCCTCCTTAGTTTTTCTACGTGCAGTATGAAAATTCCCTACCGGCTTGCTAGGCCAGTAACAGCTTTAGGTCCACCTATTCGAAAAGATGAAGTGGCTGACGCTGTCACACATATGAAGAAAGGAAAAACAGTTGGAATAGATGGAATCACAATAGAAGAATTAGAAGAATGGGAGAATTTGGAGTAGATATATTAACCAAAATGTTGAATGATGTTTACATCAGTGGATATTAACCAAGTGATATTCCGAAATATGTATGTATAGTAATATAAAAGGACAAGGAGCAACTGAATGCGACGGCTTTCGAACAATTAACCTCATAAACCATATCACCATGCCTCTACTCAGAATTATAATGAGAACAAGAAAGAAAATAAAGATCGAAATTGGTTAAGAACAGCATGGATGTGTGAAAGGAAAGTGTACAAACAATGCAATATATACATTGAAAACACTAATAGAAAGATCAATAGAGACACACAGAAAGACATATATTTGTTCTTCATAGATTATACCCAGGTATTTGATAAAGTAAAACATGGTGAATTAAGTAAACTGTTAGAAGATATCAACATTGATGGGAAAGATCTCAGAATAATAATTTAAAAAATGATATACTGGAACAAAGTAGCAGCATTTGAAATGGTAAATAAAGGAGGCAATTATGAACAAATAAAGCTAGGAGTACGACAGGGATGTGTTTTGTCACAAGATCTCTTCTTTCTTTAAGGCGAAGTAATAATGAGAGAGTTCAAAGAGACGCCAGGAATACTAATCAGTGGTTATAATATAAATAATATACGCTATTCACATGACACAGTCTTGATGGCGTATAATGCAAAAGATCTACGACAACTTTTTGACATTGTAGTAACGGAGAGTGCAAAGAAGGGACTCTCCTTAAATATCAAGAAAACAGAAGAGTGGTGATATCAAAGAAAAAGGTGACATCGAAATTTGAAATGGAAATAGAAGGGACAATTCTTAACTAAGTGGATGATTTTAAATACCTAGGAACATGTATAACATCAAACGGAATGTGCTCAACCGAGATTAAGAACATAATAGGGAAAGCAAAAGCTGCATTTCAGAAAATGAAAAGAATCTTATGCAATAGGTCAATATAAATGAATGTGAGAAAATGTAAGAAAGAAAGTGTAAGAGTGCTATATAGAACCTCTTTTGTTGTATGGCAGTGAATCTTGGAATGTGAATGAACAAATTAGGAAGACCTATGAAGCAACAGAGATGTGGTTCCTAAGACGAATGTTGCGAATTCCTTGGACTGTTAGAGTAACTAACGACGACTGCCTAAAAGAGGCTAATGAAACTAGAAAAATTATATATAACAATAGGAAAGAGACAAACAGCTTTTTTTGGTCATGTGATGAGAAAAGAGCCATCAGAAAACATCGTGAGGTCTGGAAAGATTGAGGGAGAAAAGAGGCAGAGGCCGCAATAGAAATTATGCTGGATTATGCTGGATGGACTGAGACGTTGGCATGGACGAATACCAGCTGCAGAGTTGATCCAGAACACTAAAGACGAAGATATCTGGAGATACATAAACGCCTAAACCAGTTGGCATGGCACTTGATGATGATGATGATGATGATGATTGATATATATATGTGTGTGTGTGTGTGTGTGTGCGTGCGTGCGTGCGTGCGTGCGTGTGTGTGTGTGTGTGTGTGTGTGTGTGTTGAAAAGAGAATATAATATAATAGTGGTGGCGAAAGAAAACCAAGGATTTTATCAAACTGAAGACGGAAAAACAAGAGTCAACAACAACGAAAGACGCATGTGATTAAAATAATAAACGCGAAAATAAGTGATTGTCTTGTTTGAAGCATGACAACAGCTCAATACTTACGCTAGTCTGCCGAATTCTTGAAGAAATATTTATGATCTCTCCTGAAAATAGTCTCATGTTATTGTTCTTCGCACAATGATGTAAGCAACATCGAAGCTGCAGCAACCACAGTCATTACCTCTGCGAAATTACCATGATAAATTGTGTTATTTCTAGCGGCGAAGAAACAAAATTATCGCTCTGTTACACTCCGATATCACGTTTTGGGCAGTAGAGAAGAAAGTATGTGTATGCCATTGTGAGTTTGATGGCGATGTGCAATATTTTACAGTCTGAATCGTCGTTTGCTTCTTGAAATCGTAGCAGTTGCATATGCATAAGGACTTCCGCTGGAATAAGTTTCTCAATATTTGCCGTGTCATTCCAAGGTGATGTCGCTGGACTTATTCTGTCTTGTTCATCTTCATGTATGTGTGTTTTTTTTCTACAAACAAATGGTTTAAAAGCAAAAAGACTGGCCAGTTGCCGAGGTAGCGGTTTAAACCCCTACGCCAGTTAGTTGGACTAAGATCTTGGCTTCTTGTCCTTTACTTATGGACGTACATTTCAAGTACCTCAGAAGTCGGAGTGGGTTCGCCTGAAGGCGAGACACACTGGCAATAGGGGGAGCTAATCCACACGAAACATTCAGTCTGGTGCACTAGAAGAAGTAACCCTTGAGTCGACTACGAGTGAGTTCAAAGCGAGAGAACAAACAAAAAAAATTGCCCGGAGTTTTAATTAGTATGAGGCTCAGTCTCTTTCTGTAGATTGCTAAATGCGTCGATCAATGCACGAACTCCTGAGACCACCTCCTAGATGTCTCTATAAAATATTGTATTCCTGAACCTAATGGCGGAGACAGAAAACGAAGCTACTACCGGCAGAGCGCAAGGAAGGCGGTTTGACCACTCGCCGTTGAGATCAAAATATCACCCCCCCCCCTCTCCCCCGTATTTATATTTATATCTTTCTCTAAATTATGCCTGTATTTTCAGTTAATATTTATATTAATCTTATTGTCCGTGCAATTTACTTCAATCTTTTGAGTCAGCCATGTTTTTATCGCGTTGTTATGTTGTCTAAAGTGCTGAAGCTAATATGTTTCCTGTAGACTTCATTCACAAACCTGTGTTACCGGGGTGTTTAAGAGAAGCAAAGAATAATAACAACATAGCCTACCATGTATGCCATAAGATACCACTAAGGAAGGTCGGCGTTGGACTGGCTAGCCCATCCAGTAGAATACTTTAGGTGCACATCACAACCAATCACGATAACATCTGAAGATAAGGAAATAACCAAGATGAAAGGAGTCACTTCTAGAAGAGATATGATGCGATGCGGAGAAAGCCGCAAGACACCGAATCGCCAACTGACCTTTCACCTAGGAGAACCTTCACAATGGGAATCTGGAATTATAATTTCGAAAGGACAATGGGGAAGGCGGGAATGCAGGAAAAAAATAAAGATTGGACGGTTTTGAGTAGTTGATTGAGGGCCTATCACGTGATAAACGTGTGGGATGTGATAAGGGAAGGTAAGTTATTATTATGACCTCTTACACTCAGTCACTAATAGGTTCTGTGGATGAATCATATACATTCAAAACTGCACTTTACTGGAGGTTGCGTTTTTCAAGATGATCTCTCAAGAATGAACTATTCAGAAATATACTAGAAATAATGCCACTTGAGCACATGCACCACCATGAATCGCAACAAATAACAAAGGATACATCCATATTAAGAAGAGTATATGAATAAAAGTTTGCTGTTGTGGCAGTTTCTGCAGCTTGTCGTGTTCCAAATGTATTGGTGTTACATTTCCTTTGGAGTAAACAAGGCAGGCGGAGAGAGGAATCATTGTGCATGGGCAAACAAGGTCTCTACGATTCAGCCAAGGCTTTGTGCTATGGAGCGGTCATTATGATTTTATTTGAAGATCACTGTAATGAACTATCTTCTGTCAAGACGGCAAGGTGCCAGTGCAGTACAGGGGTAAAAGGCACACACCAGCTCGTAACGAAGACGTCAAAACAGAAACGATGGTGACAGTGAGAAGTGGACTATCATGTAAAAATATACACATTCATCTCTACACCTAAACAATCTGAGCTGAACATATTTGACAACGCACTGGTTTCTTTAAAATGAATAAGATAAGTATAATAATGACAATATGAACAAAAACAACTTAGCCGCACCAACACTTATACAAAACAATGAATTCCCATAGTATAAACACAGTATGTTGCATGATTTATTGCCTGGCATATTTCGCCAGTTGCATATTGCAGAGTTATATATCAGTGCTGGGCAGAATAATATAGAGTTGTCCGTAGATAAATAGGTCTTAGTGGTATCCCAGGCTTGTGTGTTTATATAAAACCACCATGGTACCTACTCCATCTGTTAAAGAACCATTGTCTCCGTACACCAAATCAAATTCCCGTGTCAGCGTCAAGCATCTTACATAGGTAGAAAGGAAAGACAATTTGCAAATGGATTAGCTGACATATACCAGTTTGGGTGAACAAGAGAGTTTATCAGTCTTCGGGAATCCCCGTGCAGTTGGAAGGCTATAAAACGCCATCATCCTCCATTTCTCCACAACTCATAAAATACGGTCATAGCGTGAACAAAACAACTGAGTGAAAATATACGCATAAATGTGTATGTATAATTGGTATGTATATATCTTTGTCGGTAGTGTCTGTTTTGATGTATGTTTGACCCCTAGTCAGGCGTGGATAAACGTATAGTTTTCATAAATGCGTGACGAAAAAAACAAAAATTTGAATTTAATGGCGGATAGCAACAGGGATGGCAGCGTCAACTTTTACTTTGATTCAGACAAGTGATTGTGTGTTCATGCTGCTGTTTTCGTGTAGTATTATTATCATGTAATATTATTTGAAAGAAAAAAAAAGTTAGAATTTTATTTCTGTATCATCATCATCATCATCATCATCATCATCATCATCATCATCATCATCATCATCATCATCATCATCATCATCATCGTCGTCGTCGTCGTCATCATCATCATCATCATCATCATCATCATCATCATCATCATCATCATCATCAAGTAATGTGTAGGCAATTGCACATGCCATAAATGTAATATTATCGCATATGTGTATATTAATGCATTTGTTGTATTCGGAATTTTAAAGGAAAACATGAATTTAAAAAAAAAAAAAATGTTTTACAGGCCAAATAATCTGACAATTATTATTATTTATTATTTATTATTATTACTACTTATTATTATTAATACGTTTATTACTACTGCTACCATTATTATTAATTTTCCCATTATTATATTTGAATGTGCAACATGGAATATATTGTGGATGTGTGTCTGTGTCGCTGGCAGTAACATATGTATGCGTCTGGGTGTGGATGCAGGTGTGTGTGTGTGTTGCATGTATTTGCACGCGCATGTGTACGAGTGTGTGTTTGTGTGTGTGTGCGCGCGTTTACATGCACTATGCCATAAATGTTATAATATAACTGTATATATGTATGTATTTGCTTTGTTCACACATGTGACACCTAACACTAACAAACGGCAACGCTCTGTAATATACACAAACAAAATAAACACACATTACACCTTGTAAATATACATTGATTTGTATGAAATAAACGTTAAAAAAAAAAAAAAGGCCCTGCATGTGTTGTATTCGACGAACAATAAACGATTGCTCAAATACTGTGAGGCCTTACAGGCGGGTTTGTGTAAACAGAAAGAGTTCTTCTAAATTTGAAATCACCGTGTCGATAACAGATGTTCCACATTCGAACATTACCAGACTGTTTCATCTGAGGTGTTATTCATTAATACCGAGATAAAACTAACGAGATGCAGCGAAATATGACAGGCAATAAATCGTACAACGTAATGTTTGTGGCTTCTGTGTGTAAATATCCCAATTGAGAATAATGATGGGCAACAGTCTATTTTGACAATTATAAAGAGTTTAAAGCCACAATGAATGACTGAGAGTTATCTGTGTGTCACACGTTGCTGATCTAAGGAGTAATGCAGATCTCCTATTTGTTAACTAATTGAGATATCGCTCAAGTAGCTTTGTAGACGGTGCGGGTTTAATTCCTCAAAGTTCCCAATCCATGCAGGCAAACTCAGGCCAAATGTCTTTTTTTTAGATTGAATAGAGGTTAAGCTCACAGCTGGAAATGACTCCTAAAAAGGTAAAAGTAGCTGGTCTTGGTATCCCCAAGGTTTCCGCCCTGACAATCTCCCCTCCCTGGTTAATATTGTTTTTGCACACGCTCGCTTTGAAATCAAGCGTAGTCCATACACACTATTTAAAGTAGTGATGGATTGAATTTTGCGTGTGGATTGGCTTTCCCTATTAACAGTGTCCCTCGCTATCAAGCGAAGCAACTCCGACTTCAAAGGTACTTGTAATTAATGTTCCCAAGTCAAGGATGACAGGTCAACATTTTAGTCCAGCTGTCCGGTGTAGGGGCTGAACTCCTTACCTCGGCATCAGTACACCGGATGTTTAAGAACAAGCGTTCTTACCCACTCGGTCATGCGGACTTGCCCTTGTTAATATAACGAGTCCCCCACCAAGTATTCTATGTAACAGGTACACATACACAATTACGTTCACTTTGAAAATATTGAGAAAAAAACTATGAATTAATAACTGTGAATCAACCATGGTCAGACTGCGAGAACAGCAAATTAAAAGAGGGGTGGCCAAACAAGAACACTACGCTGGAAGCCAAAGAAGATTGATAAACCATCACAGAAATGGCGTCGTTAGCCGCTACACGCTGAGGGATTTGCTGAGGAGGGGAAGCGAGCACTTATGGACTGAATGGTTCGATGTGCAATGAGGATGATCTGTCGAATAACTAACTAACAAACTACCACTGTTTATTTTCTATCAAGATCAATAATTCAAAATATGAAAGTTTGCCGTAAGATGTTAGTGAACTGGTTATTTCGAGACATAAGATCTTCGCGTATACTATGTAGTGATATGCAATGATCTCATCCCATCATGTTCCTCTCGTACCTTGTGGTGTTATGGGCTTCATGTATCGGTACTCCCATAGACTCTGTTATTCCCTGCGTCTATCGTTTACGCGGTCGGCCTCATCCTCTGCTTCCCTCTGGTCTGTACATCTTTGCTTGTTGTGGTATACTGTTAGTTGGTAACCGGGACATGCGGGAGTCGAGGGAAATGAACGAGCTGATGAACTGGCTGGCTCTGCATCCCCTGCAGATGGCCAGCCCATGGATCGTGCCGATGTTATTTAACGTCCTTAAAGATATGTCGAGAACAGAGGACTTTGACGTCAGTGAAACCACATCCCTGTCCAGGCTGAAAGACTTGCTACTTGCATGGCCAAACCATTTGACTTGCTGCCTTCTAATAAAATCTAGTGCAGCTACAACCCCCACTCTAGTCCTGATTTCTTCTTTTCTGATCTTATCTCTCCTTGATACATTGAGTATTCTTCTCATGAATCTCATTTCTGTTGTTGTGATTTGCCTTTTCTTTGTTTCTGTCACTGTCCAGGTTTGACATTGGTAACATTGTAGGAAGATTGTGTTGTAAAGTGCTTTCTTAGTAGTTACTGATACATATTTGTTCTTTAGTATTGGTGCCATTTGTCCCATGAGTTGGTTTGCCTTAGTGCATCTATTTTCGATCTCGTCGTCTGATTTGCCATTTGATGATATTATCAATCAATCAATCATGTGCCATGCCGGAAAGCGTGGGCGGTCATGACTCGCCATTTCACTCGATCACCAGTGTCGTGGATCAGCTCAGTGTTCCTGTCTCGTCCATGCCATGTGGCCAAGCCATCCAGGTATTTTCCTCTCGGTCTTCCTCTTGGTCTGTTCCCCTCGATCTTGCCAGTTGTCACTAAGTTCTCCAACCCATTTCTTCTCATAACATGTCCAAAAAATTTTGACTGTCTACGTCTAATTTCTCTAATCAGTCTACGATGTTCATTTGTCTCCTGTAGTACTTGGTCATTGGTTTTTCTGTCTGTCCATGGTATTCTTTGCATTTTCCTCAGAAATCACATTTCTGCAGCCATCAGATGATATTATACTTCTTAGGTAATTGAAATTCTTTACTTGTTTCAAGGGATGTTCGTTTAGGTGAATCGTTGTTGCTTTTTCTTCTTTAGTTACCGTCCTTATCTCTGTTTTACCTATGCTAATATTCATGTTAGTTTCCCTACACATGTCATTCAGACTATACATGTGCAATGACAGTCGTATGAAATGATGTAAATAATATGACATTACATTGACAATACGGTGCAATATGTAACTTAAATGGTTACTTGTGGCGGATTACAGGTCTCAGAATGAGATTTCGCCGTGGGTCAGCTGAGACAGTGTTCGTTGCGAATGGACATCTTTCTGCTCATTCTTCCTTTATTCCATCTTTGTTGTATACAATGAGAGATTCATTGTGGTTTTATCCGAAGCGTTCCATCACACTGTGTAGAAGTTACATCGACAAATGTAGAAGATGTAAGTGACTCATATGTGTATCTGCTCATATGTTCAAACAAATGATAATTTTGAAAAATAGGAATGATAGCACCTTTTCTGTTCCTGACCTCAGTTCTCACACATGTACCAATATTGAAGTAGTAAACCATCTCCGTGATCTCATCTCATCTTATCTCGTTTCTCATGTACCTTGCGGTGTCGAGGTGAAGAATAAACATTGGGAGAGTGCCCGCGTATGGGCTTCATGTACTTCTTAATTCTTTTCTACGAGCAATAAGAGAATCACCCAACTTATGTGAATTAATTAGATAAATCCTTCAAACTGAAATATACACATGTTCGCACAGTAATGTCGATTGTCTACCACGGTAATTTTAAACTGACTAACATGTCTTTCTGCTTACACAAGGACGGCTTACGAAGGTTGATTATTATAGCTTCAGCAAACTTTAACAATCAACTACTTTGTGTGTAGAACAACACACGGAAGGCACTGTCTCTTTCAACCACGTGACCGCTCTGGAGCACAATTAATTCACGTAAGTTGTGTGATTTCTGCAGTATGTACCTGGCGAGATGCAGCGAAATATGCCAGGCAATAAATCGTGCAATCTATTGTTTGTGTCTTCGTTATTCAAATTCATCACGGGAAAAACATTGTTTTGAATAAGAGAATCCTCTGCCACAGGTTTTAGGACAAACATCAGACCAAAGGGATTCCGTACCCCTGGCAATCCAGAGCTCCGTTGGTCCAAGACCTCGCGATCATGGTTTCCCGGTCTACACCGCGGATAGGTGGGATTGACTTGTGTAGCCTGCGGGTCATAGGCAGGCTACTCATTCTCATTTTTCACCCCTGATGGGAGAGGCTAGCCGATCCTAACCCTGCTGGCTGCAGGGCCAGGGGAAGTCCACACATTGTTATCTCGGTGATAACTTCTTGAAAATGAATTAATAGTTGATAACCTCACAGTGGCAGCTACATTGTGCATATCGTTAGATGTTATTGTGAATGTTTGATACATGAATATGTTGTCCCCAGTCAACTATTTCAAAATGTGTAGAAATGGGAATAATGGAATTGGGAAGCTTGAATTTCATGGTGAGATAATTTGGGGTCCTTTAATAATTCTTTATCAAGGTGAGCGAGTTTCTCTACATATTGTTTTATATTTGAAACATTGTCCGGCATACGTAATGTTATATACACACCTTGACAACACCAAAAGTTGCAACCCGGTCCTCTTAGTTACAGTCTGGACAACACTAAAAGTTGGAACCCGGTCCTCTTAGTTACAGTCTGGACAATACCAAAAGTTGCAACCCGGTCCTCTTAGTTATAATCTGGACAACACCAAAAGTTGGAACCCGATCCTGTTAGTTACAGTCTGGACAACACGAAAAGTTAGAACCCGGTCCTCTTAGTTATAATCTGGACAACACCAAAGGTTGGAACCCGGTCCTCTTAGTTACAATCTGGACATCACAAGAAGTTAGAACATGATCGTTGTACATGCACACTTGGACAACACCAATGTTGGAAGCTGGTCGTTGTACAAGTCGTTGTGTATACACAGCGTGACAAGACAAGAAGCTGGTACCTGATCCTCGTATATACATAATTTTACAACTCCAACAGTTTGAAAGTGGTCCTCGTACATACACCAAATGTTGGATCCTGGTTCTCTTATATTCAAATCTCTTACATATAAAAGTTGTGCTTTTATAGTGTTATTGTAGAGATCAGCACAGTTTTTCACAAGATTGTCTGCTTGCTCGTTGTCCGGTTTGGTATACTTGGCCGGTATCTGCTAAATCACTGAACCGTGCATTTACCAAATTTGTGTCAAGTGTTCAAGGGAGAAAATCATGTAATTTAGCCCACCGGTAGTGTGGCGTTTATTACTGATATCGCATTAGCATATTTTTTTGTTGTCTCTTAGAATTCGCTTTGTGCTGAATAATTGTTTCTCTGCTCGTTTCATATCTCCTGTTTCAGCGTTATTCCCCTTCTTGAAGTCTTTGTCGCGTGGCTTTGGTGATCAAATCTGACCACATCCCTCACTCACTTGTTAAGACAATAATTTCTGAGAGAAATTATGCTGCATTCCAAAATGTGTGTCTAGCATCTTCTCTCTTGGTCATCGCCTGCCTCTGCTCACCTCCAAATATCCCGTTATGACGACATGATCCAGCTTTCTCTTTCTCGTGGCATGCTTACAGAATGTGAAATGCCTTCTTCTGATCAGAATAACCAGCTCTTTGTCTTGGTAAACTTCTGTTAAGATATTCAGCATTATAGTTATTATAATCTTTTCCTGTGGGGAATGCTGCAGAATGGATACAATTATTTAACTTGATACGAATGTCATTCCATCATTTTATGTTACATTTCGGCCGAGCCATCAGCTCAGACATGTAATAGTTATGATTTAGGAAATGCTTGGTTAATACATTTATTTGATACGAGCTTTCTTCTCTACGTATGACGTACTGTCTTTGTTGTTAATGCCTGTTTAAAAGTTTTGAACTGAACATCCACTAAAGGGATACGTGTGTTGGTGTATAATGTTTGTTGTAATTTAATTTGCCAATTGAGAAATTTCTTATTGCGTTAGATTGTAGCACACAGTTTGTTTATGTCATTCTACCTATTCTAGGTTGTTCATTATTCGAGTTATCCTTCGTGAGACCCGGGTTCGAACCCTCGGAAACGTGTGGATTTTTTTTTCTGTCGTGGGCGAAAAGACAAACCCTAACCTGCACAGTTCGCGGCGACTGTACTAATCAGGTGGCCTTAATTCCCCGGGCTCAAACAACCCCTGTCCTACACCGCAAGGTACTACAGGCAGTAGATGACAGTAAAACAATTAAATATTCGGCGGGATATCTCCGTGGCGAAGTGATGAAGCTGCTGCCTCGCACCCCAAAGGTCATGGATTTGCTTCGGATTCCGTCATTCGGTTCTCGAGTGCAAGTTTTCGGTAGAACTCTGGGGGTCGTCACTGAAGCTACGGAGTTTGTTCTCTGTGGGATGTTTTCGACCGACAGCTCTGCGGAAAGTGAACGAGCCACATGTGATAAAACGTGGTGCAATCAATTCTAAAGTCTATAAATCATTCTGATTTTCTTCGGGACATGGATGGTTCATTAGTCTCTTGTTGGGGTCAGTTAATTCTAAGATTCTTATATCTCGCATGTCCTCCATTGATTCCAGTTCTGTTATACTATTCATGTGTCTATGTTTGGTATATCTTAGGATACTTGTACATAAAGGAAATAATTCGTAAGTGAGTACAGGAAGGGAATTTGTAAGCAAGTAAAGGAGACAATTTGTAAGTAAGTAAAGTTTGCAATCTGTAAGTAAGTAGAGACAATTTGTAAGTAAGGAAAGGCTCATTAGGCATACAGTGCGAGACCTATATTTCTGATTTATCAATCGACACTGGGTGGGTGATGTGGTTAAGATCACACCGGCCCGTTTACTTTCCAAATAATTTCTTGGTACTGATTTTAGACTGGGACGGACTGGAAGCCCAAGCCAATTAAAAACATAAACCACTGAATTCACCCAGCTACGGTCGAATCCAAGAGCTCCGGGCTGGCAGGCGGACTGGTCTAGTCACTAATAATGACAAAATGTGATGGTCGAGTTTGCAGGTTGTTTCATCAACTACCAGTAGCTTGCCATGTGCAGAAACCTGACTCGACAAGTCATTGGAAATTCATCTCTATAAGTCCCCGTTGTTGTATGTAAGTCGTGCCTTGCTCAAGAATTGTTGTATTCAAGGTCATAACTGGGCATGGTAGTCACGACTCTCTACATACGTTTCCCCTGAGGGATTAATATGAAGCTGCAGAGTTTTATTTGGTATAAAAGAAAGGTGTACATGGAAATGAGATGGCTGATAATCGTGCCAAGAAAGGTGGAGGATGTAAACAGGAAGGGAAGGCATGTACATATTATACAACAAATAGATTTCTCCGGATTACCACAAAAGAACAGAACCAGAACAACGATGACTATCATTCTCTTGGCTGGCTTGGGCAGGTCATCGATTTAAGACATCGAATAGTGTAACAAACTGAACCAGGAAATGTGCAGGCTTATTCTAAGCGATTTACCACCGTGTTAATGCGTGCAGTGTGATCAAAGTATTGAGCACATTCTCTAGGATTTGTCCCAGAACAGCCAACTAAGAAAGGAATCATTACCTAGTGAGACATCGGTGTTTTAAAACAGTATGGAACGAAAGAAGCGCAACACAAAACGGTTGACTACATTACGAGAACGTATCTATCGGTGTAAACATGACATAACGAACGATAGGAGAAGAATAAGAAGAATAAGGAGAATTAAGAGAACACAGTGGACGGAAAGAGAAGTGAAGCGATCTTGAAAGAAATTAACTCACACAGAGAATTAGTTACAGGCAGCAGAAGAACACAGTCCACATTCATTGGACATGTCATGGAAAGGGGGAAGTTGAACTACGCTATGACAACGGGAAAGTTAGGTGGGAAGAGAGGCAGGAGGATATAAAGATAGAGTATACTGGACCATTTGACATCATGGCATGTATAACAATCATTAGCAGCAATGATTGGCAGTACATGAAACAATGTGTAGACAGACACGAAGGGGCTGAGTGGTCTCGAGGTATGGTGTCCGCCTCGAGTGCTGGAGGTCCCGGGTTCAGGCCCCGGTGAGGACCGGGATTTATTTAAAAATCCACGTGGACTTCCAGTAATAAAATTTCCCCTGGTCTCTGGGTAGTGAGATCGGACGCCCGTGTGTATTGCTGCGCACGTAAAAAATCCCATTGGCAGTTGGAAATCGAAAAGAGTAGCCTAACGGCGTTGCCCGGGCAAAATTTCGAGTTAAAAATCTACCCAATGTATTTCAGGATCCTCGCCGATGCTACGGAGTTCGTGCATTGAGCTGAGTTTCTCCAGACTCAGTTTGAGTTAGGAGAAAACGGAGCACTTATGGGTTAAACCCGTGTGATGTGATGTTGATCCATCGACTAAACTAACTAAACTAGACAGACACGAGCGCTAACGCTACATTGCATCTATATATATAAAACAAAGTGTATGTATGTAAATATGTATGTCCTTTATTTTTTCGCTAACGGCCCATCCGATTGAGATGAAATTTTCTACACGTCTTCCTTTCATTCCAGAGCTGCCAACTGTGATATTTTTTTAGTGTGAAATCGCCTGCTTACTCAGTATTATTTCATTTTTCATTTTTCATTAAAATTTATATATAGCGAAGGGACTTAACTCTAGAAAAAGTTATTTCAAGGGGCATAACTTTTAATAACATTGTTGTATAACTTATAGTCATATTGTTGTATCGTTTTCAAAGATTTATAAACTCTTTGTCTATAGTTATGTACCGGCATATGAGTTATAATAAATAATGATACAATCTTTAAGGCATTTTCAAAGTTTACATAAAAATAATGCATAATGCATAACATTGTAACTCATCTTTCTATACTTAAGAAGTTATCTAAACGATGTTGAACAATATCATCGCATCTTTAGTGTTTTCCGCCATCATATCGGCACGATTCGCTTGACAGCACTTCTCAGCGCTATCAAGCCAAGACGCCTTACACATTTCAAGCAGCCTGATACGGGGGGAAAATGGCACGTCGTAATAGCTCAAAGAAACAAGCAGCTTCCAAGATGCATAGTGAGAAAACCGACCAGACTATCAAGAAGACGAACCTGCCTTTGGAGAGTCTGCATGCAAGCTGTAATAAAGTATCTGAACCTACAGTCAATGAAACTACCAATAAGAAGAGCGACGACTACCCACAGACGAACACAAAAACTTGTGAGAGGAAGGAGGACCAAGACACCAGAATCAGAAACACTGATTCAAACACAGTCAGATGGGTGGTCAAGCGGCTAAAAATGGAGCTTACTGATCAACAAATACAGAAGCAGCTGCAGGAAGAAAATCTTCACGTCAACATTTTGAAGGCAGAGCGGATTCTTACCTACTCAGAATTAAATGAGATGCTCCACACCAGGGACTGGGCGAACCCGGGCCGGGTCAGGCAGACAGACAGACAGACAGACAGACAGACAGACAGACAGACAGACAGACAGACAGACAGACAGACAGACAGACAGACAGACAGACAGACAGATAGATAGATAGATAGATAGATAGATAGATAGATAGATAGATAGATAGATAGATAGATAGATAGATAGATAGATAGATAGATAGATAGACAAACAGACAGGGATTGAGGGAGGGAGGGATAGACGGAGGGAGAGACAGAGGGATGGGTCTATTAGACAGACAGACAGACAGACAGACAGACAGACAGACAGACAGAGATAGATAGACAAACAGACAGACAGACAGACACAGACAGACAGACAGACAGACAGACAGACAGACAGACAGACAGACAGATAGTCGGTAACGGGAACGAGAACTTATATGACTACTTATATGAATTAAATGAGATGCTCCCCACCAGGGACTGGGCGAAGCCGGGCCGGGTCAGCTAGTAAACTATAAAAAAGTTTTAACTTGTAGCTCTTGATGAGCTGCAACAAGTGGGAGTGTAAGTCTTTGTTCTGTTCTGTGGTTTGTATATTTTGGGTACAATCAGGACAGCACCAGCATATAAGTCCTGGTTCTTGTAGGTTCAAATGTGGTTCGTTTATTGGCAATCAACATAACACCAAGAAGTGACAAAATCAGCTGCACGTGAGCAATAAAAATAGATGCACCCTTTTATTACACATAAATATTAATTGCTGAAATATTTCAGGTCACTAAGGCAATTCATAAATAAACACACGTGTACTGTTGGGCACTCATAGTAGTAGAGAAAAGAAGTACAGACTAGAGGACACAACAGACAACATAAAAACTGAAAACTACAGTTAGCGACGGAGAGTCGATCCTATTACCTCCAAATGACGATAGAGCCTCGATGCATGCCACTTGTTCCTGAAAACTATAGTTAGCGACGGAGAGTCGATCTTGTCACCTCCAAATGACGATAGAGCCTCGCTGCATGCCATGCGTCGAAGTACTTGTTCCTGAAAACTACAGTTAGCGACGGAGAGTCAATCCTGTCACCTCCAAATGATGATAGAGCCTCGCTGCATGCCATGCGTCGAAGTACATTTGTTCCTGCAGGGTGGCACTGTCGTCATTTGGAGGTGACAGGTTCGAATACGGGTCGTTAACTATAGGTTTCAGTTTTTATGTTGTCTAATGTGTCCTTTAATATGTATTTCTTTCTTCTACTACTATCAGTGCCAAACAATACGTGTGTGTTTAGTTATGAACTGTTTTATATTAACTATTCTACTCGTATCTAAGGCAAACAACTGTGAGATGTTAATCTGTGAGCCAGTCCTTGAGGCGTTCAGTAAACTGATATACAGGGTGTAGTTTTATGACTGTGCAGTGTTTGAAAATATTAGTGGTCCAAATTTTGTATTTACCAATTATTAAGCATGAACTTTACAGAGGGTAAACACAAAACATGGAACGGCAATATTTTCGAACACTGCACAGTCATTAAAAATCCACCCTATATTTTATATATCAATATAATGCTATTCACTAGGAGGGGTGGGGGAGAAAATGTAACTGATTCAGCGCCGAAGGATAATATATCGTTAAATGTGACCTCACCTTTGGACAGAAGAACGATATATCGCCATACTAGGATGAAGGCCTAATTTGTTTTGTTTCGTGCCATCTTCGGCAATTTCAATGCTCAGTGAACAGATATTTACATTATAATACTTGTCCATTTTAGTGAGTGACATGTTTGGTCCACACCGACTTTTTTCTTTTGGCACTGAATCAGTTAATGTCCTCCTTTGTCTCGGCGCTGTGGATAAGAGGTAACAAACGTAATTCATAATTCCACAGACCACATTCGAGACACAGTTGCTGGCCATTTGGAATCAGACCGCCTTGCGTTGGTTTTCACAAAATGATATGATTACCGGTCGTTCAGAAAGCATCGACAAACTAGTGAACACAAATTTGCAAAGAAATCACAAACAGTCAAATAATGCTGGGATTGACAACAACGTCCTGTAAAGGATATGCAACTAACTTTTCTTGGTCTCAAATGTTGCCTGATTTTGCTCCAAGCAAGTGGAAAATATTACAACCACTGAAACCAATCACACCAAGAGAGCAAAGAACAAAATAAGAGAAGAGTGTTGGCAGCCTTTCATCAAGTCATGGGAGAATGTCAGCACGTAAACTGATCAATTATCTTGAAGATGGCGAGATGTGAGAAAGCATGATCGCCCTAGCTAGACGGTAGGATACATAATGACGATGATTTAGACCGGCATTGTTACAAGAGACATTTTGTATTTTGAATGTGATCACGATTCTTCTTAATTATTTGAGTGAGAAATCGTTTAATTCTAATGCCATTCTTGTCAAACATTTCACTATAATTAGAATGTGCAAAGATCAGGCCGCAAAGCCACAACCCTGGCAAAATTGTTGGGATAAATATCTAACCACAGGTCGAAAGAGCATATAGGATGGAATGTATCTAAACGAAGTACATGTGTTGAGACGTGGATCTCAAATTTGGAACGATGACCTATGTTTTGATGTCAAAGTGGCCTATTAAATGTGAGCTCAGGCTTTTAAACTTCATTTGAACTAACGTCGGAGTAGTGGGAATCGTCCCCTACACCAATTAATTGGACTTAAAAACACATTTATTTCTGGTGTTTTAAAGCAATGGCAAACTACTAAGCGTAAAATTGCCTAGTAAATCAACATAGGGATGGAGTTTACCACGATGTCCTCCTAAGGACGCACAACAGTCTTAGACCTCAGGTTATGAGTGGAGAATCAATAGTTATGAGGTATTTCATTGAAGAGAAACTTAAGAAGAATAGAATCTTCCATAACATGACTCACAAAAGATCAAACCACATTAGTAACAACATAACAGCCTTCACTTAACACAGAACGTGTGATAATTATAGTTGCCAATGACACGAGACAGCGACAGGGTATTGACAGACGGTAAAGACAAGACTTGTCAACTTCCGTCGCCGTCTTCTTATTCACAACCGAATATGCCCACTCCGCCATGTTTGTTTTGCTGTATTGACATTGCGAAAGATAAATGTCTCTTGCTGGAGAAGAACACGACATTTTTAGCGGCAGCGGCGCAAAGTCAATAAACACTTCATATATAGATTGTCTACAGTGTAACTGTTTCATAGCAGCGTATTTATATACCTTGATGTTCCAGAATACAGACCAGCTTTTCATCCGGACAAGCGGGAGCTTAGCAAAAACACGGTCAATACAGTCGTTTGCTGCTGTTCATAAACTCCTTGAAAAATTATATATTAAGATAATGCAGTATGATACTTAAAGCTATTAGTCTGATTATTACATCTCCCCTTTCCCATTCTTGAACAGAAGAAATATTTATGTTTAAAAGTCAAACTTAAAATGTCAAATTTAATGTGTAGTTAGTGTGTACGTGTTTACAATTACATTTTATTGCTGTTTTTGTGTGTGTGTGAAAAGGAAATTAAGTTGCGCAACAATTCATGATGCTCTATTTTAATGTTACATATACAAGCGGTTTTCAACCATTTTGAATTCGTGGCTACTCTGTTTAAATAATGTTTCTATGTCTTCAATTTGGAATAAGTGATTATACACTTTAGAATTGTTTTCAAATATAATATTTAACTTTTTTTAAGGAGGAAAACTTCAGAAAGTCTCTCTGAAAATGTCATGGTCTTTTACATCTGAAATGTTACAGTCATTATCATCCACAACATCACCGAGTATTATCCACCTGGTGTAGACGATTGCTTCTCTTAACATCTCGCGATCTCCAATATAATATATAATTTGAAAATATGTGACAAATTACAAAGCTAATAAAAATATAAATGCACATAGCAATTTAAAAACCTTTACCATAAACAAGAAAACAGCAGAGACAAAATAGTCGGGAGTTTCTAGGTAACCAAAGATAAATGCACTCACACCGACGAGATAAAAAAGGAACATGCTGTAAAAAGCTTTAACTATCGCCTGCACACACAAAATGAAGAAAAATTGCTATAAGAGAAAGAACAGCAGAAAGGAAAAATCTAACATGAGAAATGCATTCACATGTCTGGTGTATCTAGTTCCATATTTCCTGTGGCAACGGAGTGTGAGCCATGGGTCACGTAGGAATAACCAGAGAAGAAAATCTGGACTTCTGAACTTATACAGACAGACAGATAAGGCAAGATAAGATAAGATGTATGTATTGATGGATTGAGGGATAGACAGGTAGGAAGGCAGGTACACAGGCAAAAACTCAGACAGACAAGACAAGATAAGATGTTTGGAATGATGGATGGACTGATGGATGGATGGATAGATAAGCAGATAGACAGGCAGACAGGCAAGCATGTAAGCAGGCAGACAAGACAAACCACGATGTATGGATTGGTGAATGGATTGATGGATGGATGGATTGATGGACGGATGGTTAGATAAACAGGTAGGGAGGCAGACAGGCAAGCAGACAGAGAGACAAAACAAAATACGATGTTTGAATGGATGGATGGATGGATGGATAAATGGATAGATGGATGGATAGGCAGGAAGGTAGGCAGACAGGCAAGCATGTAAGCAGGCAGATAAGACAAATCACGATGTATGGATTGGTGGATGGATGAATGGATGGATGGATGGATGGATGGATGGATGGATGGATAGGCAGGAAGGTAGGCAGAAAGGCAAGCATGTAAGCAGGCAGACACGACAAACCACGATGTATGGATTGGTGGATGGATGAATGGATGGATGGATGGATGGATAGGTAGGTAGGTAGGCAGGAAAACAGGCACGCAGATAGACAGACAGACAAGATCAGATTAGATCAGATGTACGGACTGATGGATGGATTGATGAACGGATTGATGGATGGAGTGATAGGCATGTAGACTGGCAGACATTCAAGCAGGCAGACAGACAGACGTACTGACAGAGAAAACAAGATAAGATAAGATATAATCTATAGATGGATGGATAGATGGATGCAAAGTAGGCAGGCAGGCAGACAGCCAGACAGACATGCAGAATAAGATAAGATGTATGGATGGGTGGACACACTGATGGATTGACAGATGGATGGATAGATGGATTGATAGATGGATGGATGGATGGATGAATGGATAAATAGATGTATAGATGAATAGATGGATGGATGGATGGATGGAAAGATGAAAGGATAGATGTATGGATGCATCGAAAAACAGACAGACAGAAAGACAGACAATAAGATAAATTGTTTTATTGATGAATAGACAGACAGCATTCCTAGAAACGGAGATAAACAAACACACAACACTGATTAGATAACATATTTTTATCCCTGCAAACTCCCCAAAAAGCAGGCACATTTATCACGCAGAATTCGCCGCTTGGCAGGGTAATCATCACCCCACGGCCAAAGGCTGGAGTCAGAAATTAACATCTGACCTCCCTGTCAGACCAGATCTCACCTTTGCCTGGGACGAAATTCGGCTACGTCAACATTGATTTATACGAATATATCCGACATAAGCCGCCGGGTAGGACAGGATTGTCCGAGAAGTGGCATGGTCATGTTCGATGATCACCCAAGAGTACTGAAGATGTGTAGGTTCGAACTCCAGATGTTAACATATTGATTGTGTATCTATGTAAAACACTTGTGCTTCGGCCATTCCCTCTGGGCGTTGTTTTCTGAGATAGTTGACAATGAAATACCTAATGATCGTGTAGGATCCATTATCAACTTCAAACAATATGCAAAAAATTACAATGAGCTCCTATGGAACCATGCATATGGCCGGATGTTGATGCATACGTTGAAGGGAGGATCTGAACACCTATTCTTTTTTACATCGATCAGGGACTTCCGGTCCCCAACATGGAGGATAGGCGGTTGAGCTGTTAACGCTTTTGGGGTGTTAATGCTTCTGGCTACGTTTTGCTTACGCATTTTCCTCATGTTTGACTGGTAGTGCTTGGTTCCGTCACCCTGCTACTGAGTTGAGTGGGTGGTGTGACACTGTGAGATGTGAATTTAGTGTGGAGTGCTTATACATGTGTCCGTGGTTGTTTATAGCGTGACTGCATGTTCTGAAAATTGACGGCCGGTCCGAATCTGTACTAACTGGTTGCCTTATGCAGTAATGTGTGGATGGTGTTTTTCTGGTCACTGCCGTTTCCATCATGGAAGATTTTATGTTGGCATTCTGGCAACGGCATTATGTGCCATATAGCTGGTGCCCAAGAATTACGTCACATAAAATAGATGTATATCCTAGAAGCGAAAACCGCACAGAAACTGGGAGATAGGTTGTCAACAGAGAGAAACGTCATTCTGACGTCACCGAACAACAGACAGACTTTGTTGGAGTTTGGAATGGCAGGCTGTGCATGAAACTATCAGGACATTCAAACTGGCGAATCAATAGTTTTACATGGACAAAGTGGCTGGAATATGAGTTACAGATAGAAAAGATATTGTAACACACTCATATGAGATGACGCTGAGAATGAATGAACCGACTGCCGAGGAAATTAGTAGAATTCAGAAGCGGCGAGAAATGGACCTTGAGGATAGACAGAAGGTGAATTGAAAGACATATAACGTAAGTCAGTTAAAAGGTTTGTAAGAGCTAACATTAATATTTCTGTCAATAATATAGTTACCGACCGCCCTGGTAGTCCACCAGGCACGGTACATGTTGAAGAATATTTGATGATATGCAAAACCGATTGAGCTGTGTGCAAAATTAAACAGCGATTGATTCGATTACACTCATGTCTGCGATTCGACCTTATTTATTCTTCTGGTTTCAAAACCAAAAGCGCTGTTCAAGTTAATTGATAACGAGCTACAGTTACATTGTTTACAGTTACAGTTCAAGTTATGAATGACAGCGTTTTGGCATTATGCACAGTATACCTGTGAGGGCTATCGGTTTGTCAAGATTCCTACCTGTTTCACTATACACATGGAGCAGTGAGGACATTTTGTGTGATATTAACTGGCACAGGAACGGAGCATAATGGGGAGATCATTTGCCGTAAAGTTGGAACAGCGACTAACTAACTAACATCTAAACACCTATGGATTTGTCTGGAGTGCAAGAATGATACCCCAACAGTTAATTAACTTTCTTAAAAGTGCCTTTCCACAAATGTGAAGTTAAGTATCGTTCTACCGCATCTCACTGTTATATATATATATATATATATATATATATATATATATATATATATATATATATATATATATATATATATATATATATATATATATATATATATATTAGTTTGGAGAGGGGAATGCAAGCTCTGCAACACAGTTCTCGAAAGGCTCATCCTTTCCTACCAGTCAAGAGTCTACACCAAGATTACTCAGATACGTGCAGCCCTATTTGTATGCCCAAATGAGCTAAACATCAGTATGTCTGATTTAAGAGATATACCCCACTAACCCGGGAGATTCACCAACCAATACGGTATATGTATGAATAATATAAAATAACACAAAGTAATGCAGCTTTACAGAACATTATTACGAAAAATACAGGACGTTGCTGAGATTATCCTTCATCAGCAAACAAATACATACACAAAACACAACTTATCACGGAGAAGACTCTCTAGTGACCATATTAAGGTATAAGAACGGAATGTGAAGAATATAAAGATGGAAAAAAATGAGAACAATAAAGAGACATTTAAAATTTGTAATCATGGGGGATGCGTGGTCTTGAGGTATGGTGTCAGCCTCGAGTGCTGGAGGTCCCAGGTTCAAGCCCCGGCGATGACCGGGATTTTTTCACGTGGACTTCTAGTAACAAACATTCCCCTGGTCTCTGGGTAGTGAGATAGGACTCCCGTGTGTATTACTACGCACGTAAAAAATCCTTTGGCGGTTGGAAATCGAAAAAGAGTAGCCTAACGGCGCTGCCCGGGCAAAATTTCGAGTTAAATATCTACACAAAGTATTTTCAGGATCCTCGCCGGTGCTACGGAGTTCGTGCACTGAGCTGAGTTTCTCCAGACTCAGATTTGAGTTAGGAGGAAAACGGAGCACTTATGGGTTGCACCAGTGTGCTGTGATGTTGATCCATCGACTAAACTAAACTAAACGAAAATTTGTAAAACACAATGTTTCTACTTATCTCAGAATCGCAAACTGTGATAATCCATGTGTATGAATGCATGTTTGTGTATATCAAAGAAGGTATAGTGTGACACATAGCAGATACTGGAGTGTGAAATATTAAGCCTTCACATATTCTAGGCAACGGCACTCGAACTATGGTGGTCAATTCCTTTCATCGGCACTATTCCTTACAAGAATCTTCCCGAACAATTCCGACAATTAGTAAGTACCCACATGCATAATGCTAAGGGGGAGGGGGGGGGCTATTTGGTCTCGAGGTATGGTGTCAGCCTCGGGTGCTGGAGTTCCAGAGTTCAAGCCCCATTGAGGTGCAGGATTTTTTCACGTGGACGTCTAGTAACAAAATTTCCCGGATCTCTGGATAATGAGATCGGACGCGGGCGAGTATTGTTGCAGTTTGAAAACGAAACAGATTAGCCTAACGTCGCTGCCCGGGCAAAATTTCGAGTTAAAAATCTACCCAAAGTATTTTAGGACTCTCACCAGTGCTACGGAATTCGTACACTGAGCTGAGAATCTCCGGACTCAGGCTTGCGTTAGGAGTATAACGGAGCACTTATGGATTACACCTGTGTGCGTGATGATGATCCGTCGATTGCACTAAACTAATATATAATGCTGGGTCGACTCCATAGACGTACTTGTTATTTGTGCTTGTTTGTCCCGAAGTTTCTTGCTACGTGTTTATGGTGTGGTAGCGTCTTCACAATGTGTAAACCTGGGAGCGAGAAGGAATAAGTAGTCAATCTTTCCTTCACTTTGGCAAGCTACGAGCCCAGGCGTCAAACCCGAGTCCCAAAGTGCTCATGACATCACCCTCTCAGCCACGTCTACCTCTGTTCAAAACTGTTTCATATATTTCTGTTTTAAAATGTAGTTATTCACCAACCTTACTAATTGCCAGATATTTATTTGTTTTATTTTTTGTGTGTGGTTATATTCACATCCAATCCATATTCATGACTTCTTCCTTCCTAGGAAACGTCCACAAATTTATGAAATTAGCAGATACTCATTAAGCGTTGGCGGTTTCCAATTTGTAATATTGACCTGAGGTCTCAGGTCGAACAGGGGTATAATTTGTCCTGACATTGCACTCATTCATACTGTTTCCATTTCATATTACGGGGTGCACAGAGGTTAGACAGTAGCATCACATGACACCTTCTGAGACTAATATAGGTAAACGTTGTTCGTTTGGCCGTGCAGGTCTGGAATAGAAGCATGATAAATGAAGAAAACAATGCATGTAGGAGTGAACATCTATAGCTAGAATGTAAACGTCTTCTCCGTCTTCGTACTTCTTGTTCTTCTTCTTTGTACATCTTCAGGAGTCAGTCCCAATATAATGAGTGTTTGCAAAGTCTCAATACACTTTGTATATAGAACAAACTTGTATAAATGCTTTCTTCCGTTAATAACACCCATTCTGTTTGGAGTATAAAGAATTAATTCTGCAGACGACAGCCGTTCCCTGCATATTTGCTTTACTATTAACAGTGGAACACATTTTTTGATAATATCATGTACTTCATTTTTCAAATTTGTTCTACATACAAAGTGTAGTGAGATTTTACAAACACCCGATACTTAAATACAGTATAACACAAGTTACGCTTGTTGACATTTCCACACCGTTTGTTCTAGAATGAAGCGGGTGTAGGCCAAAACAGTTATCTCCGTTCTGTATAATTTGGACTTTCTTGCTGAAGATGTTTACACGTCACTTTTAAACCAGATAGACAGTTACATTCATCAGAACCTACTATCTATAGTTTATTATACACATGCAGTTTCAGATAATTATTCCCAGATTAGGAAGAGCATAGATATAGAGAAGATGTGGTTCCTGAGACGAATGTTGATTATGTCTTGGACTGCCAGAGTGACTATTAACGATTGTCTGGAAGAGGCTAATGAAGCTAGAATATTAAATACAATTATAAGAAAGGGACAATCAGCATTCTTTGGTCATGAGTTGCGACAATAGGTAAAGGAGAACATCGTGACAACTGGAAAGATCAGTGGGGAAAGAGGTGCACAGAGATAAATGATACTGGATGGACAGAGACGGTAGCTTTGAGGCAAATCATTAGCAAAGTTGATCCAGAACATCAAGGGCGGAGTTCTGCGGGGAGACACGAAAGCCTGTTCAGGTTGGCATGGCACGTGATCATGCTATGCCATGTGTGGAGTCAGCCCTATTTGTTTAACCTGTATGCCGAAAATATAATGAGAAATGTAAGAGATGATATAAACAGGGAGCCATATGATGCCCTAAATATCGGCGGTCATGACATACCAGAGATTCGATATGCTGATGATACAGTATTACTATCCACAACACAGAATGGCATAAAAACCTAATAGCCTCAACACAATTGAATAGTGAAAATCACAACTTATATCTTAACATAGCAAAAACTAAGATAATGCATACAGATAAAACTACTATGGAGAAAGAAATATACATTAATGGGAGAAAATTGGAGGTGGTGGAAAATTTTGAATATCTTGGGTCATTGATTACGAATAATGGTGACACAATGAAAGAAATTAAACGGCGACTATCCATTGCTCTTCAAAGACTAAACCAGATGAATAAATTATGGTGTGGGACAGACAGAACTACAAAAATTAGATTTTTAAGAGCATGCATCTTTCCCATTGCAACATACGCCTGTGAGACATGGACACTTACTAAACAAGCTGAACAGCGCATACATGCCTTTGAATATAAATGTTATAGACGAGTTCTAAGAATATCTTGGGTAAAGAAAAGAACAAATGCATCCATACTTCAAGAGTTGAATATTGAGGAGGGATGTCTATTAATTCGATAAAACAAAGAAAATTGAAGTATTTTGGTCACTTGAAACGTCACGACAGTTTGGAGAGAACAATAATGGAAGGGTATATGCCTGGGAAGAGAGGAAGAGGAAGGCCAAAGAGAAGATGGGTGCAGGATGTGGCGGATGATCTCCAGATGGGTGTATCAGACGTGGGACATCTTGCTTGTGATCGAGAAGTTTTCCGGAAGGTTGTTATGGGAGCGAGGTTCTGCAAAGGACATGCTACTGAATGAATGAATGAACTTGATTATGATGATGATTATGAAGATGATTACGATGATGACTATAATGATTACGATGACGATAATGATGAAGAAGAGTTGACAACATCGAATAAAATCACAAATATCTCTGAAGACATACCAACCAGCTCAATAGACAGTTCAACACGATCGATATCCTCTTCCACTGAAAGGGAAGAGCTAAATAAATAATTAGGTGCTGATTAAGACAAGTTGGTCATGTTGGGACAATGAGTGCAGACAGGCAAACCAAGTTTGTGCCAAGGAAATCCATCGTAGAACGATCAAGCATTCATCCATTGCAACTCTGGAAGGATAGTGGAAACCTCGAATAGAGGAGTTGATTGTCATTCATTGAAGAAGCATGGACTGTCTTTTTCTGATGCGAGTAACCATTTCTCTTTGCGAGATATATTCTTTAAATATATCTTTATTGATTTTTCTATCTGGCCACGGTTTTCAAAATGCTTCTGTGAAACCACATGTCCACACCTTCCACATACTTCCACACTTGTCTGCTCATCATCATCATGTGCCTTGCCAGCTGCCGTGGGCGTTCATATCTCTCAACAGATCTCGGACTTTGGTCACATGTCTGCTAATTCACCTTAATTCGCTTCCACACCTCAGATATGGCTAAATATAGCCTCATCTCAACTGACGAAGATAATTGCAGAGAATATTCTTCATCTTTCATCGAACTTATAAGTTGTCAATCCACAGGTACCTGTGTCTTTTCCGTTCACACTTGAAACCGGCTTTCCTGAAGCGTTAAATGTCGGCCTTGACCCAAAAGGCTATTCGATGAACAGCCTTGAAATAAATTAGCATATCTAGAACACGGGCTTTCTTATTTTGTTTGGGGTAAACTTTACCATCAAGTGGATTCGGAACAAACATTTTTCGAGATACGTATCCAGTTTCTTTAAGTCACTCCTCCAATTCCACACCATGATGTATTTATGTCCTCTGATGTATTTTAGTGGATACAAATTTTATGAGGATCACTGTTCAGTGAATGGAAACTCCAAACTCTACTTCACAATTGTAACAGACTGTCAATAAACAAGAGTGTGGCAGACTCAGTTCAGGAGACTCAGTATCCATTGAAAAAGATGTCAACTACATATGAACGAGATGATACATGTTCTGGTTCTGCATTCCCTGAAGATTGCCAAGCCATATATAGTGCCGTTGTTAATAATCTCTTGACTTTGATGCTAGTGAATCCACATCATTCTCCAGATTGAGAGACTTGGGAGGAGGAATTATCACAGCCAGACATGAGAGAAACATCGGGAGGACGTGGGGTCTCCTCAACCAACACAGAACTGGCACTATCAGCCGCGGACGCTGATGCATATGGTGGGGAAGGGAGGATTTGAGCACCTATGGACTTGTCCGGGGTGCAAGGATGATACCCCAACAGATAACAGAATCGCACCGAGGACTGCCAAGTTGATAATGAAAACGAATGAAGAAAAAATAAAACTAGAACGTTCGGAGAAGGAAAGACACACGTGATATATGGACCAAAGTCTGTGTCGATGATCAATCACAAGAAAAAAAACATACTTAGCTAGAAAATTGAAATACCATCATCACAATCACACACAAAAATAATCTATGTTACAATTATTAATATGAAAACAATCACTAAATGGAGGAACGAGATATAAGTGTTGAAGAAACGAAGTAAGAACACAAATATGGGGGGGGGGGGGGGGGGGTGTGGTTGGATTAATTAAGGAATTTAAAACACACACACACACACACACATATATATATATATATATATATATATATATATATACACACACACACACACACACATACACACATATTATTGTTCCGTATATTTCTTTTCGGAGCTCATGGTTTCTTCATATTATTCATTGAAGCTTCTGTGCAGAATAGGACACCAACTGCCCTGACAGACGGAAAGTACTTAACAAAATCGGATGTTCTAATAAATTGCTATGGATGTGGAAAACAAATGAAGACCACCACATTAACATCCGAACTTATACGTTTATTGACAGGATCGCATGCCCGGAATGGCTTGCCCAGCGTTTATGCGCTGAATAACCTCATCTGAGATGACATGACATGACATGACATTGACTTTATCTCCCGTTTGCTATCTGATGATTGTGCTGTCATTATTACCATGTTATTGTACGTTTTATGATCATTTACACAGACAACCACTCATAACAACGAGCTTAGCAATCTCATTGCAATATGCACTCAATTCAAGGTCTTATGCGGTGTCCTCATTGAACATTTCTATCGTTAAAATAGGCACTCTAAATAGCAATCAAGCATACTCAACGACATCCAAAAACTGTCTAAATGCCATTGGAGAATGTCAATTAATTCCTCTTTACTGAGAAACGAAAACATAGAGCGTGGTGGAGAATGACATAATTTACATTGAAGGATAATGACCCTGCTTAGATTGAATTAGCGGGAGAATGGGGCAGCGATATCAAGAACACTAGGCAAGCCATCGGCCAGTGCCAGTAGTGAGCTTAATCTCTTAGCAGTTCCACTCTTTCATCCAAAAGTCACACAAACCTAGTTGGGAACTGGGTGAATGAGAAGGGAGAACTGGAGAAGTGAGTAGGAAGAAGGTGGGTGGGGTGAGTTGGAGAAGTAAGTGAAGAGGTTAGTATAGGAGTTAGAGATAAAGTAGAGAGAAATTGAGATGGTATTGAGGGAGATTGTGAATGAAGTAGAGGACACTAAAGAAAAAAGTAAACGGAATTGCAGAAATAAGTAGAGGGAAATTATGAAGTAATTCAATAAATCAACTGGGTGCCGTCTCCACAATGAAGGTTGGCTGCAGTGGATCCCCAACACTGTCTCTCACCTTGACTGTCTTGCTCGCTTGCCTTCCACCTTACCCTCCAGTAAGTTTTGTTTTTAAGGAGTGTTATGTCTGTTAAGACAGCTCCGTGGTGAGGTGTTATGGATCATCATCAAGTGCCCTGCAGGTTGGCGTAGACGTTGATGGCTCTCCACAGATCTCGGTCTTTGGTGTTCTGGATCAACTCTGCTGATGATATTCATCCATGCCACCGTCTCAATCCATCCAGCATCATTTCTCTTTGGTCTACCTCTGCCTCTCTTCTTGTCGATATTTCCAGTTGTCACGATGTTCTCAATGCCTCTGTTCTCATCACATGACCAAGAGAAAGCTGTTTGTCTCTTTCTTATTGTTGTATATAGTGTTCTAGTTTCATTAGCATCTTTCAGGCAATCGTTGTTAGTTACTCTGGCAGTCCAAGGAATTCGCAACATTCGTCTTAAAAACCACATCTCTGTTGCTTCTAAGTTCTTCCTAATTTGTTCATTTGCATTCCAAAATTCGCTGCCATACAGTAAAACTGGTTCTATATAGCATTTTAGCACTCTCTTTCTTACATTCATTGATAGCGACTTATTGCATGAGATACTCTTCATTGGTGTTACGGAAGCAGTTCGTAATCCCGCATACCGCATTGGAAACACAACTGCGGGAAATTTGGCAGCAGACAGCCTTGCTGTGTTTTTTATGAAAATGGTATGAGTGCAGGTCGCTCTGAAAGCAATGGCAAACTACTGAAAGTAAACTTGCCAAGAGATCTCAAACAGCCCAAAATGCTGGAGTTGACTTCTATGTCCCGTAAAGGATATGCAGCCATATATATATATATATATATATATATATATATATATATATATATATATATATGCGTGTGTATATGTATATATATATATATATATATATATATATATATATATATATATATATATATGCGTGTGTATGTGCGTGCGTGCGTGCGCATGTGTGTGTGTGTGCGTGTGTGTGTGTGTCGTTTAACATGGCTGCAATATTTCACTTGCCTCTGTTTTATTTCGTTTATCATCTCTCTTTTCATTCCCAGTTTTTCTAGAACCTCTGTATTTGATTATATTTGTGTCAGTGAAATACGACATATTCCTCTGTAGATCCGCATCTCCAGAGCCTCTATTCGACTTTCTAACTGATTGTTCAATGTCCAGGTACCATATAGTATTGGTGAATATACATAACATTTGACAATTCTCATTTTAATGCGTTTTGGTTATTCCTATTCTCTTTTTGATGTCTGTTTCACTTTTGCCATTACATGTCCAAGACTGAAGAAATTTGTTACTTGTTCTAGTATCTCCACGTTTACTGTGATGTTCATTTATGACCTCTCCTTTCTACTGCTAATTATCAGAGTTTTTTATGTTAATATCCAAGCCACATTCTGCACTATGCCTGTTTACTTGGTTGTGTAACTATTGTTCTCTTTCTGCCAGTAACACGGTATCGTCAGCATTCTTAACATTGTTTATGATTCTTCCATTGTTGGTAAATTCAGGCAGTTCGATTTGTTAACAAATTATGTATGTGTATATATAAAGTGAGATCCATCTAGGCATGAATATTTCTGTGTGATTGAGATCCATCCAAATATTGAGATCTATCCAAATATGAATGCTTGTATGTGTGAGCGAGCTCCATGCATACATGAATGCTTCTCTGTGTGTGTGAGAATAGACACTTGTCTTCATTAACTGCATGCTTTCAACAGCACTGGATGAAATGGATGGTCATCATCATTCTTGATGGAGAAACAACACATAATAAATGCCAGTATTGAGTGTAACGTCATGTACAGTATTTGATGGTTCACGTGCTTAGCTGATAAGCCAATGGTGCTGAGGGATTATGGCTGAACGCCTCTAAGTCACAATCCCGCCCGGATTTGCGACGATATTCTTATTCTCGTGCTTGGCTGGTGGGCCGTTGGTGCGAGGCTGCCATCGGACAGTTTGCAGAGTTTCCGGCTTGGGTCAGGATGGCGGGACGTGTTTTCTTCTTGATTGACTTAAGTCGGTTGATCGGCGGCTTGACAATCCGACATCATAAGACTCGCCGTTGTTACAGAATCAGATTTCTGGCTCTAAATGTTAGCATTACGCACAAACATGGAGAGCCACGACTTCTGCCCCATGCGCCGCCTTAGGCCCAAGAGGAAAGACTAGATAAGTTGAAGAGGCTTGGGGACACCATGCATCCCTGCCGTACCATTTTTTTAAACATCTCTATGAGCGACGAATAATATTTCCGTATCTAATTGACGCCACCTTTTCCCAGTAAATGTTACTAATAAATCTGATTTCCTTTCCATCTGCTCCTATATCACGAAGGCTTGTAATTAATCGTTCATGTGGTATTCGATCAAAAGCTTTCTTGTTGTCTTTAAAACATACATAATTACGTTTCATTGAATTTGAATGAATGTAACTATATATTTCTTAATTACATCCTCAAACAGATTATTACTTCTCTGGTGCCTCTGATTTTTGCGGAACAAATATTGTTCTTCAGCTACTTCCTCATTTATTTTATTTTGAATACCTTCTTGTATGACTTTGATTAATCTTAGTTATATGGCTCATTAGGCTAACAGTTCTGTAATCCTTACAATCAACAGCTTTTGGCTTCTTGGGTAGTGTGACTAAAGTTGATGTTTTCAAATCCTTGGGGATGTACTCAGTGTATACATAATTCTGTGATAGTATAAATGCCAAAGCTGGATAAGGATATTATCATCTCTGATGGTTTCTTGTCAGAAACTCAAGCCTTTCCTTGTTTAATCTTTTTAAATAGCGTTCTCTACTTCAGCTTTTAATAGATTTGGTCCATAGAGAGTATTATACACTATTAGTTTATTGACCCTGCTGTCCCAGAATAAATCTTCTGTGTATTCTGTCCATCTTTTAATTATATAGGTATTATCTGTATAATGTTTCCATATTTATCCTCTGATACAAACTTTTCCTGTTACATTATTTTTCTGCTTTCATATTTTTATGCAATCCTTTCGAGTTGTGTTTTATTAATGGGAAATTTAAAAGTGAGTTGAGGGAACTGGAAAAGTGAGTAGATGGAACTGGAGAAGTGAGTAGAAGGAACTGGAGAAGTGAGTAGAGGGAACTGGAGAAGTGAGTAGATGGAACTGGAGAAGTGAGTAGATGGAACTGGAGAAGTGAATAGATGGAAATGAAGAAGTTAGTAGATAGAACTGGAGAAGTGAGTAGATGGAACTGGAGAAGTGAGTAGAGGGAACTGGAGAAGTGAGTAGATGGAACTGGAGAAGTGAGTAGAAGGAACTAGAGAAGTGAGTAGAAGGAACTGGAGAGGTGAGTAGAGGGAACTGGAGAAGTGAGTAGAGGGAACTGGAGAAGTGAGTAGATGGAACTGGAGAAGTGAGTAGAGGGAACTGGAGAAGTGAGTAGATGGAACTGGAGAAGTGAGTAGAGGGCACTGGAGAAAAGAGTAGACGGAACTGGAGAAGTGAGTAGATAGAACTGGAGAAGTGAGTAGATAGAACTGGAGAAGTGAGTAGAGGGAACTGGAGACGTTAATCGAGGGAACTTGAGAAATAAATATAGAAAAATGGAGAAATGAGTATCAGGAATAGGTGTAGGGAATGGGAAAGTAAGCCGAGTGAATCCTAGAAATAAACAGAGGAAACCGTAGAAGTCAAAAGAGGGAAATGGAGAAGAGAGTAGGGGGATCTGGGGATGTAGAGGTAACTGGAGAAGTGAGTAGTGAGAACCGTAGAAGTTAACAGAGGGAACCGTAGAAATAAGTAGAGCAAACCTGAGAAGTAACTGGCCGGAATTGAATAAGTAATTAGAAGGAGTATTGGTATAAGTAACTATTGGGTATAAGTAACTATTAGGAATAAGTAATTATTGTGTATAGGTAACTAATGTGTATAAGTAAATAAAGTATTTGTTAAAAGTAAGTAAAGTCTTATATATTAGTAACTATTGGGTATAAGTAACTATTGGGTAAAAGTAAGAATAATATTGGGTATAAAACACTATTAGGTGTAAGTAACTTTTGGGTATAAGTAAATTACAATTGGGTATAAGTAAGTAACTATTGGGTATGAGTAAGCAAAGTATTGGGTATAAGTAACTATTGGGTATAAGTAACTATTGGGAATAAGTAACTATTGGGTATAAGTAACTATTGGGTATAAGTAACTATTTTGTATAAGTAACTATTGGGTATAAGTTACTATTGGGTATAAATAAATATTAGGTAAAAGTAAGCAAAGTAACTATTGGATATAAGTAAATGTTGGTTATAAGTAAATAAAACATTGGATATAAGTAAGTAAAGTATTGGGTATAGGTTAAGTAAAGTATTGGGTATAGGTTAAGTAAAGTATTGGGTATAGGTTAAGTAAAGTATTGGGTATAGGTTAAATAAAGTATTGGGTATAAGTAAATAACATATTTGGTATAGGTAACTATTTTGTATAAGTAACTATTGGGTATAAATAACTATTAGGTATAAGTAGCAAAGTAACTATTGGAAATAAGTAAATGTTGGTTATAAGTAAATAAAACATTGGATATAAGTAAGTAAAGTATTGGGTATAGGTTAAGTAAAGTATTGGGTATAGGTTAAGTAAAGTATTGGGTATAGGTTAAGTAAAGTATTGGGTATAAGTAAATCACATATTTGGTATAGGTAACTATTTTGTATAAGTAACTATTGGGTATAAATAACTATTAGGTATAAGTAAGCAAAGTAACTATTGGAAATAAGTAAATATTGGGTATAAGTAAATAAAACATTTGGTATAAGTAACTATTTGGTATAAGTACATAATGTAATGGCTATAAGTAAGTAACTATTGAGTATAAGTAAGTAATGGGTACTGCTATTAATTCAAAGACATTTCCCGGTATCACTGTTAGACAGGATTGTCCTGATAGCCTAAGTCACTTTTAGACCGGATTGTCCCGATAGTACAAGACAATGTTAGACCGGATTGTCCTGATATCCCAAGACATTGTTAGACCGGATTGTCCCGGTAGCTCAAGATGAATTTAGACCGGATTTTCCTGATAGCACAAGACAATTTTAGACTGGATTGTACTGACAGCGCAAGACAATTTTAGACTGAAATGTACTGAAAGCACAAGACAATTTTAGACTGGAGGGTACTGATAGCACAAGACAATTTTAGACTGGATTGTACTGATAGCTCAAGACAATTTTAAAACTCAGCCCGGTGCGGATTCAAACCCAACACCGTAGTGTCTGAATTCAAGAGTCTAGCAAGTACGCTACCCTCGCTCACCGGACAAGTGAATGCATCAGTGCAATTATAGCTCTATTGATTTGAACAAGTTACATGTACTAGAAAACTGGAAATTATTTATTTATTAATCCTGAAAAATTAGCAATAGAAAAAACGTCCGCGAGGTCCACGAGAGGTTAAAGTGACAAATGTTCTCTTGAATAATTCAAGGACGATAATAGAGCTGGTATGACAGACTCACTAATGCGGTTAGGGATAGAACTGGACAGACTCCAGAGATCAAGAGGTGAGGAAAAGTCGCTGGTACTGAATATGACACAGCTGAGACAGTTAAACATAGACGCCATAAACAAAATATTGCACGATTTCGTGCTTGGCGCCTGTGTTTTAATTCACTACGGGAATCAATCAATCAATCAATCAATCGATCGATCGATCAATCAATCAATCAATCAATCAATCAGGTGTCGTCTTAACAATGAAGGTGATTTGCAATGGAACTCCAACATTGTTTGTCGACTTGATTGTACGATTACATTATGTCAGATTGCTGTTCGTCCATCTCTTGGTGTCATCTTCCCACTTGTATCGTTGTATCGATTTTGCTCACTTGTTTTAAACCTTACCCTTCAGTATGATTTTTTTAAGAGTTAAATCTTTTAACGTAGCAGAAATATTTCACTTGCCTCTTTTTTCTTGATTTCATACCAAGAGAATACATAGTTTTGAATAACTGAGAAAACCCAGGTAAATATCTAGATCTTAAATATCCAGATAGTTCTTTCTATAGAAAGCATAAGGGGTAAAACAAAGAGTGAGTGATAAACCACAAGATGAAGAAAATCAGAGGTAGAGAAGAACAATGTTAAGAGGCGATGGGGGAAGCTGCAGGAGATGGCACAAGTTTGGTCGGCTTGGCCGGAGTTAGCGGTTGGACTATGCTTCAGAGGTCATAGATTGTGAGAATTGTATGGATTTTTTGCCCTGGTCATGCAGGAGTGCGGGGGAATGAACAGGCTGATAGGCTGGCAGAGAATGCACCTTTTGGTGGTAGATTATCTTTGGACCCCCCTATGGGGTGTCGGGGTGTCAAGCATTGGTACACCTATGGGACATTTGGTAAGGATGATTGTCACGCTCTTTTCAGGGCACATCCCCCATTGGTCCAAGCCTGACACCCAGCTCGCGCCTGTGGCTCCTAGTAGCTGTCAGCATGCGACAGCGGCCACCTCCAGGGCAGCAGCTGGACAGGCTGGCTAAACCAGGCGTGGGTAACCGATTTGGTGTCAAACCAAGAGGTAAACTAGGGTATGCCTACCCAGCATGTGAAGACAGGACTCGGCAGACTGAGCAGAAGAAATCATTGTTGATTCAACGAGCAAGACGGCGTTTATCTGCAAAGCGTTGTGGAACTAATTAGCCCGGGAAGGCACGTAGAGCGCCCTGGTCATCCATTGCACCTGTATTCGTCTTCAGTCGTCTTGACTTGTCTTGCCACTGTACTCACATGGACTCAGGCGAGAGAGTGAGGTCGATGAATTACGCAACTCTTTCTCACTGTATTCCATATCATCGCGCCAGTCATTCTTCATCCAACTTCATATATCACCTTCAAGCCCTGTGGCGATGGGCGAGTGGCGAAATGGCAGGCGTGGGTACACTGGCAGACGTTGTCGCAGACCTGCACACAGGCGGCTCAGGCCATATGGTCGTCTTCTACTGACCGGAGCAGCAGTGGGATTCGGCAGCCCTCTGAGCGACTGAGCAGCCCTCTATAGGAACACACTGCTAACCTCTATAGCACGAGGAAGGGGCTAGAAAAGGTGCCCTAAACATTGTCTGCTCCATCATTACCTAACCAGCTAGCCGCGGTTGGTGGGTACCCTATACTGCAGTCGACATACAAACAAAGTAAAAACAGGTAAAGCTAAAAGAGCAAACCATATTCCCTTGACAATCGGAACTTGGAATGTACGCATCCTACTTGATAGGGACGGCGCGTCGGGTCCAGAGAGACGAACAGCACTGATTGGGAGAGAGCTGGGCAGGTACAACATCGACATTGCAGCCTTGGCCGAGACATGACTTGCAGAAGAAGGCCAAATATGTGAAGTAGGTACCGGCTACACATTCTTCTGGAGTAGAAGGAATAGCAAGGAAAGACGCCAATCCAGTGTGGGATTTGCCATTAAGTCGGCCCTGGTTGGCATACTAGCTAATTTTCCGAAGGCTATAAATGGCAGGCTTATGACCATTAAGTTACCCCTGCTGAATGGAAAGAAGCATGCAAACATCGTGAGTAACTACGCACCAACCATGACAAATGGATATGACGTCAAGAACAAGTTCTATGAGGACCTGCACAAAGTATTAAAATCTGCTCCCAAAGGAGACAAACTTATACTTATGGACTTGCCAGATTAGACAAGAACACCGCCTCTTGAAGTGGCATCATTGGAAAGTACGGAGTCGGAAACTGTACCAGCAATGGACTTATCCTCCTTCAGACCAGTGCCGAACACGATCTCCTGATCACCAACACAATTTTCGGTCTTTCCACGAAAAATAGGACATCGTGGATGCAACCTCGCTCGAAACACTGGCACCTCATTGACTGTGTCATCGTCAGGAGAAGTGACAGACAAGACGTTCTGGTGACAAAATCCATGTGTGGTGCTGAATGTTAGACAGACCATCGCATCGTGTCATTATCTCGAAAATAAACATACACAACAAACCACCACGGCGTCCTCAAGGGGTAAAAATGCAAAAACAACTAAATATCACCCGCCTAAAGAGCAAAAAAAACAAAACAATGCAGCTGTCGTTTGAAAATATGCTGGAAGACCGCCTCAAGCCCAATTCTGTGGCTAAACAGGATGCGGAAACAGAGTGGAGAACCCTAAAGGACGTAATTTACAACACTGCTATGGAAGTCGTGGGTCGAGCCCCCCGAAATCATCTCCAAGGCCAGCGCGGCCTTTGGCAGACTGTACAAGAATGTATGGGACAGAAATGGAATAAGCCTGTAAACAAAGCTGAAAGTCTACAGAGCAGTTGTATTATACTTACTGCTATATGATTGTGAGACCTGGAATGTTTATCAGCGACACGCTAGGAAATTAAACCGCTTCCACACAGTCTACCTTAGGAAGCTACTGAAGATTAAATGGCACGACAAGATACCAGACATTGAAGTTCTAGACAGAGCGTCCATGCCCAGTAATCACACTCTACTAATGAAGAATCGGATTCGCTGGGCTGGTCACTTGACTCGCATGCCAGATCACAGCCTTTCTAAAAAATTTTTTTTACTGCGAGCTACGTTGTGGTAAACGCTCTCAAGGTGGCCAGAGGAAACGCTTTAAAGACACTCTGAAAATCTCACTGAATGCTTTTGGAATCCATCATGACACCTGTGAGACTTCTGCCAAAGATCGACATTCTTGGCGGACATTATTATGTACGTGTGCGGTCACCTGTGAAGCAACCAGGACTGCACGAAATATGAAGAAAAAGGCTGGACAGAAAAACCACTGCAGGAGATCTTCCTCCTGGAACGACAAGCATTCTTTGCCCACATTGTCAAAGAACATTTCGAGCCAAAATAGTCCTTATCAGCCATCTTAGAACTCAGGGCTCCATACGTTCAACCCCCCTGGATGAAATGAATGGTCATCATCATTCTTGGTGGACAAACAACAATGGCAAACTACTGAGCTTAATCTTGCCAAGAAATCAACACCCAGCTGAAAGATGCTGATGTTGACAGCGATGTCCTGTAAAGGATGCCATTCAACGTATTCGCAATGTCCCTTAATTGTACACATAACTGTTTCCAAACTCTTCCTAATTTGTTCGTACCTATTCATTGTCATACAGCAGAACAGATTTGACATAATATTTCAATACTTTTTTCTGACAGAAAGCACGGGCCCCAAATAGTGTTCTTCCGACATTTAAGAGTTAACCTGGCTTAAACGTTCTCAACTTCCTAATGGTTCTGTTGGTAACAAACTGATATGTCGTCATTTGTGAAAATGAGAATTAATGTCAGATCTTTCTATACAACAAGTTCCACAAAAGTTTGGCCAGGACGATGTTTTAAGGGCTGAAATCGCTTTACGTCTCTCTATCTCATGTAGGAGGCCTTTGCAGACGGTTGCACTCATCACGACATGCCGGAAATACTCTGAATCTGTTGAAAGCTCCCCTGCCTTATGCCTACACCTAATTCAAGCTACGTATTGGTCGACGAATGCTTCTTCTTCTATATGCCATGTCGCCCATTACCCTTCTGATTAGGCCACTATGGCTTTTAAAATGGCCGGCATATTTCAGTTCTTGAGACATGATGGTTTTTACGAGCCAAGTTTCTTCGATGTTCTAATCTTAGAGAATGTCATTATTTTGTCTTCTTCTTGATCCACAAGAGGCTAATAATTTGGCTATGAGATTTATATTCATGTGCCCTAATGCTTTTCAGTGATTGTGAAATGGTCCAATGCGCACATCCGTATGTTGCCATGGGAAAGATTCATTTCTCAAAATGTTTACTTTAATGTGTGTGCTCTTGTTATAAGCAGAGCAACAGTAAATTATCGTGTCCACAACTTGAAGCGTAATGGGTATATGGTGCGTATTATTTCCTTCAGACTCGTGGATTCAGTATTTATTTCTCGTCTTCTCCTCTCCCTCTATTTACCCCCGTTAAGTGTTGGGGGAGATGTGAAGATCTTTTATGAGCTTTTTCAAATGCTCTTGATAAGTTGGTATTTATTTCTTTATGATTTGTCTACATCTACATCACTCCATTTGTTTATGCTGTCTTCCCCTTGATCTGCATCGATTATATTTCTTCAATGTGGCTCCTTGTGGCTGATGGTATGAAATGGTGTGAATGGTATAATGTATGAAAGAGAGTGATAAAAGGGCAGAATGTTAGACAGATGCCAAGCGTGCCCAATTCTTAACCCTTTCAAAATAAAGTTTTGTTGTTGTTGTTTGTTGTTGTTGATGATGATGATACATTGTTCCTTAATTAAGCGCATGACTGGTTGAAGACCTAGTCGTCTTCTAACTTCCTCATTCCTAATTACATCTGTTAAGGTTACTCTTGCAGCTCTTCTACGTCACCTCTATTTGTTATGAATTTGAGCTCATTAGTTGCAGTAAGCGTCAATGTTTGACATTGTTAGCATAATCTAGGCCACAAAATAGTTATTATGAGATTTGATATAGTTCAGACAGGTATTTTTCTATGCGACAGAAGTGGTGCTAGATGTCCCATTAACTAATTTGCCTTTGCACAACATGTGTTGATTTCTCTGTCCATATACACGATCTGAAGATAACACTGATCCTAGATATTTTAATTCGCTGGTTTCTTTCATTTCCAAGTTTGTTTTTTTAAATTTTTATTGACAGGGTTTCTGATTGTCTGCCTATCATTATTTTCTCTGTCTTTTCAATGCGTACTTTCATTATATATTTCTTACACTTGTTTCGTGTGGAATGGCTCCCGTCGCTTCAGAGGTCACAGATTGTGAGAATTGTATGGATATTTTGCCCTGGCCATGTGGGTGTACGGGGGAATGAACAGACTGATAGGCTAGCAGGGAATGCACCTCTTGGTGATAGTTTGCCTATAGACAAGGGGGAGGTGGTCGTGTGCTTGTGGGACCAGGTGGAGAAGGCGGAGGAACAAATTGAGAACCCATATGTGGAAAGAATGAGATTGCGGGGGATCGGCAGGGGTTCTGGAAGAATCTCAAAACTGAAAGGGAAAACCAGGAGAACTTTTAATCAGATAGCGGTGGGAACGATTAGTAGTATGGCTCTTCGCTGGCTGTTGAACGAGGGGACGGAGCACCTAATGGGAATGTCCTGAGTGCAGTGATGTCGGTTCTTAACTCAACTCAACTCAACTCAACTACACTTGGAATCAACTTAGTTTTGATGGTTCTGAAGGCTCTCTCGTCACCTTCTGCTATTAACACTTGGCCGTCGGTGAATAATAATTATGAAATGTTACTTTCTCCGTCACTCTCTGCTTCTAGTTATATATTAACAGTGTATGCTATACAAGTAGAGCCCACATCCTTGTCATAAAAGCTGGTCCCCATCCTTCAACTGGCAGACATTACCTGCCAGGAATTGGTTTGGGTTCAATTCCCTGCAGAGGGAGGGTGGTATTTTCTTACCAGTATAACTGTGGGGTCAATACAGCCTCATATCTGAATTTACTACAAAAGATTTTGATGTATTTAACTGTTTTCTTACATAACTTTTGCTTGACTTATATAAACGGTGTAAACATTGATTATATGTTTGCTAATTCCATTTTTTCGTAAAGAATGCAATAGCCGTTTCCTAGCAAATAAACGAGACTTTACAGGTATTATCGTGTTCAACTGCTTTTATCTGTCAGTTGTCTAAGTGTGAATATTGACTCTGCGCGCTACTGTTTGGTAGCTGATCTTCTGATAACTGCTCTTATAGTAATGGTCTTAAATTTCTTTCAATGATTTTGGCATACATTTTCACTGTGTGGCTAAGTAATGAGATTCGTCTATAATTAGTATAACCTCTCTTATTGCCTTTATTTTTTGCCAGATTGGCACAATTATGGCCGTTTGCCAATCATCTGGTGTTTCTTGCTATGACTAAGAGATTTAGAAACTTTGTCTGACCCATGTTGCCCCTCTTTATACAGCGATTGAGATGGCCTTGAGCAGGTAAATCGTCAATGCCTTCTACTTTGTGCTTTGGTCCATTTAATCACTTATTCTATCAGTTTGTCTCGTACTTCTGCTAATGATATTTCTGGTTCCAGCTCTATTATCACTGCTTCTTTATTATTTTATTTTGTTTGCATTTTCGTCTGTTTCATTGACGCAGTTCTGTAAAATATTGTCTACATCTGTTTAACATCATTTTGGGGAATATCATCATCACCATCATCATCCTCATGTGTCATGCCAATAAGCAAAAGGCTACATTGGCCATGGCGATTCATGTTCTAATCTCTTCAAGGCATCTCCCATCAGATGTTATGACTGTTCCGAGATAATTGTACCTATTTACTTGTTTAAGAATATTCTAATTTACTTGTGTATTACATCGTGGTATTTCTTTATTTCTAGTTACGACCGTAATCTGTGTCTTTTTACAATTTATTTCTAACCTAGTTGTTCACTGTGTGCAACAACCGCATCTACTAAATATTGGAGATCCTGTACATTGTCTGCAATCAATGCTGCATCATCCGCATACCTAATGTTATTGAGGGGACTATTATAGGTTGCCTTCTTCACTATTTAGATTTTCTGTTGGGCTATATTCCTAATAGTTAGTTAGTCGACAGATCATCCTCATTGCACATCGAACCATTCAATCCATAAGTGCTCGGATCCCCTCCTCAGCAAATCCCGCAGCGTGTAAGCGGCTAACGACACCAGTTCTGTGTTGGTTTATTAATCTTCTTTGGCTTCCTGCGTAGTGTTCTTGTTTGGCCACCCCTCTTTTGATTTGCTTGTTCTCGCAGTCTGACCATGGTTGTAGATTCGCAGTCATCACTTGGTTCTCGCACAAGTCTTACTTCTTGTAGAGCATTCAGAATGTCAGCCTGGTCCATGGCGCGTCCGCCCTCCACCTTAGCCTTACCTACGAGCTTTGTCAGCCCGCTCATTTCCTTGTACTCCAAAATGCCTGGCACGAAGATGAAACTAATCTTTGTTAGCCGAGACCGCTCCAGAGACAGCAACCACTCTCTTCGGATCCATCCTATCTCTATCCTCTTGAGCATACTCATTGAGTGACTATGGAAACATGACCTATTGAATGTCTGTGTCTCGAGCCATGTAATTGCTTTACTTACTGCCATAACTTCCATAGTTATTCCATAGTCATTTCCATATTCCTAATTATATTGTCTAGTTTCTCTTATAGTGGTTTCTTATTGTTGTATTTTCTTTTCTGCCAACATGTATCCAGACTCCTCCCATGAATCCTGCTTATATCTTCTTACTGTTTTGTTTGATTTTTCCTCTGATGTGTCTGTATTTTTAATAAATTTTTTCCGTTCTAATCTTTAACCAAACATTGTAAGGTTTCTTGTTCTTATTCGCATCGTCTTTCATTTCATTATTCCAAATTGCTATATTTTACAAGTTACATTTCCTTTCCTTTCCGCTGCACTTTTTATCCTGGGCTGCTTTCACAATAGATACTTTAAAATTAATTAATTGTTAATTTACTTAAAGTATCTTTTGAGGAAGTTTTTCGTATGTTTGTTGTAAAATTTCTCAGACAGTTTATTTTTCGTTTACTTCTCCATCTAGTTCTTTCCATTTGATTACCTCCAATGTTTCTTCTGTCTTATTTTTGCGCTAACTTAGACTTGTCTGACTGTGACCACGATGTTATGATCTGTGTCGATGCTTATATCTGGTATTGCTCTAGCATTTGGGACTTCACCGAAGACTCTTATCCTTGTCAAGATATAATCAGTTTGTCTCTTTACTGCTGCGTCTTCCAGTACGTACCCCGTGAACACCGTGTTGGAAGCATGATGTGTACATATTTCTAGTAATCTTTCACTATTTACATTTCTTTCACTATTTGTACCACCACAATTGCCTAGATATCCTTACGTATTTATGCTTGTAATATTTCAACTTTCCAGCTGAGTACGTTTGTTTCTTGTCAGCTGATAAAGAGTTTTGACGAAACGTTCTCTTTCATCCATTTCTGTTTGTCCTTTAGTCGAGCTTCCGGTTCTATTCTATGATCATTCGTAATTTAACAGTCTCTGGCAACACTATTTTTAGAAATGGGATAGAAACAACAACCCTTTGAAAGGGCTTAGTTAATCAGTATTATGCAAACACAACAGTAAATGAGAGAATCTAAATAGTTAAGAGCACAAATGAAAGACCTCCGTTCATTACCCAACTTACTTTTACTATTCTTGTCTGCTTCCCCATTACCCAGGACACAGCACGCTGACCTTTGCACGGAGTAGAACACTACTAGATAATAACTTTTGCATTGAAGTGAATTAGCGCGGGAATGATTCACGCGGACAATACGATCTATTTACAACACTCAGGAAATCAATGGCCAGTGTAAATTGTAGCGTACGCTTTAGCTTTTGTTCATGGTGCTGCAGAATCGTTAATCGCTAATTTGAGAGGGCTTACAGTAATTTCACGTTAACAATCATCCACATGTGCTCAGCTTCTCCACATCTTTCGGTCTCCAACAGCATGTATGAATGCATGTCATGTCAAACGACAGTGATGGCACTTCTCTTGATATCTTCCTCTGTCTCTCTTTATCTAAATATTTCCAGTTGTCATAATATGTTCAATTCTTATATTCTTCAATTCTTTCTATTCTTATAATGTTGTAACCAGCATATGACAACTACTTCTTTCTAATACGTTTGATAATTTACTTGTTTGTCATAGCCTTTTATAAAAGTATTTAGATTACTAATTTTGGCTGCCAAGAAATGTCCATCATTCTGCAAGGCCACATCGCTGAGGTCTCATGGTATATCTTTTCGCTTTCTTATTAACTATCCATGTGATTATGCACTGTCTTTGATGTATTCAATCCATTGTTTTATCATGCGTCCTTTTCCACTCGTAACAGATATTCTTTGATGTACACCGAATGACACTATCCAGTCCCACCCATCCGGCGCAGGAACATCAATTAATCCTCCACACGATGATTGACGGTAAAAGTAGAAGACGAAGATGATGATGATGATGATTGCCATGACCTAGGTGACGTCATGGTATAGTCCAGCCATAACCCAGGTTAGATGAGGTTAGTGGTTATGGCAGTGTTCAGTAATTGGACACCTGGACAGTGAAAAGCGGAGACTTTTCACGCGGCGTGAAAATGCTGGTAGGTTATTTGCACAACGTCGCTCTCATAACGTGTCCCCATCTATTACATGTTCTCCTGTCTCAAGCATGCTCATGCCCAAGATGTCTGCAATGTATTGTGCCCATCTTAGTCCTGGCTGACCCGTGTCTCTTCTCCCCGGAACTGTCTTCGGTAAGACAGTTCATTTCAAGCCAGCGGGCGTTCAGCACGGCCAACGTGTGTTAGTTTCCGAGAGATGAACCTCTAGATGAGCCAGTTTTCTTCCGTGTTTAGGTCTTATAGAAAGCCAGTATCTTCATCTCGGTTTCTTCTTGGTCCACCATACACAGCGAACATTTGTTGGGCTCTCATGTCTAAAGCATCATTGTCTTTTGAATCTTTGGGAATTGGTTTATGACTCCATCCATCATGTGCCATGCCGGAAAGTGTGGGCGGTCATGACTCGCCATTTCACTCGATCACCAGAGTCGTGGATCAGCTCAGTATACCTGTCTCTACTATGCCATGTGGCCAAGCCATCGAGGTATTTGATTCTCGGTCTTCTCTTTAGTCTGTTCCCTTCGATCTTGACAGTTGTCACCAAGTTATCCAATTCATTTCTTCTCATAACATGTCCAAAATAATTTAACTGTTTACGTCTAATTTCTCTGATCAAATTTATGATTTTCATTTGTTTCCTGTAGTACTTGGTTATTTGTTTTTCTGTCTTTCCATGGAATTCTTTGCATTCTCCTCAGAAACCACATTTCTACAGCCATCAGATGTTTTTTCAGCTTGACTGCTCCTTGTCCACGTTCACATCCATACAAAAGTACCATGTAGCACCTTAACACTCTTTTCTCTCGTTTCAATTGACATCGTTTTATTGGTCAGAATGTTTTTCATCTTGCTAAAGGCTACTTCCGCTATGGGGATTCTTGTTATAATCTCTTCAAGGCATCTCCCATTAGATGTTATGACTGTTCCGAGATAATTATACCCATTCACTTGTTGAAGAATATTCCCATTTACTTGTATATTACATTGTGGTATTTCATTCTTCCTAGTGACGACCATAATCTGTGTCTTTTTACAATTTAATTCTAACTCCAGTTGTTCACTGTGTGCAACAACCGCATCTACTAATTGTTGCAGATCCTGCTCATTGCTTGCAATTAATACTGTATCATCTGCATATCTAATGCTTGCGTGAGTTCGCTGGCTGTGAACTCCAGTGTGAAGTCCTGTATGTCGGATGAAGACATCCTGTTGTCCAACATCAGTGTGATGTCATACTGGACTGAGGTTTGCGTGAGTATCCGTTGTCCCATGTCTGGCTTATTGGTGTGTAGACTGGTGGTTCCTCGCCGTGCAGTCTTCTCCGACTTCGGAGGAATCAGCGATCCTACTACGTTAGCGAGGACCCCGAAGTGACCTGTTGCCCAGGACGCACGACTAGGACGTGCTAGTAGGTCCTGGCCAGTATAGAACCTGGTCCTGGTGCCTTGGAAACACCTCTGCGTCCCTGCATATCTAATGTTACTGATGTTTCGTCCTCCAATGCTGATTCCATTAATATCTTCAAGATTTCTGAAAATAGTTTCACTGTATAGGGAAAAACGATCTGGAGTCATTACACATCCTTCCCTAACATCTCTCTTAATAAGCTGATACTGTCCCACTTCATTATCAATCCTTATGTTAGCTTGTTGTTTCCAATATATGTTTTTATAAGTCTAATGTCTTTCCCATCAATTTGTAGGTCTGCATGCATATCTACCATGTTGACAGGTCTTACTCTATCGAATGCCTTTGTGTAGTCAATAAAGCAAAGATGTAGATCTTTGTTTACTTCTATAGAACGTTCAATAACTGATCTCAGCTTATACACAGCATTTACTGTACCCTTTCCTTCTACAAACCCACATTGTTCTTCCCTTATTTCAGGTTGCATTTTCTTTCTCACTCTTTGCATGATATCTCGTAGCAAAATCTTCGTGATATTACTCATTATACTAATTGTTCTATGTTGATCACATTCCAAGGCTCCTGACTTTTTAGGATTGCAATAAATACAGAATTGCATAATTCAGAAGGTATCATATAATGTGTTCAGCAGTCTGGTGGCTTGATCTATTTCATATTCGTCTAAAGCTTTAATCATTTCTGTTGGGATGTTATCTGAACCAGGGGTCTTGCCAGCTTTCATATGCTTAAGAACATTCCGAACCTCCATCTTCAAAATTGGCGGTCCTTCATTATTAAATCGAATATCATACTGTTCATCTATGTTATCATCATACAGGTTTTTCACATAATCTGAACATTCATGTAGAATCTGATCTTGTTTTATTATGATTTTGCCATCTTTAGTTTTTAGACAGCCTGCTGATGTTCTTGTTATTTTATTAGTAAGTTCCTGAATTCTTATGTGCACTAATGTGGTATTATGACTGTTGTGTTGCTTTTCAATTTCTGTGCAATTTTCCTCAAGCCATGCTTCTTTGTCCTCCTTACATAATATTCTGATGTGTCTGTGAATTTTTTCATATTTGGCAGGATTGTTTTTGTTGAGTCTTCCGGTAAAATGGCGACGACGTGTACGTTCATTCTTCGGGAGACGCTGTTTTAGTGTTTTCCTGTGGATTATGTGATGTTATTTCGTATTCGTTTATTTGAAGAGTTCACAAGAAGCACTGAAGGCAGGTGGTGGATGAAACTTTGAGGGCAGCCAACAGATAGTTGTTGGTTATGGTCTCAAGTTTCGCGACGGTATGCAGAAGATCTCTTTCACGGGACAATGGCTGCGGTCCCCGGCCAGTATGGTCACTGCCAAGGAAGGAAAGCAACGGCAAACTACCTTCTTTAATAGTGCCTAGTTCATTATGATTCGTCTAACTACAGATTACTGCAAGACAAGGACAGAGACATTTATGACTCATATCCATAAGTATATTTCAATCAAGTGTATAATTTTAAATATTTAGGGCCAATTATAACAAAAGATGGAAGATGCACAACATAGATTAAGAACAGAATAGGCCAAGCTAAAACTTCATTTCAGAAAAAAAGGAAAGGTTTCTTGTGCAACAAGACAGTATCCTTGAATGTAGGACAGAGAGTGCTGAAATGCTGTATAACAACACCTGTTTTGCTGTATGGCAGTGAATCTTGGAATGTAAATGAATAAATTAGGAAGAACTTGAAAGCAACGTTCCTGGGACGAATGTTGCGAATTCCTTGGTCCGCCAGAGTAACTAACAACTATTAAGTAAAAGAGACTAATGAAACTAGAACATTATATACAATAATAAGAAAGAGACAAACATATTTTTGTGGTCATGTGATATGACAAGATCTGAACATTGAAGAAGGCTGGCTATTAAAGACGATAAAACAAAGACACGTCATGAAAGTTTGGAGAGAACAATAATGGAGGGGTATATGTCCGGGAAGAGAGGAAGAGGAAGGCCAAAGAGAAGATGGGTGCAGGATGTGGCGGATGATCTCTAGATGGGTGTATCAAACGCGGGACATCTTGCTTATGACCGAGAAGTTTTCAAGAAGGTTGTTATGAGAGCTAGGTTCTGCAAAGGACATTCTACTGAATGAATGAATGAATGAATGAATGAATGGATGATGAAAAAGGGGGTATTGAAGAACATCGTGACAACTGGAAAAATCAAGGAGAAGAGATACAGAGGCAGACCACGAGAAATAATGTTCTGTCTGATAACACGGGAACATTGAGCAACTAACAAGTGATTTCGATTTTCTACATATTGTTGTTTGGTATTTGCAAAGGGAGCAGGAGTGTTGAAGTGTGATATAGAACATATAAAATCTGTACCATAAGATTGTATGCATTTTAAACATTGGCAATTAGCAGGCAAGTTGGAAATCATCTAATGACAGTTAGTTAGTTAGTCGACAGATCATCCTCATTGCACATCTAACCATTCAGTCCATAAGTGCTCGGATCCCCTCCTCAGGAAATCCCGCAGCTAGTAGCGGCTAACGATACCAGTTCTGTGTTGTTTTATCAATCTTCTTTGGCTTCCTGCGTAGTGTTCTTGTTTGGTCACACCTCTTTTAATTCACAGTCATCACTTGGTTCTCGCACAAGTCTCACTTCTCGTAGAGCATTCAGAATGTCAGCCTGGTCTATGGCGCGCCCGCCCTCCACAGTAGCCTTAGCTGCGAGTTTGTCAGTTTATTCAGTTGTTTTAGCTTTTGAAGAGCAATAGATATTCGTCTTTTAAATTCTTTCATTGTGTCGTGTTTGTTCGTTATTAATGACTCAAGATATTCGACATTTTCCACAACCTCCAATGTTTCAATTTTCTCCATATTAGTCTTATCTGCATGCGGTCTGTCAATGCGTGTACAAGAAAATTTAAATGTAACAACTACTAGGGTTGAACAAATTAAAGAAATAACAGCATAGATCATAAGCATTCTAGCAATAATAATGGAAGAGCGTGTAACTCGAGCGTACTCCACACATGCACTACTACTATTTGTAAGTGCACTGTACTGATTTTGCTTGATGGTTAGCTTTCCCGATTACCAGTGTCTTTCGCCATAAGGCGGACCCACTCCGACTTGTTAGATACTTGACATTTACGTCTCCAAGTCAAGAAGGAGTAGTCAACATTAACTCCAACTGACTGGTGAGTGGAGTGAACACACTTACTCCCGGTCACAATATAATGTTAAACTGCTCGGCCACACCGACCTCACAAGTAAGTCATGTGACAGATGCGCATGACAGTTGGCAAGGAATTATCTTACCAACAAGAAATTAAGTTCAGCTAAGTTAGTTACCTATATTGTAAAAACGTCGCAGTCAAACCCAGCATTTTTGGGCTGTTTGTGATTTCTTGGTAAGTTTACGTTCAGTTGTTTGCCGTTGCTTTCTGAATGACCAAAACTCATACCATCTTATTAAAACTAACGCAAGATGGGCTGCTGCCAAATCACCTTTATCTGTGTTTCGAAGGCGGTATTCGGGAATACGAATTGCGGCCGTAAACCCGTTGGTACAGAGTCGGCAACAAGACATTACAAATAAGACAAGAGATGATTCTTGATAGCCTTCTGTTGTGGCACAAGAAAAATATTGTTCACGAACTAATATATGCAATTGGAGATCACGGGATCAAGGGAAACATGATCACCCAAGCCAGTCGCCGCGGTACTTGATGATAATAATCAATGCGCGAGGCAGTAGAGGAAGTTGTGTAAAGAAAACAATTGAAACGACTAAGACAATGGAAGAAGCGGCACACGAACACATAACACAGGAAGCGCTGTCGCCGCGGAAACTCTTAATACACATTCTCATCGTGGTAAAAGAAGGAATACCATTCTACTGATTAACACACCAGAAACATTTACCTGTCGATAGTTTCCTTCTTCAGTTGATTTATATCTTACAAATGATCGCCGTGAATTCGGATGAAGCGAATGTCCGGACTAATAAAATCCTCCCAGCGATTCAGATGTTACTCTATTACTAACGATATGGGATTACCATATACCAGGCTTCTGTTCCGTGAATTGTCCTTCCGTACAAGAGAACGAATATCACAGTTTCCTGTAATGACACTTAGGTTAAAAACAAACCACAGAATAAACTCGACTCAGAAAAGAGACAGACTTCACGTTGACACAGCAACTAGCCATGAAAACCTTGTCGTGAGACATCTTGGTCGATAGCAAGAAGAAGGGGAAACTCCAGAAGTCTCCTGTTTCAGCAGATAATTAAAATCGGGAATAGGGAGAGAGGTGCGTCAGGCACGAACGGAGGTCGGAGGAGTAGGGTATTAGTGTCTGTCTTGAGTGGAGGAGGTAAGAGTGGATGTAGGGCTTTTGGTGGAGGAGTAAGGGCACATTTGGAAACGAGTGCTGTCATTATCGGTGAAACATGAAAGGCAAGGGCGGAACTGTCAGAAATTAGTGATGAGAGCATCTGTAGCCAATAGTTGAATTGTGTTGTAACACGACGATAACTAAGATCACTATCATCACTACTACTACAACTACTACTACAACTATTACTACAACTTCTACTACTACTAATACTGTTGCGGTTGTTACTGGTGCTTGTTACTACAACAACACAACAACAACAACAACAACACAATTACTACTACTACTACTACTACTACTACTACTACTACTACTACTACTACTACTACTACTACTACTACTACTACTACTATACTACTACAAATATTAGTACAACTTTTTACTACTACTACTAAATGTGCTGCTGATGCAACTACTACAGAATCTACTACTGCCATAATACACAATATTATTATTACTTCGACTACCATTACTAATGCAACAACTACTACTTCTATTGCTGCTGCTGTTGCTGCTGCTGTTGCTGCTGCTGTTGCTGCTGCTGTTGCTGCTATGCCACTACAACCACCAACTGCTTCTACTCTTATTATCACTACCACCCCCACTATCACGACTACCACTACCGCAACTAATACTTCTTCCTCTATTACTACACCTACCAACAACACCAGCGCAACCACGACTAGTGCAACTACTATTAATAATAATAACTGGTTTACACACATTTTGGTGCCTTATATTGTATAGCTGTTCTTTAATAATTTTGTGTTGCTGATTCCAGTAATGTAATTGTATTTTTCTATCAGCTTTAGTTTTTAAGATAACTAAGAATGATCTTATTATTAGGACAATGGTTGATTACAAGCCTAGAGTTAGGTGCCATCCGTGGCATTTCGACCGTAATCTGCATTCATATTATATGTAATTGTTGTGCAGTTTTTACCTTCATATAAAAGACACAAATAATGTATTAAAACTGTATCACTAGCAATTGTTTTAATCTACAACCAACACACAAAATGATTCTTTTTGAGAACTTACTGAAATGTGATATGCCCGGACAGTCACACTTAAGGTCCAACAGTAATCTGCCATCATGTGGGCATCCCAAAGTCCCTGGTATCTCTCTTTTATTGTTTTTATATCTTGGTGAAATCTTTCACCATGCTCCAAACTAAAGTGGCCAAGATTCTCGGGAAAGAAATGTTAATGGTTAAAGAAGTAGTGGAATGTTAAGCTCATGTTGCATCCAAGCTTACACAAACTCCACAACAAGTTTTCAACTATTTCAGAATAACTCTCTGCTTTAACATTACCCATAAAGTTTTGTACAAACAAAACAAATGATGACCAGGCCGCCGACTCTGTTATGTTATCGAATCAATAAAATGTGAATCGTTTATTAACTTTCTAATTTGAGGTCCATCAAAAATTCCACCTTTAAGTTTGTATAAGCTCAATTTCGAAAACGTTTTGCATAAGTAACTAATACAAATACCATCTTTGTTAAGTACCTTAAAAATTGCTTCCTCAAGATACGCTTTATACGTAATGGTGGCAGTAGAACTCTTTTTCAATCAATGAGAGGGTTGCATCTTTTGCCCAGCTATCACACAAACAACAATGGCAAACTACTGAGCGTAATCTTGCCAAGAAATCAACATACAACTGAAAGATGCTGATGTTGACAGCGATATCCTGTAAAGGATATGCAAAAAACATCACACAAACATATTTGTAGAACTGTATAAATATAATAATAATAATGATACTACTACTACTACTACTACTAATAATAATAATAGTAATAATAATAACAATAACAATATTGTTTTCACTGTTATAATTTAATTTAGAATTAACTATTATATACAGGGAATATCAATATACAATTATCTCCAACAATAATAATTTTAAAATATCATCGTTGGTCATGCTACATGCCTACACTGCACCCTCACATCTAATGGCACACACACACACAAAAGGACTTAACCATCTGTTGGCGAAGGACACTGGTATTAAGGGAAGATAATACACCCGCAAAATATAGTCCAGTGTTATTAGAAGTAGAGTCATGGACTACGCTTGAGTTTGAAGTGAACCAGTGCCCCCCCCAAAAAAAAAATCAGCCTGACCAACTCCGATGAGGATATCACAGACGACCACAACTCGACCTTGAACAGAGTGGGTAAATGTATTGCGTTCAATCAACAGCTTGAAATAAATTCAATCGCACGATAAAAATACCCCAAATGTCTCACCATTTGCTGTTGAGAGGGCCTACGATAGAAGCAAAGAATAATAAAACTAACATGTCAAGCATGACGCAGGAGGCGAATAAGGAAGGTTGGCGTAAGATTGGCTACATCATCCCGTGGAAAACATTAGCTGTACAATCCAGTGAATCGTGCAGAGTGGCTTGCTTCGCTTCAGAGGTCACGGGTAGCAAGCATCACCTGGATCTTTTCTCCTGGGCATGCCGGTGTGTTGGGGAATGAACAGGCGGACAGACTGGCTGGCTTGGCACAACTTGGTGGAGTATTGATGCATGACAAAACAGACGTGGCTGCGGCCTTGTGGGACCACGTGTACACCTCGGAGGAGCAAATGGATCACCATGGTCTGGTAAGAATGAGACAGCGAGGTGTGACAAGGGGATCTGGCCGACGAACGACGCTCAGAGGAAAGGCGAGACGGACATATAATCAGATTGCTACTGGACCTATTAGTGTTGGAACTCTTCGCTGGCTGCTGAGGATGGGGACGGAGCGCTTATGGGAATGTCCCGAATGCTGTGATGTCGGTTCCTAAATCAATCAATCAATCAATCAATCAATCAATCCAGTGAATCATAAACAAGAATCCAAAGAGTTTGGTGTGAGTAGGTGGAGGTCTTTCCTCCATGTGTGAGATCAAAGGCTGAAGAAGAAGATCTCTTAACAAATATGTTTTAAAGACAGAGTGGTAGAACGCAGCCTCGCCAACCATTATGGCCCAGCCGCCGGCTGAGGATCGGAAAAGAAATATTTATACGGCCAAGATCGCCAGTGCCGGAATATAATGTTCTTCCTCTTTCTTGTTGTGATCGACAATATAAATTCAACTGAAAAGCAACCTTACAATTAAATGTCTGAATATACGAGGGAGAATCAATAAGTAAGTCACACAGTTCTGTGGGATAGCACGTAAATGTAGTTGGTGTTTTCTACAGTGTCATTAGGTGACAGCAACCTCGAACTTTATATTCCCGTTCGTCAGATAGCACTAGGTGTCTCATGCGCATGCGCAGCGAATAAACAAAATAGCGACAGTACTTACGGAGTGAACAACCAAAGAGAAACGTGCTGTTGTGCGTTTTTTTGGGATTGTGAAGGAGTGCTTTTAATCAATTTCAAGAAGAAAGGTGACAGTGTGAATTCTGAATCGTAAGATGAAGTTCTATTGATGCTTCAAGATGCAATTCGAAGAAAACTCCCAGAACTGCTGACTAGAGGAGTGTTGCTTCATCTTGACAATGCCGGACCACATACGGCTCGATTAACTCATGATAAAATTAACCAACTAAGGTGGGGAGTTCTGGAACATCCACCTTACAGCCTCGACTTAGCCTCTAGCTATTTCCACCTTTTTGGTCCACTAAAAACCCACCTTGGGGGAAGACATTTTGGGAATGACGCCGAAGTTGAATGTGAAGTGAAAACGATGTTTAGAAAATAGACCTGGCAATTCCATTCAACCGGTTTGGGAGGACTGATAAAATGATGGGTTAAGAGCATCAATTTTAGTGGAAATTAGGTTGCGAAATAAAGGGACAATGTATGCATAAAAATAAACTCGTTTCAAGTTGCTATTATATTTAGTAATTTTTCTACAGCCATTTGTGACTTACTTATTGACTTCCCCGCGTATATTCACAAATAATGTCCACATTCTTGTTTCTTGTATTTTTATTCATATTTTTCTTGTAAGGTTTCTCGTCTGACAATTGACAATACAAAAACGATAGCGCATAGTTAACTGTATGACATATACATTGTTTTCATGGTTTCATTTTTTTACGTTTCCCTCTTTTCATAATCACTTCTTCAGATAGGTATTCTAGTTTAGTTTAGTTTATGGATCAACATCACGGCACACGGGTGCAATCCATAAGTGCTTCCGTTCTTCTCCTAACTCAAACCTGAGTCTGGAGAAACTCAGCTCAGTGCACGAACTCCGTAACACCGGCGAGGATACTGAAATACTTTGGGTAGATTTTTAACTTGAAAGTTTGCGCCGTTAGGGGCTACTTTCTCCCTTTTT
>JACEFZ010027340.1:182500-291661 GCA_014155875.1 Cepaea nemoralis | reverse complement strand
GTACTGTTTTCTCCCTACTAAGTACTTCCGTTTTACATCTGCCATTGTGATCTCACGGCTTCCATCTGCATTCAAATGTTGACAAACTTGTCAATCTTCTGTTCCGTGGTGACAATATATGTGATTCTAACTGGTAATGAACTGCCAACTCGGTGTATCCCTTCCTTCTCACTCAACACCAAATGTGTAGATGGGCTGACCCCACTGCTTCCATTTACATTCAAATGTAGACAAACTAATCAAGGCGATGCCAGGACCTGTCACCATCAACACCGACCGTTCCAAATCCGTTATCGATGTACACGTGCAGCTACAAATATTGTCCTGAGATTTGACATCCGCGGTGTTTTTCCAGTTAGTAAAATAATGGTGCTGAAAATACACGCCAAGCAAACGTCGGGAATATTTATCTGTTTAACTCATGGCAATCTCGCGACAGTTTACTTGCTTCTCTATAGAATACAGCAAGTTTCAGTAGTCACTCATACCCAATGCTCCTTGGTCGCGTGAAAGGTCGTTTACTTATTTCACAATAGAGTACCTCAAATTTCAGTAGTCACTCACACCCTCCCGCAGCAACGTTAATGCTAACTTTTACGTAGTTTTAATTGTATAGAAGTGGATAACTCGATGAGTGTAAAAGCAATGTCCTGCAAAATGCGCGCAACATTTGAAAATATACAACTGTAGTGATTGGCACGGCCTGGTTGTTTGTGTATTTTATTAGTGTCCTCCATTATATTGTACTGACTTCCGGCAAACGATGGATTGAAAGAACTGCATTGGCTGTGAACACAACCAAGTGTAAAGCACACGCTTCAGCGTTTAGCAAATGTCTTTTCTTATTTACGTGAAAAGCAAAACAGGGTAGAGGTGGTGGTGATAATAGTAGTAGTAGTAACAGTATTAATAGTTGTAGCAGACTTCGACTGAAAGGCAAATGAGAGTAGTAGTTGTAGCAGCAGTAGTAGTAGTAGAATGTTTCAGCTTTCTCACATGCCTGTGCCAACTTGGGGCTCAATATCAACTTGGAGAAGACTGTAGTTATGTACCAGCCAGCTCCAGGGAATAATCACACTGTGCCGAATATCAAAGTGAATGGTCATAGACTAAGTGTTGTGGACAATTCACTTATCTTGACAGCACTGTGTCACAGGCTGCCCCAATTGATGACGAAGTGAATGCAAGAATCTCCAAGGCCAGCGCGGCCTTTGGCAGACTGTACAAGAATGTATGGGACAGAACTGGAATACGCCTGCAAACAAAGCTGAAAATCTACAAAGCAGTTGTATTATCCACACTGCTATATGCTTGTGAAACCTGGACTGTTTATCAGCGACACGCTAGGAAATTAAACCACTTCCACATAGTCTGCCTTAGGAAGCTACTGAAGATTAAATGGCAAGACAAGATCCCAGACACTGGAGTCCATGAAAGAGCGTCCATGCCCAGTATCCACACTCTACTAATGAAGAATCGGATTCGCTGGTCTGGTCACCTAACTCGTATCCAGATCACAGGCTCCCTAAACGAATTTTTTACGGCGAGCTGCGTTGTGGTAAACGCTCCCAAGGCGGCCAGAGGAAACGCTTTAAAGACACTGAAAATTTAACTGAATGCTTTTGGAATTCATCAAGACATCTGGGAGACTGCAGCCAGAGATCGAAATTCGTGGCGTGCATCATTACGCAAGGGTGCATTCACGTGTGAGGCAACCAGGACTGCAAGAGCTGTGAAGAAAAGGCAGGACAGAAAAACCACTGCAGGAAATCCTCATCCAGAAACGTCTAACAAGCTTTGTCCACATTGTCAAAGAACATTTCGAGCCAAAATAGGCCTTATCAGCCATCTTAGAACTCACGGCTCCATATTTTCAATCCCACTGGATGAAATGAATGGTCATCATCATTCTTGATGGACAAACAACAGTAGTAGAAAAAGCAGCAATAATAAAGAACATTTCGAGCCAAAATAGGCCTTATCAGCCATCTTAGAACTCACGGCTCCATATTTTCAATCCCACTGGATGAAATGAATGGTCATCATCATTCTTGATAGACAAACAACAGTAGTAGAAAAAGCAGCAATAATATTAGCAATAGTAGTAGTAGTGGTGCCGGTCTCTCTGGCCGAGGGGTTACAATACTTTCTCCGTAATCCCGTTTATCACGCAGAGTCTCGTAGCGGGCGAGAACTGGGAGCGGTTCTACCCCCGCTGGTGACTTGCGGGATAACTGAGCCGGCCGCTCAGAAAGCAATGGTAAACTACTGTGCGTAATCTCGCCAAGAAATCAACAGACAGCTGAAAGATGCTGCTGTTGACAGCGATGTCCTGTATATGCGAATTAAAAAAAAAAAAAAGTAGTAGTGGTGGTGGTGGTGGCGGCGGCGGCATCGGCGGCGAGGGCGGTGGTGGTGGACTTTTTTTTTCGCATATCCTTTACAGGACATTGCAGTCAACACCAGCATTTTCAGCTCCTGTTGATGTTTTGCAAATATTTACGTTCAGTAGTTTGTTATTGTTTCTGAACGACCGGCTGACATACCACCGTAAGCAACCAACACGACACGATCTGCTGTCGAATTTCACACAGCTGTGTTTCGTACGTGAGTATACGAGATTACGAACAACGTATTTAAAATCCTCGGCAAGGGAGACCGGCAGTAGTAGATTGGACAGGGTGTATTGGCACCACTTATTATACACCTACAAGCACGACCTATATATAATATATAGTATACTACTACTACTACTACTACTACTACTACTACTACTACTACTACTACTACTACTACTAGTAGTACTACTACTACTACTACTACTACTACTACTACTACTACTAGTACTACTACTACTACTACTACTACTACTACTACTAGTTGCTGCATACAGGACTTCGCGTTGGAGCTCAAGCCAACGAACACAAACAAGCAAGCAAGCAATCTTCCCAATCAAAAGGTAAAATGAACTCTGGCAGATAATAACTGTAGTTATAGCCCCTGTCTCAAGTGGGATAATTAGCCTGGTCGTGACATTGGACGGCTCAAATCTCTTACATACCGTAGTGAATGCCTAGGGTCGTGCCCAGTGCCCTAATGTTGCCTGAAAAGTAAAAGCATTATTTTTCTCCACCCTGGATATTATCAGCATCAATCAGCCAATGGTGTCTGTGTCGATAGCATCGTCCTGAAGCTTCCTTTGTCTGGTGGCAACCTCGTTAAGTATCAGCGTCCTCAGTTGGTGTCCACTACAATGTTATCTGACCGGGATCAGATTGGGACTGTAAACGTGATGGCTATAACTAGGGTTTGCTAGGTATCCGATGGCTATTCTAGATCTTCATGATAATGCCAGCTGATTGAATTGTCATTAGATATGGCACCAAGCAGATAACATCACGTAGCACAACCACCCTAGCTATGAACAGCCAGAAGTGTATTTACGGCTGTTAATTGCACTCACTGAAGATACGGTCAAGAAGTAGAAATCAGAGCAAACTGGACAAAAGAAAAATGGAAAGCTATACCCACGTTTGGATGTGAACCTGTCACCTACAGATGACATCGCTTTATGAATGGGGGTGTAGCTCAAGGCACGAGTAGCTGCCCACCCAAACTGGATGATTGATAGTTATATTCACGTTAACGGGAATATTTCTTCCATAGTAATGTTACTTATTACTCTTCCTTCTTTTGTCCTACTGCTTTAGCCTGGAAGCGTCGCAGAGAAGAGTAGATGTTTTTTTTTTTTGGGGGGGGGGGGGGGGCTGGTATGTCTTGTTGCTTGTGCTAATGTCATATTTGATTTCTTAAGATTTAAGTGTCTCTTTTACTCCATATAACAATCTCTTTCCGAGTCGACCTCCCACCTTATATTCCGATGTTATATTGTAGAACACCATAGTCGCTGATCTTGTTCAATTTTATATAAATGCCCGAGTAATTTCAGCAATTCTTTGCTGTTCTATACAGTCTTTAGTTGGCGTTATATGTACACTTAATTTTAGTTTCTCATTTGTCACTCATCTCCTCTTGTCTTTACAGCTGCGTTTCTTATGCTTCTCATCTCACCAGATGTGGTTTTACGCCTATGTGCTTGTATCCACATCTGGCATTGGTAACACACTATTGGGAATAAAGCATCTGTCAGTTTCTCTTTTACTGAATGCATGTTGAATTGTGTTTTGATGTTTTAGGGTAGGTGCTATTTGCTGGTTGATGCATTTACTTTCTGTATTCTTGTTTCTATTTCTCTATTGAGTCTTCACCCTCAGTTAACAAACTACCCAGATACTTGTACTCTGTAAGTTGTCTTAATGATCTTTTTACGTTTAAGATATATTGCATACATTGTCATACATTCTGGCTGCCTTTGCTTCCCATACATTTCCCTGGTACACAGCTGTTCCATAATATATATATATATATATATATATATATATATATATATATATATATATATATATATATATATATATATATATATATATATTAGGGCTGCGGAAGTTAACGATTAATTAATCGATTAATCGTTAATTATTTTTAACGATTAATTTTTTTAAAGATTAATCGAAAACTTTTCTCCCATCACTTATACAAATGAATCTGATGTCGAAAAATTGTCGAACATTTTAAACATAGTGCTGCAAACACAACTGAGTTGCAAACTTGTACTGAATCACCATTGTGTAAGCTGCAGCATGATATACCAACAAGATGGAACAGTATTTCTATTATGCTACAGAGTCTTCTACAGGCCAGAGAAGCATTAACTGTCTACATGTCAGATGAAAAGAAGCAATACTAAGGTCCAAAAATGTGAGATTCAGAATGAGAGAAGATTTCGAAATATGTCAAAGTTTTGGACTGATTCTGCCAGACGACAGTCCTGCTTGGCGGTCAAGATTATGTTTCATGTAGCTGTGTATTGCCGCTGCTACCATCGTTGACAAAGCATATGACTGTACACGATGATGATCCGGGCTACATAGCTAAATTTAAGGCAGCATCTTTTAATGACTTCAGTGACCGTGTAGCTAATATGACAAGTATTGAAATACTACAGATTGCAACAGCACTTGATCTAGGCTACAAATACCTGAAGTGTTTGTCAAAAGACGCAAAAGAACGAACTTGGTCACTTTTTGAACCACAAATAGCAGTTGATGTTCATGATGAGCAGATGGAGACTGCTACAACAAATGATACTGACATTGACAGTGAAACTATATGTGAACCAAATGAAAAGCGCATTAAGCTAATGGAATCTGAAATGGAGAAGAAAGTTGCTGAATCGGTTGACCCTTTACAATGGTAGAAACTTAATGAACATCAATATCCGAAATTGGCATTAATTGCCAAGACCATTCTTTGCATACCGGCTACCTCAATTCCATGTGAACGATTGTTCAACTCTGCAGGTTATATTGTTAATAAGACGCGCTCGTCACTTGAACCAAATACTGTCAACATACTCGTCTGTTTGCGTAGTTGGTTATTAGATGACATATGAACAAGACAATCTAGTGTTATTTCGATTTTTGACAAATACGACTATAATGTGAGTTATGTGACTATAAATGTTTTGCTTTATTCGAAATTAACTGTTAATTAATCGTTAATATTTCAAAAGTTAACTATTAAATTTAAATTAATCGGCCGCAGCCCTAATATATATATATATATACTGGTTGCGACTGTATGTATAATGATTGGTGGTGTCTTTGATTTCTTGTGGAAGATTGGTCCACACCTGAGTGGCAGAGTATGCTAAGCTTGTTTTATATAAGTCTAACCTAGGTTTAGGGACATGAAGTATATTTAGCTGTTCGCTATGTCTTGCGTTACATTTGAACAATGGCCAAAGGTAGCTTGGGGCATTTTGAGATAGGAATTTGTGAATTAGTTTAGACTTATTAAAAAGTAGGCGTTTGTGGAGTGGCAGTAACTGAAGACATATGAGCCGGTCGCTCAGAAAGCAATGGCAAACGATTGAACGCAATCTTGCTTAGTACATCAACAGCAGCTAAAAAATGCTGGTGTTGACTGCAACGTCCTGTAAGGGATACGCGATACACACACATACACACACACACACACACACACACACACACACACACACACACGTGTGTGTTGTATAGGCTTTAAACGTGCAAATAAATTGACCGAAGTAATTTCCTGCTATGGGTCTGAATTGTGTGGTAGCGCTATCACAGTGGTTCTCAACCTTTTTTTGGCTCATGCACCCATTCACCATATGTTCAGAATGTAATTCCCCCTTTCGTATTTCATCCTATAAATCCCCCCCCCCCACCTTCAACCGCCCCTACACAGTATACGTAGAAAGGGAAGCTAAATTTAATCATACGAGTCTAGGCGCTTACATAAAACGTAATTAGTGGGTCTACTTACGTTATAAAACAAATTTCAGAAGAGCGGGAAGTACAGAACCGTAAAGTGTCGAGGGAAAAACAATATCAAGTAATTGGTTCTTATATTAACGCGATCTTGAAATAATCTTAATCCAACCCCACCTCCCCTCACCCCCACGATATTTTTTAAGGACTTGTCATACTCGAAACCTGGACTGTTTTTTTCCGCTTCTTATTTACTGTGCTTTAATTTTCTTCGGAGTTTTAATATTATGTATAATATTCCCTACTCGGCTTTACAAATCATTACAATATCCGTTGTCATATGGTTAGTTGGTTGATTGAATGTCAGCCCCCTGGAACACTTGCGTTTTAAAACTCTTTGTCCGGTGATTTGGCCGTTGAATTCGCCTGTACGTTCACGGGAACTCTTGTGGGACTCCCTTTCCGCTCTTTAAACCCTGAATACCCTCTAAGTATGTTTTGTTTTGTTTCTGCGCTCGTTCACTTTGAACTCAAGCGTATTCCGTACACGCTACCTCTAGCAGCACTGGACTGCGTTTTGCGTATGGCTAAACGATCCGTTTTAACGATGTCCCTCACCATCAGGCGAACCCACTCCGACTTCAGAGGAACTTGTAATTTACGTCTCCAAGTCAAGGAAATCAGCATTTTAGAGGGTTTTAACCTGGAATTAGTCCTAGACTGTCAATGTCTCATCACATGTTTTGGATTATCATCATGTGACATGCATGTGGGCGGTCATGTTTCGCCATCTCACACGATCACGAGAGTCATGGATCTGTGTTCTTGTCCCGACCATGCCATGTGGTCAAGCCATCTAGATATTTATTTCTATGCCTTCCCCTTGTTTTTTTCCCCTCAATCTTGCCAGTTTTCACTAAGTTCTCCAGTTTATTTCTTATCATAACGTGCTAAAAAATGTTACTGTTTAATTAAATTAAATTACTTTTAACTTATCTAATCTCTTTCTTTTAACTTATCTAATCACTTTACGCCGGCTTCGTGGCTTAGAGGTTATGTCTTTTCTCCGTAATCTCGTATACTCTCGTCGACAACTTGATGACGGTAAGAATCAGCAAGGGTTCGAATCGCATCCGTAACTTACGGGGTATGTGAGCCGGCCGCTCAGAAAGCAATGGCAAACTACTGAGCCTAATCTTGCTAAGAAATCAACATACAGCTGAAAGATGCTGATGTTGACAACGAGGTCCTGTAAAGGATATGCTAAAAAAAAAAAACAACATCACTTTACGGTTTTCATTTGTTACTTGTAGGATTTGGTCATTGATTTTTCTGACTGTCCGTGGCATTCTTTGCATTTCCCACAGAAACCACATTTCCACTGCCGTTTTTCAGCTTGTCTGCTCATTGTCCACGTTTCACATCCATACAAGAGTACAGGTTCTATGCAGCACTTCAACAATCTTTTCCTCGTTGCAACTGACATATTTTTTTGTTAGTCAGTTTCTTTTACATATGTCAAAAGGCAACCTATGTTATAACGATTCTTGTTCTAGTCTCTTCAAGGTTTCTCCCATCAGATGCTATGACTGTTCACTGATAGTTGTTACATCGACAAGAATGACTCTGAAAAATACAAAGAATACCATGGATCGATAGAGAAACCATTGAGCAAGTCCTACAAGATGCAAATGATAAACTGGTTAGAGAAATTATTCATAGACAGTGAAGTATCTTTGGATCTGTTATGATGAGGATTAAACTGGAACACTTAGTGACAGCTGGCAAAAATTGATGGAGAAAGAGCAAGGGAAGACAGGCTAATTTATACCTGGATGGTTTGATCATATGGCATAATTTGGACTAGATCATAAATCTGATCTATGACTCTGGTGATTGCGTGAGATGGCGAACAATGACCGCTTATCGGCATGAAACTAGATAATATTGATGATAATATTATGTTGACTTTGTATTCGATATTGTGTGTGCAGGATACATTATTATTATTAATATTATTATTATTATATATATTATATATAATGCGCTTATAAGAGACCGTAGGTGGCATACACTTATCAGTTTTGCCTAATAATCTGTATTGTTTGACAGCTGTAATAGCTGAGCGCATCAGTAATCCGTTACAATGCTTGTGAGCGCATCATTAATCCGTTACAATGTTTGTGAGCGCATCAGTAATCCGTTACAATGTTTGTTTATTCCTAGGTACCTTGGTGTTGCCAGTTCCTACCAGATCCTTGCAGACGAGGTGCGCCATAAACCGGACATTGCTTGCGCCAATCTTCAGTTCTTGCAGCCCCACCAGAGGGAGATCTGTAGCCACGACGTTAAGCTGCTGGACGTCATACGCAAGGGCGCTTCTATGGGGATAGAAGAGTGCCAGTTCCAGTTTCAAGACAGAAGATGGAATTGTACCACTTACAATAACACCAGCGTGTTTGGACCTGTATTACATATCAGTAAGTTTGCTGTATATCAACAGTCATCATCGTTACCACAACTAACTCTTTTAGTGCCAATCGTGGTTACTCTTAGCTGATTCCTAACTGACTCCTAACACGCCAGACACCCTCACTTCCCAGGACATTTCCTGGTATCCATTTTAGACTTCGTACAGCAGGAGTTATCATCATCACCACCACCACCACCACCACCACCACCACCACCACCACCACCACCACCATCATCACCACCATCACCATCACCATCATCACCATCATCACCATCATCACCATCATCATCATCACCACCACCACCACCACCATCATCATCATATGTAATATTCCCTTACAGAAAAGGATTAGCTGTTGAAGTGTCTCCCCATGTATGAATTCGGTGACTCTTGCCATTGGCTTTCTTCAATGAGATCTGCTTCGGCAATAGAACCTTGTGCAGTCATCCATCACCATACAAACTGGCCTACAGTGTTCATTCTGTGTGAAGACAATTACTGTATTTTAACTAGCTAGTGGGAGTGGTAGTAGCACTGTGGTTAACACACTTTCCTGTCCACTTGATGGTATTATGTTCGAATCCCCGTTCAGCTAGATTTCTAAAATTAACCAGAGCTTCCAGTTGACCCAACCTAACATCGGTGCCAGGAAGGGTCCAGGGAAGTAAGGCGGCTGGCGTAATATTGACCCGTCTAGGTTGATTGGTCTAAGATGTGACGCTAGCACCATATACCGAAGGTATGTGAGAGGTCCGTTACTTTTTATTGTATTACCTCATGCGTACAGCGTAACTTAAACGCTATCTGTTTTCTGTATACAAGCATATGCAGTCTGTAGTCACCAAGACTTTGTGGTGATTTGCAAGATATAGAAAGGGATGTTAAATATGCGCTGGTATTGTTGTTTTAAATCAGCGGACAAGCTAGGTGGATTTATTCAGAAACCCGTGGCTAGTAGACAGACACCGTAAGCCAAGGGCTCCATATTTGAAATACAAGACACCCTCAGCAGCTTTAATGATATGCTTGCTTGCTTGCTTGTGTTCGTTGGCTTGAGCTCCAACGTGAAGTCCTGTATGTCGGATGAAGGCATCCTGTTGTCCAACATCAGTGTGATGTCGTACAGGACCTGAGGTTTGCGTGAGTATCCGTTGTCCCAAGTCTGGCTTATTGGTGTGCAGACTGGTGGTTCCTCGCCGTACAGGCAGACACTCTCCGACTTCGGAGGAATCGGCGATCCTACTGACTTTAGCCAGGACCCCGAAGGGACCTGTTGCCCAGGACGCTCGACAAGGACGCGTCAGTAGGTCTTGGCCAGTATATAACCCGGCCCTGGTGCCTTGGAAACACCTCTGCGTCCCCTTTAATGATATAATTCAGTTTCTGTAAAATATTTAATCACTTACAACTTCCTCCACCTCTCGTATTGGTTATATTACTCATATCTGACTTAGTTTGTCTTCCCTCTTTCTGTGTACAGGAAGGGATATTCTACAACCCCCCCCCCCCCCCCCAACACACACACACACACACACACACACACACACACACACGCGCGCGCGCGATGATTCTTATATAAAAATAAAAATGTGGAAAATATCAAAGAAGTAAATGGGCGAAATGAATGTCCATTTACGGGGTATAATTGAAATGCAATGTCCAGAAGCAGGAAGAAATATTTACGTAAATACACAATTATTTACTCAGGGAATAAATAACAAGGAGAATTTCGCATAATTGTGGATCCTCGGAGAGGAAAAATGATGAATGGAGTTAGAGCACTCTCAACTTGAGTGATATTAGTAAAATCCAGGATTAAGCTCGGGATATCAATATAACACTGGCACTTGCACTAACAATAGACAGCGCACACGCTGAAATAGATACATTTTACAGTGATTTACATAGCACTGAACCTGTCCATAACATCTGAAATATTGGTGGTTCGTGGGGACTACAATGCAAAAGTGGGCATTGCAAAAGTTAGCTGACTGACTGGTGGCTATGGCTTAGATTCAAGAAATGAGCGAGGTGGCAGACTGATAGCTTGGGAAAAATCATGCGATGATAACAAATAACTGTCATTTACTGTCAAATACAGTAATTGACAGTTATCTGTTATCATCGAATACATAACAGATAACACCTGGTTCAAATACTGTCGTCGGTGTTTATTGACTTTTAAAACACAGGAAAAGTATGATTGCAATCGAAAACATTGGAAACTAATGTTCGCAATCACATTGACTACTTATTGATTTTAATAACATTCAGCAAAGACTCTACGCTGTCTGTTGAAGGTGAGGTCCGAGCTAGTATGGGAATGTTCCGAGTGCTTTGATGTCGGTTCTTCACTAATCAGAAGTTTCCTGTCGTGTTTGCTCTGCGGTGTTTTCACCAGATCACAGTATAGAAAATCAAATTGATCTTATCTGTATCAACTAGAAACTTCGATCATATCATGAAGAAATCCTTCCAGAGGTGTACATGTAGGTACAGATGACTATAGACAGATAATCAAAATTACGATGAGACTCAACAGATATACAACTTCTTGTAAACATGAAAATAAGTACAATATAGACTATTTCTGAAATTAAAAAAATAAAAAATTAACAAAGGATGGTCGCAGTCTATAATTACTGCCATGTCATGCGATAGTTAGAAGATGGGGTGAGTACCCAAGACTAGTTAAATTCATGTGGAATGAATAATGTATAGAAGTCCTTGGAAGATAGAACGAAAACATAAGGCGTGGATTTTTTTCCCCCGCGTTACCATCCTGTTTCAGGATATTGCGGTCAACATCAGCATCTTTCAGCTGTATGTTGATTCCTAGGCTAGATTACGCTCACCAGCACGGCGTGGATGATTTCCGAAAATTTTAAAGCAATAAAAGTAAGGAAACATTAAAAAAAATAGAAAAACAATAGAAAGACGATTTAAGATTTATACAATTGCACATCCTTAGCTTCTAAAGTCTATGAAAGAAGAAGAAGAAGAAGAAGAAGAAGAGGAAGAAGAAGAAGAAGAAGAAGAAGAAGAAGAAGAAGAAGATAATAAAGTAAGAAAGCGAATAATTGGGAATAACAGATACTATCTGGATCCCTAAGAGGAGAGGCAGAAGTCGAAGTAGCACAATGAAACACCAGCGACTTTTACATGACTAGGAAAATAGCAGCAATATAGATATGCATTTCTCCACCATCGTGTCTACAATGTTTTGTAGACAACTCCCAGACTACCTTAAAAGCAGTGCCATGTCTCAAGAGTTGTATATTTTGGCCACGAACTTTCACTCCATCAAGATGTTCCTTACTGTAGAAGACCTAGTTTCCTCGAGTCTGGACAGTATCAAGTATCTTATATTTGCTGAACATACTTGTTGGGTTTATGAAGGATACAATGTATCTCCTCCAACACGATCATAAAATCTGAAAACACAAAAGCTCTTGTTTTACCACACATCGCATTCATTTGAGTGAAAATAGAAATATGAACTTGGCAATGAATTCATGTAGTTCATCTAACACAACATCAAAGGACCTTTCAATCCTCAAAGAGGTGTAGAAATCCCTACATCGATTGTCCTCTTCTCTGCGTCTGCCTTCTGTTCAGACTCCGCGCAACCTCCTTTCAGATGCAATTACAAAGAGCAAATTTAAGTTTCATTCATTGCTGCTAGATCAAAGATCCTGGCAGAAGAGCTCTAAATGTTGAGACTTGTCGAGCCTTGCGCACATATCCGCCCAAAATAATGGGCTTTGGAATATAGAGAGTGTCTCAAGAGGTTTTTATACCCAATGTCACTTGTATTATGTCCAGCAGTTCCTTTGAAAAATTGTCGGTAAACGCACAGCACGAGTTACTGCCCATTGGAAGAAAGCTCGTTTTCCCGTATTCAGGTGCTAAAATATGAGTCAGATTAACCCAAACCCTTTTAGCAGCACTTGTGAGCCACTTGTAAGGTATAAACATACACCAACGTTTGCTCAGAAACCGATTATCTGTGCTGGATTTCAAAGCTGCAGAGATGCTGGAGTTTTAGGAAGGATACCTTGTGTGTATGTGCCCACCCAAACACAATCGGACAGGGGAGAGTAAAATAAAACTTTATTTTCAACAAGGGGAATAATGCGGTAGGGAGTTTAGTGTAGGAACCTGCTCGAATCCAACGATGTCTGTTTGCTCTTGTTTCCAGCGGAGTCGTGGGAGTTGACGAGATTTCCTACATCAAAAGAAGTCTCCAAGGTGCTGTAGTGTGACATTGAGATGTAAAAAAAACGTCTTTCGACCACGCCGTGTGATGAATGAGTGTCGGCAGATACAAATCTCAAGGGTAGCATTTCAAGCAAATTAAACTGCGTCAAAGTTATCCCATAAGTTCTGTAATGAAAGATAATGTTAAAAAATACAAATTTACCTTCACGTGACAGCTTCTCTGACAATAAAATGCACACAAGTTCAATAGCAATTAAAGAAAACCAATAAAAAGGCGAGGTATTACAGTACTATAACAGATACTCAGGCCTAATTTGAAACGCTAAAGATTTACATATGCTAGATCACAGCTTTATGCGTTGGGAGTCATTCCAAAACCCAAATGGATTGATTGATTACACCCAATCAGGTCTTGCAGTTTTTGAAACTTGTACATTGTGACAGGTACGAAGGACATATCTGTGATATCTAGTGTATTATAACAAACGCATATCTGAAAGCACTTAACTTGTGAATGACTTCACTCTGTTTGACATCGGACTAAAACACGTAAGGGTCTACTGTATAGTTGATCACATTTACATAATGCGCTCTCAGTGATATTCAAGTTCATTTCTGTTGTTGTTTTGTTTGTTTTGTTTTGTATTTGCACGATTTGAAATAAAGTGTAGTCCATACACGTGCTACTACTTCTTAATGCAATAGACCAGTGGTTCTTAACCGTTTTTGGCCCCTGTCCCCCTTCACCATATTTTTAGGACGTCATTCCCCCCATACCATATTTTTAGAACGTCATTCCCCCACCCCCCTTTTTTTTTGTATTTCCTCACTAAAAATGTCCCCCTGCCCCTACAGAGTATACGTAATAATTGAAGCTAAATTTAATAGCACATACTAAAACAAGTCTAGACATCTACATAAAATGTGATTTGTGGATCTACTTACGTTATAAAATGAATTTCAGAAGGGTGATACGTACTGAACCGTAAAGTATGAAGGGAAAAACAATATCAAGTAATCGGTTCTTGTATTACCACAATCTAGAAATAATCTTAATTACCCCCGTGGAAACCCTAAAATTCACCCCTGGGGGGGGGGGGGAATTCCCCACTGGTTGAGAACCACTGCACTAGACTGATTTTTGCTTGTGTATTAGCTTTCCCTATTACCAGTGTCTCAAGCCATCAGGCGAACCCATTCCTATTCCTGAGGTACTTGTAATTTACATTCACAAGTCAAAGACGAGAGGTCAACATTTTAGCCTAATTGATCGGTGTAGGGATTGTAATGGTTATATCGGCATCAACACCCGGAAGTTAAGAGCGAGCGCTTTCCTCCATTCGGCCATGCCGATCTCCTCTCATTGTAATGAAAGTGACTAGCAACGACAGTTGTAATATCGTTTGCTGGAGACTTTCCTCCGTGAGGCGATCGACGATGTTTCTGCCATCCTACTCTTCACAACCGAAACAACAGACAAGTGTCCATTTTATGCTCTGTTCTCCACACTGTGTCGTAGTGATCCCGTGACCTGGCGTCCAAACGACCGTCAGAGAATGGGTGTTAATTGTTTAGTAGATGATGTATCTGACCTGTGACCATCTACAGGTAGATGCAACCCTAATGCGTGGCCGTCAAATATACAATGCCAAGTGGGTTTCTTATCCCCTTCTATGGTGATCAATATTTGTGAAGTCTATTCTACAATTTGTCTTATATGGTTGCTTACACCAGCCACATTTCCACTCTCTGACATTATTTTGACAATAGTCTTGTCGTCTGTAGCTGGTGCAGATGAGCTTGTGTTTCGGGCGCATCCGTGGCGAAGTGGTCAAGCCGTTTGACTCGGGCTCCGAAGGTTATGGGTTTGATTCAGGGCCGCGTCCTTCGGTTCACGAGTGCAGTTTTTCGGAGACACCCGAGGGTCGTCGCTAGAGCTACGGAGTTCGTGCTTTGTGCGACGCTTTCCGCGCTGCGGAAAGAGACTGATCCATATGGGATAAAACCCCGGTGCAATGAAGCGCATTTTTTCCCACAATTGCAAGTCCACCTGCCGTATAATGTCTTTCATAGAGAATCCGTAGGTGTGTCTGAAAACTATCCGGTCCCCATTTTACGAGACCACGTGTATTGCAGAGCCCTTCCAGCAGTGAACAAGTTCATTCCTACCAGTAGTAAGGATTGACATCAGTGGACCATTTTGGCTTTTCTGTTGCAGACATTGGATAAACCCGACTGGCAGAGATTGATAGCGATTGGTGAAAATGTACCTTTAATTTGTATGTAAATAAGCACATGTCCTTCACCTTGTGCACTATAATTTACTTATTACAGTTATTGTCACACGAGTACGGGCCTTAAGTTGGCAAGCTAGCGCAGGATCCACTACAATACCGCACAACCTTGATCTGCCCGGTTTGATTGTTATATACATGTAATCATCTTTGTTTAGTGCTTTCATGTTGATTTAAATATTACTACGGATAGAGACCGAGCCATTATGAATAAAACTCGATGTCGATAGCTAGTTGCATATTCTTTACAGGACTTCGCAGTCAACTCCTGCAATTGTTAGCTGTGATTTCTTGGCAAGTTTAGGTTAAGTAAATTGTCTTGCGTTCCGAATGATCGGTACTCATACCAATGTATGAAAACCAGCGCAAGGCTATTTGCTTCCAAATCCACCGCAGCTGTGTTTCGAACGCTGTGTGTGGGATGTGAATGCTTTCGTAACATCTTTGCCACAGCGCCGGATCGATGTCGATCACCTTCCTTTCAAATATCTTTAAACATTTAGGTACAGAGTGCATTCATTCACCGTGGTGAGCTTCTCCTTGTTATTTTTCAAATATCAGCAGAGACTGGTGAACTTACGTAACTATGCGTCTATAAAAAAGGTGGTCCCATACACCCACAAACCGATATCTTTCTGTTGCAGCTTGTTTGCTCGCAATACGCTCTATATAATACCACCCGTGTATGAGGCTTGTCATGTTGTTCTGGTTTTAATGTACTTTCCCAGGCCAAGCGAAGACATGTATTAGTCCAGGAAGATGAATCATGGCAGACGAGTGCTATGATTGCAGGCAGACTCCAGCTGTTTTAAAACCGCAGCTATTATCTGAGGGAAGATTGAGGCACACTGTATAATAGAGTCATGCTAAGAGATAGATGCATTTCATTTCACGTGAAGAGCATCTATAAATCACAAATATTATTTCGTTACAGAGGTTATGCAAAAAACGTCAGCTTTTCATTTGTGACGAAGTTATTATAGAACAGATATGTCAGCTATTCATGTGAAAATAAACTAGTTAGGAGAGGAAACGAAACCATATTTTCATGTTGCGCTAAAGTAACTCTCGTACTGGAGCCATGATAGGAAAGCGGACGGTGCAGTGGCTTGCAAAAATAACTGGTGCAGTTTAATCCCAGACCAGGAAATTATGTCCTAATGGCATGTGGCGCTAGGATTGACCCGGGCCTGTAAAAAAAAAAAAAAGTGTGTTAATATGTTGTCATTCTTGAGAGGGCTCATGGAAACGAGAGTTGATTTCAAAAGCATGTTTCATTTGGGGCGCTGAAGATGGAAATAGGGGATAAACTAAGGACAGTAAATTACAGCGTTGTGCTTGGTGGCACTGTGTGATCGTCGGTGGAATCGTTAGGAGATTGCGCTGATGTCATCACCGGCGTCGGATGATTCTCCGACAGCTGCGTTCGAGGGAAAGACTAGCCACCTATTCTTCCGTGCTTTCATCCTACAAAATATGATTTTCCTAACACTACAAAAACATGCTGACCCCCATCGTTGGTGAACTGTCTCGATTACACACGATGGAGTCAGGAATCGAGTATCGAACTGCTCACATTGACCAATGGTGAGGTCGGCTCCCTTCTTACAGCACAAGAGGGACAATCAACTCTAACAACCTGTGACATTTGCTGTGAAATATCTAGTCTTCAAGAGCTGGTTGTGACATTGATCATCAAAAGCAACGTCAAAAGCATCTTTCCTAGAAGAAAAGCCACCTGCATATGTTTAGCTCTATTCTTCCTTGATGCCGAGGTAGCCAGTTCAGCACCTACACCGGTCAGTTGGACTAAAATGTTGACTTCTCGTCTTTGACTTCGGGACGTAAAATTCGTCTCGAACTATGCAAGGCACACCAAAACAAATGAAAATAAAATAAAATGAAATAGTGCCAATAGCCATGTCACAGAATTCTGAAGAATTTTATCCAGACTGCTGCCCAACCACATACCTCGCATTCTCAATGGCCACCCTCTGTTTTGGTTCACGGCTGCTCATTCGACATATTCGCTGCTAACATGTATATGTAGACACGACTCGGTGATCAGGTGGACGTCTAGTAACAGGACGGGCTCCTACCCAAAGTCACAAAGGACAGATATGTCAATGTTGTTACCATGAAACAAAGGCCCTGGTGACGGTGCTCGGCTCGCCCCGTCTCGTCTGTTTTTATACTTTGAATCCTATTATCTGAAATGAATCCAGCACTAGGGGCAACTCAGCATCACAGGAATTTCTCCATAAACTTTCTCGCTGGGGAAGACTACACACCTCCAGCAGTTTACCTGTACGGAAAACAAATTGTCCTCTTGTGATAGCATAGAGAGCTTCGGCATTCTGAATGCCCTGCCATTTTATTTCTCAGTTGGAGATCAGTTTGTTTCTTCAATCACAATTTCCACAAACAGTCCCATTGTTACTCGTGTCAAACGCTACAGCAGCAGCCATTCTCGGCACGGCTATAGAAACAACTCAAGGCTCCGATCATGTTTATTGTGATAGATTTGAATGAGAACAAATTGAAAGAGGAAAAGAATATTCTTTCCGTTAATGTGTGTACGTTTCGTATAGTATTTCTTATGCGAGCTACCCCCCTGCCTTTTACTTAGTATATGTTGTTTGCCAGAGTAATGAGAAAATCTGCCACGAAGTTTTAACGCTTGGAGAATTCCTGTTTCCCGTCGACATTTGATTTGAGAAGCTTTCGGCGTCGTTTTCTCTAGAAGACCTCATTCATATCTGCCAGGGATGTTATCAGACTGCGATACGTTTCAGTATTAATCGCGTGTTTTAAAAACAGCATAAAGAATCGACAGCCGGTGTCAAAATATAGAGGCAGTCGCGTTGTTTGCTTCCAGCAGCGTTTGAGTCTCTTGCACGAGATTAACGCTTTAGCTGTACGCATTTAACTGTCTAACATCTCAGCAGGAAGTCATTCTTTACCTATTAGAATGGCACTGGGTTGTTGTTGCATTATTTAACGGGTATTCCTAGGCTGGAGCGAGGAGAGTCGCGTTATTGGGGTTAGTGCACTGGGTTGGCAACACAGATTGCGGGAGTTCAATCATGTGCTGTGGTTGCATATTTTACAGCTGCAAATATGAATTTAACGCCATATCCTGAAATATAGAATTTTACATATGTGCCCCACAGGCACTAACGATCCCTGCTGATATTTCTCCGTGTCTAGTGGATGCTCGTACTGCTTCGTAAGCAAAGGTGGCCGTCATGAGACTGACTTCATGACACATCAAGTACAGAATGGGTCTATACAAATATGAGGCTAGTGCTATAGACGCGATACAGCTCAAGGTGTTATACATACATACATACATACATACACACACACACCCATCCATCCATCCATCCATCCATACACAGACACAGACACGCAGACGAAAGAGAAAGAGAGACTAAGCACTTGAGAGAGAGACTAAACACCCGAGAGAGAGAGAGAGAGAGAGAGAGAGAGAGACTAAACACCCGAGAGAGAGAGAGACTAAACACCCGAGAGAGAGAGACTAATGTCGTAATTCTTTAGTGTCGTCCCTGGGGTGAGGGGAATCAACACCCACATTCTTTTACCCCATATCATTATTCTGGAGAATCCACTAGATTTCCGTCCACAACACCCCGTCAGTCACTGGATCCCTCTTTCTCTCTCTCTCTCTCACCACTGGACCATGCCCCCTCTCATTATTCTCCAACACAACATACCACACAACTCTAGCTTCTAAAATTAATAACAAATTAATTTAATGAAGAAAAGTGTATGTATGTGCGAAGTGCAGGTGTAGAATGTATGTCGTATACTCTAGTGTCTCTGCAGAATCAGACCGAACAGCTCAGTAGCAAAGTCTGATCATCCCAGTAATGGCCACACAACATCACCAAGCTCAGTACACAATGACCTCACCAAAAGATGTTCACTCCGGCCAGGTGTGGACTTCCTCCAGTAGCTTCCTGATAATCCAGATATCTGGTCACCACAAATGGATATAGTCCAATACTGACTCTGAATCTGTCACACACCGTGTAGCTAAATGTCATTACAGTTCTGCGATCTAACCATCCTTGTATAGTGAAATACAGATCACTGTCACTTGAAACAAAAATGTTCATTGGTAATTATCATGGATTTGCACGATCTCAATGTTAATGTTTAAAGTTCCACAGGAATCCACTAACTGAGAAAACGCTATGTTAGGTTTCAAATTCCCCATATGACTACTAGTGTTCCTGTTACATGTGGTATGGAAAATAATTTCACTCAACCTTGGTGAACCCTATCTCTGAAGATTCATTCCCAGATAAATATCGGTTCCTGCTCAGCAGAGCCATGTTCCTGCAGACCCTTTTGATTATGGGCCCAGTGCAAAAGCCGCCGAGTAAAACTTTCTTCAATGAATTAGCCATAATCTTAGTCAATGACTTTTCAGCTTGTTCTCTTGGTGAACGGAGTGGAACCTGTTGAAGAGAGAACACACCTGGTGAGAGCAACCCGATACTGATCTTTATTAGGTGAGTGCAGGCCGACGGCCTCACTCAGATATATAACAGCGAACTAAACTCTGTCATAGGGCAGAGGAGCTCATCACATCGGTCTGAGTCATGGTAAGACAAGGAAAGACCAAAGGCAAAGTGCAGACACCCCACTGGAAGATCCTACCATTGGACATTGCCCCTATCCCCCAACCATCCTCAATCTCTCTAAACATCATCCCACTACATTATACTCAACCAGCTGAGTTAATTGATATCTTACACTAGCTAGGTTAACAACGCGATTGCCTACTGTCGCCGACACTCCTATATTACATTCTCCTAATGCAAATTACTACACTCGATTCCTAAGAATAAACCCACTTGGGTCTAAATCACTCAATTACCATATATTGAGTCTGGCCTTAAATTGAGACTACTCAACCACACAACGGGTAAATGTCCGCCAATGTAAATTAACACAAGACACTGTAGCCTCTCTTTATAATCCAGCCAGGAACATTACCGTGCCTAGATGACGTCACTCGCTGTCAACAACAGGTGGCCTTCCCTTCTCCATCTCTGGGCTGGTTTCCCGTACTTTAAAAGTCCCTCCGGCCTGTGATCTAGAGAAATTCATTTCTTCACAACAAAGATCTAGCCGACCTACCCCCCCCCCTCAGACAATTTGTCTCCAACTTCACAAGAATGGTTGCCGCCCGTAGACAACTGACGCAACAGTCTTTTTCTCTCGATCGACAACACATCAAAGAATGCCGGCGGCTTGTAGACAAAGGCCGCAACAGTGTTTCATTGATCGGCCCTTCCAAGAATTCTGTGACAACTAAAGACCCGAGAGAGAGAGACTAAAGACCAGAGAGAGAGACTAAAGACCGAGAGAGAGAGAGAGAGAAAGGGAGAGAGACTACACACGAGAGAGAGGCTAATCACCTGAGAGAGAGACTAAACACCTGAGAGAGACTAAACACCAGAGAGAGAGAGACTAAACACCTGAGAGAGAGACTAAACACCCGAGACAGAGAGACTAAACACCTGAGAGAGAGTGGGAGAGACTAAACACCCGAGAGAGAGAGACTAATCACTTGAGAGAGGGGGGTAGAGAGATAAACTAAACACCTAAGAGAGAGAGAGAGGGAGGGGGGAAAGAGAGACTAAACACCCAAGAGAGCGAGAGAGGGAAAGAGAGACTAAACACCTTAGAGAGAGACTAAAAACCTGAGAGATACTAAACACTTGAGAGAGACTAAACACATGAGAGAGAAACTAAACAGATGAGATCGAGAATAAACACCTTAGAGAGCCTAAACACCTGAGAGAGAGGGAGAGAGACTAGACACACGAGAGAGAGGGAGATAGACTAAACACCTGAGAGAGAGGGAGATAGACTAAACACATGAGAGACAGACTAAACACCTGAGAGGGAGGGAGAGAGACTAAACACCTGAGAGGGAGGGAGATAGACTAAACACCTGAGAGAGAGGGAGATAGACTAAACACATGAGAGACAGACTAAACACCTGAGAGGGAGGGAGAGAGACTAAACACCTGAGAGGGAGGGAGATAGACTAAACACTTGAGAGAGAGGGAGATAGACTAAACACATGAGAGACAGACTAAACACCTGAGAGGGAGGGAGAGAGCCTAAACACCTGAGAGAGTGGGAGAGAGACTAGACACATGAGAGAGAGGGAGATAGATTAAACACCTAAGAGAGAGAGGGAGAGAGAGACTAAACACCTGAGAGAGAGGGAGAGAGACTAGACACATGAGAGAGAGGGAGATATATTAAACACCTAAGAGAGAGAGGGAGAGAGAGACTAAACACCTGAGAGAGGGGGAGAGAGACTAAACACATGACAGACAGACTAAACACCTGAGAGAGAGGGAGAGAGACTAGACACATGAGAGAGAGGGAGATAGATTAAACACCTAAGAGAGAGAGAGCCTAAACACCTGAGAGAGAGGGAGAGAGACTAGACACATGAGAGACAGACTAAACACCTGAGAGGGAGGGAGAGAGACTAAACACCCGAGAGAGAGAGAGTGAGAGAGTCTAAGCTCTTGAGAGAGAGACTAAACACCTGAGAGAGAGACAGACTACACACCTGAGAGATAGGGACAGAGACTAAACATCCGAGAGAGAGAGTGAGAGAGACTAAGCACCTGAGAGAGAGACTTAACACCTGAGAGATAGGGAGAGAAAGAGATTAAACACCTCCCCTCTGCTGTGTGTCCACCGTGACGAGGTAGAGGGGCTTGTGTGTCCCAATGACCTCAAGAGCTATGCCGACGGTAGCACAGCTACTGGTAGGGCCACCCATGTCGGACAGGTCAAGGGAGAGGGACCAGACGAAAAGACACACAAACCTGCTGCCTTGTAGGTAGACTGGGGACAGTCAAAGGCTAGGGAAAGCATCCCGAATAAATGCTTGTCGAAATCGGATGTACTGAGCCACAGGCTTGACAAAGCAGTGCAACGTAACTTAATTCATGATGTGACAAATCAAAATTAATCGATATGGTGCTAATCCCGTGAAGTCCCATCAGGCGGTGATAGTGCCGGGCCCCCTGCCTCGAGGGGGTCCACCCATGACTACTGGTGGTCACCTTTTCCTGTGCTGTGGAGTCAAGGCACAGAGGAGTAGGTTAAGAGCTATTGACCAAATACCCCGGACACTCAACATACTACAGTGGAATGCCGAAGGAGTTTACAAGAAGAAAGACTCCCTAACACAGCGTCTTCATAAAGATAGAATAGATGTGGCATGCATTCAAGAGACACACCTCAACGCCAATCACAAATTCTCAGTCAGAGGATATCAGGCCACACGTTTCGACCGCGAAGGACACAAAGGAGGAGTTCTAATACTTACACGAAATACAATACCTTGCAGCGAAGTATCTGTGATCTCTGACAACCAAACGGAAATTATAGGTGTTGATATAATGATAAAGGACGTGAAAATAAGAATCTACAATCTGTATAGCCCAGCAGATAAGGACCTTACACTCTCAAACATGAAAATAACTGACACAAACTGCATTATTGTCGGAGACTTTAATAGCCGTTCAGAAAGATGGGGATACCCAGATACTGACAAAAGAGGAGATGAATTGGAGGACTGGGAAATAGACTCAAATCTCCATCTACTCAACAAAGCGGATGACACACCGAGCTTCTACTCCAGAAGATGGCTTACCACTTCTACTCCAGACTTAGCTTTCTGCACAGGAGACATCCTCCACAAAATCGATCGCCATGTGCTGGACCAATTAGCAGGTAGTGACCACAGACCAATCAAGCTTGAAATGAATATGGAGTATGTTCCACAGGAGCAAAAGCCCTTGCCCCGCTGGAATTACAAACGAGCAGATTGGGACAGATTTGCCATACTAACAGACAAATATTGTGAAAACATAAATACACGATATGGCAACATAAAGCAAATGGTGGAAAGTCTAAACAGAGCGATAATACAGGCAGCCACTGAGTCCATTCCAAGAGGAGCGAGGAAAAATTACAAACCATACTGGACTGAAGAACTACAAAGTTTGGAGGACAAAGTTGAAGATGCCAGGAAGACAGCAGAGAGAGAACAAACAATTGAAGCAAACATCTCTCTCAAAGCCATCTCAGCAAAATATAAAAGAACAGTAAATCAAACAACAAGAGATTGTTGGAGGGAAAAAACAGAATACCTGAATTTTGACAGGGATGGAAACAAACTATGGAAACTAGTGAAAGCCATGAACAATGAAGGACCTAGAAACAAACAAATAACAATTAAACAAGGAAATGCCTTTCTTACAGGAAAAAAGGCTGCAAATGCACTAATGGAACACTATGCAAATGCAAACCACATTGATATTACAACCGAACAGAAGAAAGCAATCAAAGACAAACAGATACATCATAGAAATACAGAGACAGCAGCAGAATATATGATGGCAAATCTAACAATGGAAGAAATGGAACAGGCAATGAATACCCTAAAAAAGAAGAAATCACCAGGAAAGGATGGAATCACAAATGAAATGCAAATAGGACTAGGCACCAAGGCAAAGAAGAAACTACTAGCAGTCCTAAATAACAGCTGGAAGAGAGGAATAGTCCCACAGGCATGGAAGGAAGCTATACTAATACCAGTCCCAAAGAAAGGAAAAGACCTGGAAGAACCAAATGGCTATCGACCTATCAGTCTACTTAGCTGTGTAGGAAAATTAATGGAACGCATTATCAATGGCAGGCTAACATGGCATCTGGAAGAAAACAAACTCTTACCACCACACCAAGCAGGATTCAGAAAGTACAGATCCACTGAAGATCAAATAACCTATATAGCTCAGGAAATAGAGGATGCCTTCCAAGAGAAAAAGCACACCATAGCAGTCTGGATAGATTTAGAAAAAGCATTTGATAAAGTATGGAAGGAAGGACTGAAAGTAAAGCTGCAAAACATGCATGTTTGTGGAAAAATGTATAAATGGATCAGCCACTACCTTGAGAACAGAACTGCCAGGACAAAAGTACAAGGACAAACAAGCAAAATGATGCTGCTGGAGCAAGGTGTCCCCCAAGGAGGAGTTCTTTCACCAACATTATTCCTAGCATATATAAATGACATCACAGAAAATTTTCCAGCCAGAGTACACACATCCTCCTTTGCAGATGACCTAGCCATATGGACATCTGAAGAATATATTAGTACAGCTAACAGCAGAATACAGCAAGCCTTATTAGCGCTAGAGGACTGGTCAAAATCATGGCTAGTGAAGATAAGTGAGGAGAAAACAACATGCACAGTGTTCTCCCTCTCAAATAAAACTCAGCAACCTAAGCTGGTATTGAATGGAAAAATATTGCGCCATGAAGAAAATCCAAACTATCTAGGAGTCACCTTTGATCGTCGCCTGACATGGAAGACACAGGTTGAGAAAAATCGAACAAGAGCAAGACAGAGAATGGCAATCATGAAAAAGCTTGCTGGTACAACGTGGGGAGCAGATGAGAAAGTTCTCAAGAAGTTATATACTGGACGGGTGAGGCCAGTACTGGAATATGGCATTGCAGCTTGGGCAACAGCAGCTAAGTCAAACTTTAACAAAATAAGTAGAGTCCAAAACCAAGGAATGCGAATCATAACTAGAAGCCTGAAGACAACGCCTATTAATGAACTAGAAAAGGATCACTTGTTTACAACCAATGCAGGATAGAAGAGATAGCAGAGCCCAGCAACAAGCAGAAACAATTTAGAAGATTGACAGACCACCCTATGTACAACAGATTTAATGGTTTTGGAAAGGGAAGACTGAAGCGTAGCAACTTTGTAGAAACTGTAAAACGAAGGATTAGGGCAGATCCTATACTTAACATATCAACAGTCAAGCCCATACACAATGCACACAAGTTCCCAGCTTGGAGACAGCAGCAACTGCCTGAGATGATAGAAAACATTCCTGGTATTGAGAAAAAGAACACTCAGCATGAAACCCAAAGAAGAGAAATAACCCTAAACTACATAAAAGAACATTACCCAAGCAGGAATTGGACCCATGCATATACAGATGGATCAGCCAAAAATTCAATAGAGAATGGAGGAGGAGGAATTCTCATAAATTTAAAAAATGGAGTGAAAAAAAAACATTCAATGGCAACTGGAAAATTTTCAAGTACTTCAAAGCGGAGGTAGAGGCTTTGAAAACTGCAGCAGAAATGCTCCTGATGGAGGAAAATAAAGAGAAGCAAATAGCTATCTTCACAGATGCAAAGCCAGCTGTCTCAATACTGAAGAGCAATAACAGCACAGAACTAACTGACCTAAGAGCAGCACTCCATGGTCTATGCCAGAAATCCAAAAAAGTTGTAATACAGTGGATCCCATCACATTGCAGTATACCTGGAAACGAAGAGGCTGACAGACTGACAAAAGAAGGCGGACGACTACCACAGCCTGACATAGACATAACCTATAATGAGGCAAAGAGGTTGATAAAAAGCACTTATAGAACCAAATGGGAATCAGAGCATCCAGGCCATCAGAAGGATGATGCATATTACAAACTCGACCGAAGGGAACAAGTAGCAATCTTCAGACTCCGCACAGGACATAACAGGCTGAAATACCACTTGTTCAATAAACTAAAGATAGGAGATACCGATGAATGTAATTGTAGAACTGGAAACATGACAGCAAAACATTTTCTGCAGGATTGCCCAACGTATGCAGAACAGAGAAAGATATTTTGGCCCACACTTGCTTCATTTGAGGACAAGCTCTATGGAGATATCAACAAGCTCAAGTTGACCGCAGCTTACTTTAACTACATACAGGTTGACATTTAAAGGTGCATGAAGACCCAGAGGCATGAAATGGAATATTGCTTGGATAGCAAATCCATTATGTGGAAAGTCCAAATCGAAAGCTCGCTGTGTGGGCTTCATAAAAGGTGGAAAAGTGTCCTAGTGGCACGAAATGGAATATTGCTTGGATAGCAAATCCATTACGTGGAAAGTCCGAATCAAAAGCCCATTGTGTGGGCTTCACAAAAGGTGGAAAAGTGTCCTAGTGGCATGAAATGGAATATTGCTTGGATAGCAAATCCATTACATGGAAAGTCCGAATCGAAAGCTCACTGTGTGGATGTCATCTGCAGACTGCATACTTCTGGTTTCCGGAAAGAACAGCCTATGGTGAACGGAATGGCCCAATATACGGAAGTGAGGCTAAGCAGCCATGTGCAGGACGTGACGATTCCTTGGGTGAGCCCAGTACCAGAGCGCTATGTATCGGCTCTGCAAGTATGGAAGCCTCCTTGGATGGCGGGGAATGCCCATGGTCTGCCCCTGCCTTCCCTTGAGGGCTGACCAGGATCTTTGGCTGTTCTATATGGACCAGCTGGGATGGGGGATAACACCACAACAGTGAGAGTCAAACGTCCTAAGAAACCCCCGGGAAGGTTAACCCGGTCAACAAATGCCCGCAGAAGTCGGATGTGTCGGCCTAACGGCAGCAAGATCGCAGCTCTGCTGTAAACAGGCACAACGCAATCACATCCGGAAAAAAAACTCCGGATGAACGAAGAAGAAGAAGATTAAACACCTGAGAGAGAGTGTGAGAGACTAAGCACCTGAGAGAGAGAGACTTAACACCTGAGAGATAGGGAGAGAAAGAGAGAGAGAGAGAGAGAGAGAGAGAGAGAGAGAGAGAGAGAGAGAGAGAGAGAGAGAGAAAGACTAAACACCCGATAAGCAATTAAATTGCAAGCAGACCAGAGATTTGAGATTTCAGTGTTATTCCTGCAATGGGCGCTCTTACTTTAACAATGGAAATGTATTAATTTCATACCAACCGTTATTCGGTGAACAGCTATTATGACCAAACACAGATCACTTTCATGATTTGGTTAAAGCCAATGAACTGAACATTTCAGGGCTGTAATAGTGTATACAATTCTACACAGACATACGATCAATCACCTAGCATACAATGATTTGAGATGATTCCGTAGATAGAAACACTAAGGTTCTTAAACTGTAACAGACACTGACACTGAGAACATACACCTGCCTGTCTAAATGACTTTATATTACTTTCCCCAGAGAGTCGAGAGACAGCATATATTTATGCCATCTCTTCAGCCGGAATAATGTACAGCGTCACCCGAGCCTGCGCCAAAGGAGAGCTGGATAAGTGTGGTTGCGATAGCAAAGCCCGAAGCAACGATCCCGGCGCTGATTTTGAGTGGGGAGGATGCTCCGACAACATCCGATATGGAGCCCGCTTTTCTAAAGAGTTCGTTGACTCTGACGAAGTCAAAAACATCGACCATGGTAGTATGAATCTCTGGAATAATGGGGCTGGCAGAAAGGTGAGTTGCTTTTTAGTATGTGGTGTTTTTCCTTCTCCATTTCCTCCTCGTCTTCTACCTCTTCTTCTTATTCCTCTCCTCCTGCTTCCTTCTCCTCCGCCTTCCTTTTCCTCCGCCTTTCATCATCAGCATCATCCATCGCCATTGTTATCATCATCATCGTCTTCGTCGTCACCATCGCTGTCACCATCATCGACCCCGTCATCATCATTACTATCACAATCTTAATTTTGTGTCTGCTTCTTCATCTTTAGCATTTGTTTGTTCTTAGTCCTCATCTTCATTTTCTTCCGCATTCTGTCGTCTTCCTGTTCGTGTTTATGACAATTGATTGCTTGCAGACTATCATTGTGTTAGCATGTTTTATTTATAATGAAACCATACTGTCAATTACCGTGTAAATATAAGTCAATTCCCTTTAGTAAAGCTTTGAAAGAGGGGAGGGGATGGGAAAGGTAGATGAAAAAAGAGGACGACGAAGGCAACGAAATTGAAAACAAGGAAGACCAAAAGACAAATGCGAAGACAGTGCAGACGAGGAAGATGAAGGAAAACACGATGTAACTGAAGAAGATAATGAAGGTTGTTCTGTTAGGTAGGAACAACCATTACAGTTGAAAGGACGTTTGGTTCAAATATTTCAACAAATATACTCTTATATAACCCACAACACAGACACTTGGACGACAAAAGCCAAAAAAAAAAAAAAACAATAGGAAAAACAACCGGTTAATTAATTAGCAATATAAGATACAGGTAACCAGAGTTTATATATATATATATATATATATATATATAATAAAAGTTAAGAACACGCAGTCTTTTGAAATCACCACTCAGTGATGATGGAGATGGTTTAGACAGGTAAACATCCTGGCAACAAAACATCCCCCAGATGAAGATAATGGTGCAGTCATGTCAAGAGTTCATGTTTTAAATGTCAAAGAAAATGAATGTCAGTATCAGCGTTATGGTGATTTGTATATACGTCGTTGGGCATACGGAAATACACGAGTCTGTAGACAGCTGGGCGGGCAGACAGGTGCATTCTACTCAATGTTTGTATTATTGGCTTGAAGCCTCTCATATATTAAGGTTAGTTACATGTCCTTAACAGGACGTTGCAATCAACCCAGGAATGTTAAGATTGTGATTTACTAGACAGTTGTTACGTTCAATTGTTTGCCATTGTTTTCTTAGCGGCGGACGGTCATACCATGGGAATCAGCGCAAATGATATAGTTCTAAATCGCATCCTGGCTGATTTGAAACCCTCGACTCGGTCTGTCGGGAAATTTCAAAACTGCGTTCACTAACCCATAAGCCACACATGTTAGCGTTGTTTGATTGTTATTGCCTTTTTTGCTTAATATTCTCACGTTTCTGTTTTCTTCGTGTGTTGTATCCTCTTTCATTGATGCCAATTATCCATTGTCCAAGGATATACTTTCATTTGTTTCTCATAGTATGTGGTTCCTTCGTCGTCTTTTAGTGTTTCGGACCTTTGTTCACCACGATACAATAGCTTGTTGTCAGTGTTCAACTAAATGTTCACCTTACATGTCCGGCAAAGTAAAGGCGAAACCACCAGCCGAATAATGAAGTACAGGCAGGGCTGGCTATTCAGTTCAAACATGTATTTGGGCTCCCTTAAAGTGTACATTAAGTGCTGTCAATGGCAAGTGCACACCGCACATAAACAACATACAATGTATGCAAGCATGCATGCCTGCATTTTGTTGGTCTGTGTGTGTGTGTGTGGTTGTGTGTGTGTGTGTGTGTGTGTGTGAGCGCGTGCGCACAACTAAACCTAGACGGCTGCCTGTACTGAATTATTTATGTTAAAGCTGTTGTGGATAAAACATTGTTTGTTTGTTTGTTTGTTATTAAACACTGTCAAAATAAAATATATGTAACGAAGCAGGAACTTGCCATGGGTCTGTCTAGCGATAGGATCATCACATTTTCGAGGCCTGTAAGAGGCTGATTAAACTAGAACATTATATACAACAATCAGAAATAGGCTAATGAAACTAGAACAATATATACAACATTCAGAAAGAGGCTAATACAAGTAGAACATTATATACAACAATCAACAATAGACAGGGTCATAACATTCTGAAGGCCTGAAAGAGGCTAATGAAACTAGAACATTATATACAACAAACAAAAAGAGGCTAATGAAACTAGAACATTATATACAACAAACAAAAAGAGGCTATTTAAACTAGAACATTATATACAACATCCAGAAAGAGACAGGATCATTACATTTTAAAGGCCCGAAAGAGGCTAATGAAACTAACATTATATACATCATTCGAAAGAGGCTATGAAACTAGAACAGAATATACAATAATCAGAAAGAGGCTAATGAAACTAGAACATCATATACAACAACCAGAAAGAGGCTTATGAAACAAGAACATTATATACAACAATCAGAAAGAGAAAGGGTCATCACGTTTTGAAGGCCTGAAAGAGGCTAATGAAACTAGAACATTATATACAACAATAAGACATAGACAAACAGCTTTCTTTGGTCATGTGATGAGAAGAGAGGCATTGAAGAACATCGTAACGACTGGAAAGATCAAGGTGCAGAGAGGCCGACTAAGAGAAATGATGCTGGATGGATTGAGGCGGTGGCATGGAGGAATATCATCAGCAGAGTTAATCCAGAACACTAAAGACCGAGATCTGTGGAGAGCCATGAACGTCTGCGCCAGTTGACAGGGCACTTGGTGATAATGAATGTGAGTTAACTTGTCTTTTCATCTTGTTGACTGACGACGAACGGAGATATCACACCCTGGTCATCCCGCGCTTATGACATTATCAGCTTAGTTCTCTATCAACTATTCTAACGATTCTAACGCGCCCTCCTAACATGAGTATTGCTAATAGAAATGGTATTTGACGATAACAGAATATAGTATGTGCAATTTAAGCATCCTGAAGTGTTGTTTAATGAGATATATGTGAAGAATTAAGCATAGATTGTGGTTATATGCAATGTGTTATTGAATTGATCATTGTAGTGTAGTGTGTACGCAATTGTAACTTTACTGTTTAATGTGATGTGAGCTAATTGTGTTTTGTTCTCCCAACAGACCATCAAAGATGAAATAGAAATCCAGTGCAAATGTCACGGCGTTTCTGGCGACTGCTCCGTGAAAATCTGTTGGCGGAAAATGCGCTCTTTTCGAGAGATTGGAGCCACGTTGAAACAGAAGTTTGATGGCGCCAGTTTTGTACGCTGGGATAAAAAGAGGAGCAGGTTAAAGCGGATCAGCGGCAAGCAGAAGCGACCAACAAAGAAGGACTTGGTGTACTTGGCTGAGTCGCCAGATTTCTGCGAGTTCAATCCAGACTACGGGTCGTTGGGTACCAGGGGACGTCAGTGTAACAAGACGAGCTACGGACTGGATGGCTGCACTCTGATGTGCTGCGGGCGTGGCTACCAGACCTTAGTCATTGAAGAGAAACACGACTGCGATTGCAAGTTCTTCTGGTGCTGTCGGGTAGAATGCAAAAGGTGTACCAAAGTAATAGAGAAGCACTACTGCAACTGATGACTCAAATAGCGTTCTTTTAACAAGGCTGTGCAAACATTACATTGGTTCATGAACCAGCAGAGTTTATTAGTTCTTTTGAGTCTGTGGTAGTTGCTGATGAAGATAGCTATTGATGCATCATCATTGTAAGTTACGCTGTTGAATGCTGCATTGAGCTTATTACATTAAGAATTGATGCAGTCATTGTTGCTGACAATCAGCATGAGCGAACTGTCTGTGTGTCTGTTTAATCAGTTTTATCATTGTGACTGTCATGATGACACAGACTTCTTTTGAAAAAAGAATGTTGCTTCTTGGAAGCAATGTAAGGACTGGTGAGTAACATAATGACAGTTTTAAGAAGTAACTGTGGTGGGCTAATGCCTGACTGAATACCTACCTCGGTAAAAGATAACAAACCATTGAAGATTGTGTGAGCAATTAGTAAGAGAGATGGAGAACGTGTTAAGGAACTGACGTGAATGGAACATGTTCACTGGCCTATGCACCAATGTAAGCTAGTGGTGTTGATTGTCTGTTTGACTGACTGATGGAGTACTGTCTTTGTTCGCGAACGTCTGTTTCAGCTGTGTCTCAGAAATGCTTGGCAGAGTTATGTGGCTATTTCTGTAACACCAGTATAGTTGGGACACATACAATATGTGTGCGACAGGAACGATTATCACAGCCGTATAACACGGCTTGAACACGTATTACATCAGTATAATTGGCGCATATAGTTATAATACCTACTACAGGTGTATGACTGGAACAACTATCACAGCTGTACGGTTTAAACTCCAGACACAGCTCTACGACCAGGACAGTTATCTCAGCTGTTCGACTGTGTGAAGTCATGAATATAGACACTTGCAGTGCGCCTGTCAACATAAACACTTAGTCGATTGTAAAATTGAAAACTACCACCAATGTTCTTGCTGCTATAACTTCAGTGTCCCTAATGATTGGCCAGTCAGCGCAGTGTATGCCTGGAACTGAGGCAGTAGCATATCAACAATGTTTCAACATGTCATCTTCCAGCACAGATGTAATATCTGGACGTGGTTAACCAGATAATTACACATATTAATGGAACTTCAGTGCATACATGACCGTGCTTTGAGTTTTCAGTCACCATTCTCAACCTTCGACTTTTCAGTAAATAAATACGTACCACGGATGCATTTGAATAATATAATGAGAATGAAAAGTTATACTTTTAGAGAATATATATTTTAGTGAACAAGAGAGAAAACATTAACGCAACAGAGATATTAACTTAACGAATGTAAATTAATGATGCAGTGAAAGCGTTGGTTTCGTCCATATGTCATTGCCATTGTTGGGCCAGATTTTATGACAAACAGATGTGTGGTTTTCTTTTAAAAGTTAAATAACTTTGTCAACTCCTGAAATTTTATTCTATTTGGCAGATGGAAGGAACGAGCATAAATTGTACATTTTCACATAAACTCATTAATAAAATGTACATCGCATATAAATCATTAAATATTTATATGACACATTGTAGATATTGCAGAAGCTGCTGTAGTTTAGTGGCTGTCCTGGTGGTCGTGTGTTCGAAACCCCTTTGAGGCGGGAATTTTTTTCAGTGGTCTAGGCTACCAGGTCGACTGTGCGTAAAATGGGTACCAAAAAGTGTCATGGGAAGTAAAGGCTTTCGGCGTGATATTCACGTCACCCACCAATAGAGTGCCGGGTGCCACCCAAAGAGTGCCGGGTGCCACCCATAGAGTGCCGGGTGCCACCCATAGAGTGCCGGGTGGTCTAAAGTATGGGGCGGGCACCATATGCCCATACGGCCTCTTGGCTCGACAAGGGGTGCTTTACTTTACATGACTACATAGTTATTGCAGGTTGCCATCACAGTCATGGTGTTCAAGTCATGTGTGTTTCAAATATACTGCACGATAGTCTGGAGGATGATGCTCTGGTTTGTCAACTAAGGGGTTCCCGTTCAATCCTCGGTGAATGATTCAATCCTCCTCGAATTGATTAGCCCTTGTATTGAAAGATCTCGACGCTTGCTAAGTGAGGCTAAGATTGGCTGTAGTACCTCCATGCTTTCAGGCCTAGAAAATATTATGGTCCTATTACATCACGACCCATCGCATGAAATTGTTTTAGGACAATAAAAAAAAAAAAAATTAAAGCTGCATAACTTCATGCCTGACTGACTATCAGCGATTTATATTTACCTTGAAGACCCCCGGCCCCTTTATTTAAGGATAACTAATATGCAGGCTTATATTTTCATATGGCACTACACATAGAATGAAAATAATAGTTATGAAATTACTTACACATTCTGTTTACAGCTAGGATGCTAGATGAGGAATTATTTTAATATACATCTTAATTCCTCTTTAAAACAGAAGTCACAAACAATATATTGCACGATATGTTGCCTGGCATATTTCGTTGCGTTTCGTCATGTGCATACTGCAGAGTTTATATATCATATGGAATGAAGAATTCCTTGGCTGAACTACTTAAAACACATAGTCACGTGTATTATTTGAATGTGAGCATTTGTATCCCCGCGGTAATCGCAGATTTAAAACGAAATCTTTCTGTTGCACAAAACTGGCTGAACGCCTCTGTAATAACAGTTTTAATATCGGAGCAGTACCTCTCACCAGCCTCACGTGTAACTAATGTGTGTGCCCTTATACTTTGTTATATATTTGTGCAACTAAAGTTACGTTATATCAGGCGAAGATTTGAAAACACTTATTGTATTATACAAATGGTATATTTGTGTGTTCACATTTATTAGGGCACATAAAGGGACAGTTAGTTACAGCAATATCAGGCTATACTGACGTCACACTTTCTGTGACATATCTGACTGATTGGAAACAAGAGCCGTTTTCTTTCTAATGTACAACTATCTATCGGTATTTATATCTGCTCCTTCTGTTCATAATAGAATAATTCCAACTCCGTGCCCAAACATCGTTATCAGAGCGAGCATTCCAATGTGTATACCAGAATCCACACGTAATATACATATTCTATTTTGGGTAAGTCTTCCTAAATATGAAATATGCCACAGGGGCGGCCCCGTGGCCTACTCTTAATGAGTTTGTTCGACTTGAATGAACGTGCACATGGGACCTCAGATCTATCGCGAGCCTGCGAGTTCACATCCACTATCCACAATTCCGACTGCAATGTGACGTCATCAATCTCCTCTGTGGATTCTTGTACTTAAATGATTATTCTCAACAAAATTTGCGAGTTGCTTACATAAATGCTGGAATGGAACACGCGCCATACTACTGGACTTGTGGAGTCACAACTACCACAGCCACCCTAAGAGAATGTTAAATTTGGGAGGATATTTGAGATACGCCAAGTGATACATCGTATATGAAGAGTTAGTCTTAAAATTAAGGCTTCACTTTATGAGCCAATTCAAATGGCTTCCCGTATTTTTTACCCGTCATGCATCATTCTGGTATATTAATAATTAAATGTTTCTGAACATATCTTATATGTGCGTAAGGTCTTTTAAAAGGCCAAAACTGCGTTGTTTATATTCAAAGGCCAGTTTGTTAACTAATTGTTATCCCCCTCAGTCTGTGTATAAGCACAGATAACATTTACGTAAAAACAAAAGTGGGGAAACTGACAGTAACACGAGAAGTTAACTGATCCCAAAACAAGCACACACTGAACGATGTACGTGAAAGCTGGCTCCAGATAACATGTTTTATTATTGTATTAAAAATATAAAAGGAACACATGTTCTGTCGCGTTTGTTTGAATCAGTTATTGTTTAATCTGTGGTTATTTGTATTTTTTGTTCGCCTTTACCATTGTAAATTATAAATTTACTACATCAGATAAGCCTTCTCATGAGGGGGATTCGTATGAAATCGTTAAATTTGCTACACACATTTGCCAGTGTCCCGTGGGTGGCATCACAGTGTAGATGAATTCCAAGATGGCACAACTGAAGTATACAGATTGCCACTTTATTAGCGACATGCATAAAAAGGAAGCAGTTTTTTTTAAAATTCATAGAGGTGAAAATTTGTAGAAATTCATCGTGAGGGGGTGTATTACATGATGCATTCCTGTTATTCCATCTGCTGTGCCAGCGAAGCAGGACGGTTCTAAGTCTATGGCAGGTTGTTGTCGACTGGACCAAGCACACAGATTGATAACCACGAAGATTATTGCCGCAACTTTCATGTGATGCACCCACAGAAAACTGCGGAAGATTAAGAAGACAACGACGAAGATTCTCTACATCTAGAGATAACTTTATTATCAGTGACTCGATGGTTACTTCAGGGTTTAAACCTGCCTCCGTCATTCCGGCCAAGTCGTGATAGAAATAACAATCTGTCTTTTACATTGTTGTGTTGGATGTTACTGCAGGCTTGATGAAACGCCATGTGTTACACAATATATAATATATACTTCTTATTTACGCCACGTATTACAGAAGATCATTTAGCCCTTCGTAATTACTCAGTCGAAACGCCACGTATAATAGCAGATGTTTGAAATTTGCCATATACACGGACTCGAAAAGTGATGTGTTGCTGCAGATGATTCAACTTGAGGCATACACGCATGAAATTCACACGGACTCGGAAAGTGATGTTTTAATGCAGATAGTTCAGCTTGCGACATATACGCATGGCATTCGAAACTCAACATGTTAGACCACATTAGGGTTAAAGGACCCTGTCCAGTAACTGGAACACGAGCATCAGTGGCTCGCTGATTTGTTTTGGAAAGGTGGTTTAAAAGAGCCAACAGATTAGCCTGGCCGGAGCGCTAGCCAAGTTAATTGGGAGATGCGATGACATGTCATGATCACGTTGGGACGCAGGTTCGATGCTGAGCTCGCCACTTGCTCAAAATGAGGGACAGATTGGGCTACAAAATGGGGGACAGATTGGGCTACAAAATGTGATGGCGCTATGACATCACACACGCGTAGCAGAAATTGTTTCGTGACCATTTTGTAAAATCATTTCTAACTAGCTGTCTGTTTGTAAAACTAAAGTAAACCACAGACAAACAGTAATCTGCCAAATAAGGGATGAAGGAAACCTCGTTTCATTCATAATTTCTAAATAGAGGTAATCTCCTTTGAGAATACAGAAGTTAATTTATCTAATTCAACAAAGAATATTCGTTGCAGAAGTATATTAAAACACTAGAAAGCGTGTCCCTGTCCAATATTTCAGAATACTCCCACAGATAACAGTATATGACGTAGATGTACTGCAGCTCATACATATAAAAACCAATTCAGAACCACAACTTGTAAACATACACATTCCATTTTCTATCAGAACACCCAAATTTTCACAATATATTATATCGGGGAACTACAAGTTATAAACATATTACAACTATTTCCTCTCAGAATATCCACAAGTTTACATTGTTACATCGGTGAACTATATATATAACATATGAACACATTAACTATTTCTGTTAAATGAAAGATATGTTGCCTCTTTGAGTGTCAAGACACCCAACATGAGGCCCGACATTGATTACTCAGTGCATGCTATACGATATATAGTTATTAACTTGTTCTGTCCGATTATTATAAAACAGAATACATCAACAATGGTTATATCACGGAAAATGGTAACACCAAAAAATGTCATATAACAATAGAAGAGAAATGCTTAAACAAGTCAATAAATTCCAATATCTAATGACAACCATAAAGTCAGACGTGAAATGCCTGTCAGATTAAGAGTAGCATAGTCAAAGCAAAAGCTGCATTTTAAAAGATGAATAGAGTCTAACGTGATAATTCACGCTCATTAACCCAATAAGACTCAAAGTTTGTCCATCTATAGTATACAAACTCTGGGATAGAATGTGTTGTGTTAACTTTATTTTTAACTCAATAAGACTCCGAGATCGTTAATAAATAGTATACAAACTCTGGGATAGAAAGTGTTGAGTTAACATTATTTTTAACCTAATAAGGCTCCGTTTCATCTATAGTATACAAACTCTGGGATAGAAAATGTTGAATTAACAAGAGTCTTGGTGTTAAACTGTTCACATGATGTAATCATGACCATGTTAAAATTCCTCTCTGGGATGTCTCCCTCATCATAGGCTGTTGGAAACACTCTCGCCTCTTTGCCAATTCCTCTGTCTCATACATTTCCATTGCAGGGTATCTTCAACAAATGCCGTGGATCACCAGTTACTGTCTGTGTGTATCAACAATTCACGGTGAATTGTACCATTCATTGGAATAATCATAATGCATATATCCAGCCAACTAGTTATCATGCAGGGCAGATTATTTTAGGTAACTCGTTAGCATAGTTAATAAGAAACTGTGCTATGTCATGCCATGAGCACTGTCGGACAAGGCCTGTTTAGAAGTAATACATTCAATCTTGCTTACCTTGCGGTTATTGTCGACACTACATTTGCTTTGAAATCTAGGACTGACACGAGTTACTGACCAGTATCCATGATGATCAGTTCCCGCAGCGTCTTCTAGGAACCACACTTTCGGTTGATATTAAAAGTGTTGTATCAACTAAAGATGGGAGATACTTATGAATGTACCTGTGGACTGGTAAATTGACAGCTAAAAACTTGTTGCAAAAGTGTTCAACTTATGCAGAACAGAGAAGAGTATTTTGGCCTACACTCGCTCCATTTGAGAACAAACTCTACGGGGATATCAACAAACTTAAGTTGGCTGCTGTTTTCTTTGCATGTATTCATGTTAACGTCTGAGGGTGAACGAAGATGCAGAGGAAGAAAATAATGAAATCTGTGTTTTTCTATTTAAATGTGAGAGAATCCATACATCCTGGGGGGTATGGAACGTAACTAATAGGATGTAAAAGTGAATTTATGAATATCATCATCATCAAAGTTTGCTCAGCCCTTTTTCAGAATTTAAAGCTATCCAATCGTGCGTTGGCAATGATGCTTTTCTGCTGCTGTCTTCAGCGGTGCATTATCTTTATTGACAGGTCACTGCACATCGGGATAATGGTGTTGATAGGTCGACCTCTTCGTCGCTTGTGTGAGATGTTGCCTGTCTGAACCTTCTTTACTTAGAGAACAAACGTTTATACTAGATTAATAATTAGTGTAAAAATCTTATTAGCTTCTTTGCATTCTGTTCATAGAGGAAATATATATAAAGGAAAACAAAGCTATTGACATCCGTCTAGAGACATCTACGTAGTTACTAACATTATTGTCCAGAGTTCAACCTCCAGTGCATTTATTTACCAACATAGTTATCCAGAGTTTATCGATGGTATTGTTACCCCCGACCAGCGTGTTTCATATAATATACATTAGAACTTTTTTTTCGTGGAAAAATCGCGCATGGGTGATTTTGGCCACATGGTTCTTCATTTGAAATTTGATCTCAGAAAATTATTAATCATATGCAAACAGTCATTCATTTCACAATTTCTCTATGAACGTTAATCACATATACGGCAAACAGAATATATTTCCAATAGCTAGAGAACATCTCTGTGTATATTCCTGGGATCGGCAAACTTGTAAAGTTGTGCAAAGTAATAGTGCAAATGTCACGCAGTGTGCCAACAATATAGTCCGCCGTTGTCTAATTCATATTCGTTCGCCCATACGTCTTGAAATGAGTGTTTACAGTATTTATCTTTTTAAAATTGTTTCGACGGCAACGTATTACTTAATAACACCAACTTTCGTGCTGCGGTCAATTGACTACACTAGCATAAGTAAACAACAATAGATGGAACTATACATTTGGTCAGGAGTGAGGGGGTTGGGATAGGACCGCAATAGAACTCAAGTTCAGTCACTGTTGCTCTACTCTTACTCAAGTTGCTTCAGATCGCACATTAATATCGTAATTGTCTAGCATATTTCGAATAAAGGGGATGTAAAATCAGCAACAAGCTTTGAAATAATGTTATGCTTCTATATAATTAAAAATTCAGTATTCTTAGTGAGATCATATACAGTATTTAAATTCGCCCAGCATGTCATTAAAAAACTCCACGGGCCACGCTCGCAGGTGCATTTGTCATTACATGTCATTATACTGTCGATGAATGAACCTATGTAAGTAAGACATGTTATATACATTTATAAGTCTTATATACAGGTATGTATTGATGGCTGTCTGCGAGAATATTCTGTAGATACAATATTTAATAGAGTATATTTCAATACACCAGTAATTTTGTTGAGTGTTGTAAAAATGAAAGACATTTCTTATTAAAGCTATAAAAATCCATTTATCTAATTGCTTACATTCATTCCATGCTAGTTCTATTTATTTGTCTATGTGTTATATCATGTACAACAATTTAATTTGGCCCAAATCATCAATATACAATATAGTACAACATCTATAGACACCTTATTGTCAGTTCTAGTTTCTTGATGAAACGTGTATTTCCGTGTATTGTGTGTGTGTCTGTGTCTGTGTGCGGTCTGTGTGTGTGTGTGTGTGTGTGTGTGTGTGTGTGTGTGTGTGTGTGTGTGTGTGTGTGTATGCTTTTGTGTATGTGTGTGTGTGTGTGTTTTTTGTTTTTTTTTCCACCGAGCCGTGTGAATTAATTACTGAATTGTGATGATTTCATGTTGTGTATCTGTCTCTTGACATATTGGAATTAATTTAATTAGCGAGGCGCTTGGGTCGTGTTTTATGACTGTCTCTGGAAAGTGTAGCTTAGCGAAATGTGTACCTTTGTCTTCTTTATTTATAAAACGGTTGGTTTGATGTCTTCTTGTTCTCTCTAGACACGTATAGCTTGGTTAAATGTGTGGTTTGATGTCTTCTTGTTCTCTCTAGACACGTATAGCTTGGTTAAATGTGTGGTTTGATGTCTTCTTGTTCTCTCTAGACACTGTATAGCTTGGTTAAATGTGTAGGTTTATGTCTTCTTGTTCTCTCTAGACATGTATGTCTTGGTGAAATGTGTAGGTTTATGTCTTCTTGTCTCTCTAGACACGTATAGCTTGGTGAAATGTGTGGTTTGATGTCTTCTTGTTTCTCTAGACATGTATGTCTTGGTGAAATGTGTAGGTTTATGTCTTCTTGTTCTCTCTAGACATGTATGTCTTGGTGAAATGTGTAGGTTTATGTCTTCTTGTCTCTCTAGACACGTATAGCTTGGTTAAATGTGTGGTTTGATGTCTTCTTGTTCTCTCTAGACACGTATAGCTTGGTTAAATGTGTGGTTTGATGTCTTCTTCTTCTCTCTAGACACGTATAGCTTGGTTAAATGTGTGGTTTGATGTCTTCTTGTTCTCTCTAGACACGTATAGCTTGGTTAAATGTGTGGTTTGATGTCTTCTTGTTCTCTCTAGACACGTATAGCTTGGTTAAATGTGTGGTTTGATGTCTTCTTGTTCTCTCTAGACATGTATGTCTTGGTGAAATGTGTAGGTTTATGTCTTCTTGTCTCTCTAGACACGTATAGCTTGGTGAAATGTGTGGTTTGATGTCTTCTTGTCCTCTCTAGACACGTATAGCTTGGTTAAATGTGTGGTTTGATGTCTTCTTGTTCTCTCTAGACGTGCATAGCTTGGTTAAATGTGTGGTTTGATGTCTTCTTGTTCTCTCTAGACACGTATAGCTTGGTTAAATGTGTGGTTTGATGTCTTCTTGTTCTCTCTAGACATGTATGTCTTGGTGAAATGTCTAGGTTTATGTCTTCTTGTCTCTCTAGACACGTATAGCTTGGTGAAATGTGTGGTTTTATGTCTTCTTGTCTCTCTAGACACGTATAGCTTGGTGAAATGTGTGGTTTGATGTCTTCTTGTTCTCTCTAGACACGTATAGCTTGGTTAAATGTGTGGTTTGATGTCCTCTTGTTCTCTCTAGACATGTATGTCTTGGTGAAATGTGTAGGTTGTCTTCTTGTCTCTCTAGACACGTATAACTTGGTGAAATGTGTGGTTTGATGTCTTCTTGTCTCTCTAGACACATATAGCTTGGTTAACTGTGTGGTTTGATGTCTTCTTGTTCTCTCTAGACATGCATAGCTTGGTTAAATGTGTGGTTTGATGTCTTCTTGTTCTCTCTAGACACGTATAGCTTGGTTAAATGTATGGTTTGATGTCTTCTTGTTCTCTCTAGACATGTATGTCTTGGTGAAATGTGTAGGTTTATGTCTTCTTGTCTCTCTAGACACGTATAGCTTGGTGAAATGTGTGGTTTGATGTCTTCTTGTCTCTCTAGACACGTATAGCTTGGTTAAATGTGTGGTTTGATGTCTTCTTGTTCTCTCTAGACGTGCAAAGCTTGGTTAAATGTGTGGTTTTATGTCTTCTTGTTCTCTCTAGACACGTATAGCTTGGTTAAATGTGTGGTTTGATGTCTTCTTGTTCTCTCTAGACATGTATGTCTTGGTGAAATGTGTAGGTTTATGTCTTCTTGTCTCTCTAGACACGTATAGCTTAGTGAAATGTGTGGTTTTATGTCTTCTTGTCTCTCTAGACACGTATAGCTTGGTGAAATGTGTGGTTTGATGTCTTCTTGTTCTCTCTAGACACGTATAGCGTGGTTAAATGTGTGGTTTGATGTCCTCTTGTTCTCTCTAGACATGTATAGCTTGGTTAAATGTGTGGTTTGATGTCTTCTTGTTCTCTCTAGACACGTATAGCTTGGTTAAATGTGTGGTTTGATGTCTTCTTGTTCTCTCTTAACATGTGTGGCTCCCAGGTCGACTCGGTCAGAAATTGGTATGCCGTGACAATGACTATTTCACCACATGCCCAGTGCTCGCAATGGCTTGAAAAGGGGCACTTGCTCACTTGTATGTTACAGATTGTGTATTGAGTGGAGATTGAGAGTCAGAAGAGGAATTTTGTTGAAGCTCAACTTCCGAGATGTAATTATGAGTGTGTGTTTGTGTGCGCGCGTGTGTGTAGGGGTCTTCGGTGAAGAACCACAAGCAGAGACTAGGGCTGAAGTTAAACACTGAGGAGTATGGCTTACTCTCATTCATTCACTCAGTAGCATTGTCTTTTGCAGAACCTCGCTCCCATAACCTTCCAGAAAACCTCTCGATCATAAGCAAGATGTCCCGCGTCCGATACACCCATCTGGAGATCATCCTCCGCATCCTGCACCCATCTTCTCTTTGGCCTTCCTCTTCCTCTCTTCCCAGGTATATACCCCTCCATTATTGTTACTCTACCTTTTCATATTCCTCTTATTTGCTTCCATTGTATATTCATTCTTTATCGTATTCTGCTTTATCATCATCTTCTCTTCTGGTCTTCATTTTCATGTTTTCGTATCATCTCATATAGTTCCAGTTCCACGTTGTCGTTTTAGCTTTATCTTGGTAGTTAACATGTTATTGTAACATATAGTAAACTTAATACACTAGATGCACTCTTTTTGTGTTGTTCTTAGTGTGGTTTACTCCGTTAAGGTTTGTGGTTTTTGTCCGTTAGGGCAGAGGCTTTTTGTCAAGACTGAAAAATGTGCAAGTATGCTTTAGTTATAATGCAGGAGGTCGGCGTTATAGAAAGGGTTAACGTACTGGCTTTTAAACGTTTTCTGGTGACCTCGGCGTAGTGGGCACATTCCATATACATCGGATGGTTGGACTTAAATGTTGACTTCTTGTCCTTGACTTGATGATGCAAGTACAAATGCCTCCGGAGTGGAATTTTCATGAAGGCTAAGGACACTGGTAATCGGGAAAGCTAACCATCGCGCAAAATAAGTCCAGCGCACTCATTAGTAGTACTAACAGTAGCAGCACGTGTGGGGGATTACGCTCGAGCTCTAAACGTGCTAACGCAGAAAGGCTATGCTCTGACTATTTATTATCATCACCATCTTCCACTTTTGCCGTCAAGCGCTGTGGGGGTGAATAGTTGACTCTCCAGCGCCCCGTGGGTGTCACTGGATGGTGTCATTCCGTGTGAGTGTACAATGTTTTTGAAGTCGTCAATCCATTTTCTTCTGGGGCGTCCTCTTGGTCTCGTAGGTAATAGATCTTCTTTGATGTAGGGCTAGGGCAAACTCCGATAATTATTACTACTACTACTAACAGCGGATGTAGGCACATCGTGAGCAATACCGAAGATTCTCAGTCATTGCTAGCAGTTGATGAAGAGTATGTATGCTGATGGTTCTCAATGGGCATTGATTGTGTAGCAGCATGGACTACCCTCTAAGCTCCTCCTAACTGCCAGCTCCATACTGAATACCATATGGGTAATTTGTCTATTCCTATATACGAGGGGGCTTCAAATAAGAACCTTAACTGTGTGATATACATTACAATAACCATGTGGTGTAGCCTGTCAATATTGTTGTTAAGGATGGCAAGGGTGTTAAACATGTGACATCACGGTGCAGACGAACATGGTGACGTCATAACGACAGTTTAAAGATGGACGCCCAACCTTTACATGCACCAAACAGGAGCAGCGTTCTGTTATCCGTTTAAAAAAAATTAAAATTAAATACCCTCATCATCCAGTATGGCAATGCATACGTGTTAGTCCAGCAAGTGTATGAGTGGAATAGGAAGTTTTAAAACGGCGTGACTTTCAGAATATATTCATTCCTCCCCCCCCCCCCCCCCCAAAAAAAAAAAAAACAAAAAAAACAAACAAAACAAAAACAAACCAACAAAAAAAAAAAACCAAAAGAAAACAAACAAACAAACAACACAAACACATTTATGATTTTCATTCGAAGCCCCTCCCCCTCCAGTATCATTATTTAAAAAGAGGCCAGTTATTAAATCTACACTGCCATGAGTACTTTCGAAGCAAACACTTTCATTGCCATATACCCACGAATAACAAGGACAGGAAATTCACTGACATGCTATCAAGCCACAGCCATTTGTCGCTGACGTCTGGAAGCTTTTGACCAGCACTCTCATTGACCACATCAAAGGTCTCAAATAGCAAACTAGAGGTCAGCATAGCCTAATGGATAAAAGTGCCCGTTCTTAAACATCCAGTGTGCAGATGGAGAGGTAGCGGGTTCAACCCCTATACCGGTCAGTTGGACTAAAATGGTGGCTTCTCGTCCTTGACTTGGGGACGTAAATTACAAATATCTCTGGGAGAGGGTTAGCCACTCGCAAAAACAATTCCAGTGCGCTAGAGTTGTTAGCACGTGTATTGACTTCGCTTGAGTTCAAAGCGAGTGATGGCCAAAACAAAAAGTATAGCAAACTGAATGCTATAGTGGTTGCCTCTATCTCTATTCTCATACTGGCCATGGGTGTCAATGAAGATAGACTTCAACAGGAACCATATCTCTCGACTCACCACTAAATTCCCAGTCTATGTTTATTATGCAGTTGTATATGTACTTGTGCCGGTCTCCCTGGTCTAGGTGTTTTACGACTTTCTCCGTAATCCCGTATACTCTCGTGAGTAACGTGACGTTTGCGAGAATCGGTAGCGGTTCTCTCCGCGTCGGCAACTTATGGGGCATGTGAGCTGGTTGCTCAAAAAGCAATGGCAAACTACTGAGCGTAATCTTGCCAAGAAATCAACAATCAGCTGAAAGATACTGATGTTGACAGCGATGTCCTGAAAAGAATATGCAAAAAAAATGTACTTGTAATATAACTATTCTCAAGAAAATGGCCATCTTTGAGTTTAATACCGTTAATCGCCACTTCCATTTTACCGCTCTTTTCACTCCTAATTGAACAATCAATGAATCTGATTGTGGCTCTTTCTATTTTGACACTTTTTTTTTTTCATATCCCTTACAGGACGTTGCAGTCAACATCAGCATTTTTCAGCTGCTTTTGATGTACTAGGCAAGATTACGCTCAGTAGTTTGGTATTTATTTCTGAGCGACCGGCTCACATACCCCGTAAGTTACCAGCGCGGCGAGAACCGTTAACGATTTTCGCGCAGGTTACGTTACTCATGAGAATATACGGGATTACGGAGAAAGACGTTTAACACCTAGGCCAGGGAGACACGTGCTAATCCTTAATTTTTTTTTTTTCTTCTATGTGTTTTATCATGGTCATCTGCTGGTTCATTTGCTCAGCCTAATTCTCGGCATTTCTTTGTTGGTTCCTTTTAGTTTTGTTACCTGTTTGCTCTGCAAATTCCATGGATTTGTGTCAGTGGGTGTGTTTCTGGTGATATAATCTGGATACACCGGATTTATGTTATCATTGAATTGTACCGTTATCATACCGACAGAAACTCAAGAATGAATCTCATTGTCCTAATGTGTGTAAATCTAGTCAAACACAGAACTATTTGCATCTGTTCATTCTGAATTCCCTTGAACCTGTACCATGACACTGACAGAATATAACTCTGGTCACGTAATCCATCAGAATCAACATCAGAAACAAACTGGAACAGCAGCGCTTTACATATCCGCTAGATGTCAGTACCGCCATTTCTCTCGTGCCTTTTTATATACAAAGGCGGTATCAAGTAACACTTGGATGACAAGACGCGATCATAGGCAACGTTTAAATGTGTAAATCGTTTCTGGGCCGCTTCCCTTGAATGGTATATACTAAATGGCTATGCTCTCGGCTTGAAGCTTTTCATTGAGCAACACGTCACATACGCTGTCTTTGCATTGACGCTTGAGTTGTTCTCCGCACATTACATTGATAAATCTAACAGCGCATCGTGTATCTTTGTGCTCATTTCATGTCTCTTAATGACAGTACTGGACAACATAATATATTCTACAAGCGTGAGCGTTCTGCCGGGTCCATCGGCTAGATCATTATCACCTTGGCATTGTGTGCATTTGGGAGCCTTGGGGGAAAGCTGGACTTATGCACCTGGATTGTCATGCCTATGTACATAATAGCATTCAGTTGATCTCACCATAATGACATTCAGTTTACCTCTCCATAATGGCATTCAGTTGATCTCTCCATAATGGCAATCAGTTTACCTCTCCATAATGGCAGCTGAGATTTTGGCCAACTCTCAACGGTTTACACAAAATGCACATACACCACACTGTATGTGGCTGAATCAATCTAGGCTGAAGGCCACGGCGCCTTCCTTAACTTGCTTGAGAATCCTACAAGGATAACTATTTCTGTATTTTTCTAAGTTGTTGGCCTATTGCCTGTGGCTGCAAAATTTGTTTCATAAAACCTATATATAATCCAAATCAGACAGTATCCTATTTTAAGCTTTATTTTTAAACAGTTTGCCATGTACATTATATAATATTGTACTTACCAAGACACACAAAGGGGTGTAACTTCAACCAGGAGTGTCCGAGAAAATTGCACCCACGGATCGCGAGACAGGCGGCGAAACCACATCGCCACGGACACACCCAGTTGGTTGTAGTAAGGGTTGTCGACAACACCACACCTGTAAGTCCTGTACATGGTTGTAGTAAGGGTTGTCAACAACACCACATCTGTAAGTCATGTACATGGTTGTAGTAAGGGTTGTCAACAACACCACATCTGTAAGTCTTGTACATGGTTGTAGTAAGGGTTGTCAACAACACCACATCTGTAAGTCCTGTACATGGTTGTAGTAAGGGTTGTCGATAACACCACATCTGTAAGTCTCCTACATGGTTGTAGTAAGGGTTGTCAACAACACCACATCTGTAAGTCATGTAATGGTTGTAGTAAGGGTTGTCAACAACACCACATCTGTAAGTCTTGTACATGGTTGTAGTAAGGGTTGTCAACAACACCACATATGTAAGTCTTGTACATGGTTGTAGTAAGGGTTGTCAACAACACCACATCTGTAAGTCCTGTACATGGTTGTAGTAAGGGTTGTCGATAACACCACATCTGTAAGTCCTGTACATGGTTGTAGTAAGGGTTGTCGATAACACCACATCTGTAAGTCTCCTACATGGTTGTAGTAAGGGTTGTCAACAACACCACATCTGTAAGTCTTGTACATGGTTGTAGTAAGGGTTGTCAACAACACCACATCTGTAAGTCATGTAATGGTTGTAGTAAGGGTTGTCAACAACACCACATCTGTAAGTCTTGTACATGGTTGTAGTAAGGGTTGTGAACAACACCACATCTGTAAGTCCTGTACATGGTTGTAGTAAAGGTTGTCAACAACACCACACCTGTAAGTCTTGTACATGGTTGTAGTAAGGGTTGTCAACAACACCACATCTGTAAGTCTTGTACATAGTTGTAGTAAGGGTTGTCAACAACACCACATCTGTAAGTCCTCTACATGGTTGTAGTAAGGGTTGTCAACAACACCACATCTGTAAGTCTCTACATGGTTGTAGTAAGGGTTGTCAACAACACCACATCTGTAAGTCCTCTACATGGTTGTAGTAAGGGTTGTCAACAACACCACATCTGTAAGTCCTCTACATGGTTGTAGTAAGGGTTGTCAACAACACCACATCTGTAAGTCCTGTAAATGGTCGTAGTAAGGGTTGTCTATAACACCACATCTGTAAGTCTCCTACATGGTTGTAGTAAGGGTTGTCAACAACACCACATCTGTAAGTCTCCTACATTGGGGGGAAAGGGGGAAAAAAATTTGTTTTTTGGGGGGAAAACCCCCCCCCTTTTTCCCCCCCTTTTTTGAAAATTTTTTCCAAAAACCACCCCCCTTTTTTTGGGGGTTTAAAAACCCCCAAAATTTTTCTTTTTTTGAAAATTTTTTCCAAAAACCACCCTTTTTTAATTTTTTGGGGGTTTAAAAACCCCCTTTTTTTTAAAAAAAAAGGGGGGGGGGGAAAAACACCCCCCCCCTTTTTTGGGGGGAAAAAACCCCCCCCCCTTTTTTTTTGGTTTTTTAAAAAAAAAATTTTTTTTTTGGGGGGGGCCCAACCCCCAAATTTTTAAATTTTGGGGTTTTTTAAAAAAAAAAAGGTTTTTTTTGGGGGGGAAAAAAATTTTTCCCCTTTTTTTTTTTTTTAAAAAAAAAATTTTTTTTTGGGTTTTTTTTTAAAAAAAAAAATTTTAAATTTTTTTTTTCCCAAAAAAAAATTTTTTTTTAAAAAAAAAACCCCCCAAATTTTTTGGGTTTTTTTAAAAACCCCCCCGGGGAAATTTTTTTAAAAAAAACCAAAACCCTTTGGGGGAAATTTTTTTAAAAAACCCAAAAACCCTTTAAGGGGGGGGGAAAAAATTTTTTCCCCTTTTAATTTTTTTTTTAAAAAAAAAATTTTTTAATTTTAAAAGGGGTTTTAAAAAAAAAAAATTTTTTTTTAAATTTTTAAAAAAACCCCTTTTTTAAAATTTTTAAAAAAAACCCCTTTTTTAAAATTTTTTGGGAAAAATTTAAAAAACCCCCCGGTTTTTTTTTAAAAATTGTTTTTTTTTTTTTTTAAAAAAAAATTTTAAAAACTTTTTTTTTTTTAAAAAAAAATTAAAAAAAAATTTTTTTAAAAATTTTTTTAAAAATTAAAAAACCCCTTTTTTTTAAATTTCAAAAAATTTTTTTCCCCCCCTTTTTTTTTTTAAAAAATTTTCCCCCCCCAAAAAAATTTTTCCCCAAAAAAAAAAAAAAAATTTTTAAGTTTTTTTTTTAAAAATTTTCCCCCCCCTTTTTTTTTCCCCAAAAAATTTTTTCCCCCCTTTTTTTTTTTTTAAAATTTTTTTAAAAAAATTTTAAATTTTCCCCCAAAAATTTTTTTTAAAAAAATTTTTTTCCCCCCCAAAAATTTTTAAAGGGGGGGCCCCCAAAAAAGGGTGGGGGTTTTTTAAAAAATTGTTTTTTTTTAAATTTTTTAAAAAAATTGTTTTTTTTTAAATTTTAAAAAAAATTTTTTTTTTTTCCCCCCCTTTTGGGGGTTTTTTTAAAAAATTTTTTTCCCAAAAAAGGGTGGGGGTTTTTTTTTTTCCCAAAAAAGGGAAATTTTTTTAAAAAATTTTTTTTCCCCCCTTTTTAAATTTTTTTAAAAAATTTTTTTCCCCAAAAAAAGGGTTTTTTTTTAAAAAAATTTTTTTTCCCCAAAAAAGGGTTTTTTTTTTAAAAAATTTTTTTTCCCCCAATTTTTTTAAAAAAATTTTTTGGGAAAAAATTTTAATTTTTTTTAAAAAAATTTTTAAAAAAATTTTTAAGTTTTTAAAAAAAATTTTTTTCCCCCCAAAAAATTTTAAGTTTTTTTTTTTTGGCCCCCCCTTGAAAATTTTGGTTTTTTTCCCCCCCTTTTGTTTTTTGGTTTTTTTTCCCCCCGGTTTTTTTTTTAAAAAATTTTTTCCCCCCAAGGGGGTTTTTTTAAATTTTTTAAAAAAAAACCCCCCCCCTTTTTTTTTTTTTAAAAAAAAACCCCCCCAATTTTTTTTTGTTTTTCCCCAAAACCAAATTTCCCCCCCTTTTTTTTTTTTTCCCCAAAAATTTTTTTTGGAAGGTTTTGGGGTTTTGTTTTTTTCCCCCGGGTTTTTTTTTTGGGGGAAAAAGGGGAAAAAATTTTAAAAAAAACCCCCCCCCCCTTTTTAAAGTTTTTTTTAAAAAAATTTTTTAAAAATTTTGTATTTTGGAAAAAAAAATTTTTTTTTTTGGGGAGTTTTTCCAAAAATTTTGGATCTGTAAGTCTCCTACATGGTTGTAGTAATTTTGTCGATAACACCACATCTGTAAGTCCCCTACATGGTTGTAGTAATTTTGTCGATAACACCACATCTGTAAGTCCCCTACATGGTTGTAGTAATTTTGTTGATAACACCACATCTGTAGGTCCCCTACATGGTTGTAGTAATTTTGTCGACAACACCACACCTGTAAGTCCTGTTCAAGGTTGTAGTAAGGGTTGTCAACAACACCACACCTGTAAGGTTTGTACATGGTTGTAGTAAGGGTTGTCAACAACACCACATCTGTAAGTCATGTACGTGGTTGTAGTAATGTTGTCAATAACACCACATCTGTAAGTCCCCTACATGGTTGTAGTAAGGGTTGTCAACAACACCACATCTGTAAAGTCGTCTACACGGTTGTAGTAAGGGTTGTCGATAACACCACATCTGTAAGTCCCCTACATGGTTGTAGTAATTTTGTCGATAACACCACATCTGTAAAGTCGTCTACACGGTTGTAGTAATTTTGTCGATAACACCACATCTGTAAGTCCCCTACATGGTTGTAGTAATGTTGTCGATAACACCACATCTGTAAGTCCCCTACATGGTTGTAGTAATGTTGTCGATACCACCACATCTGTAAGTCCCCTACATGGTTGTAGTAATGTTGTCGATAACACCACATCTGTAAGTCCCCTACATGGTTGTAGTAATGTTGTCGATAACACCACATCTGTACGTCCCCTACATGGTTGTAGTAAGATTTTCGGCAACACCACACCTGTGAGTTCTCTACCAGGTTGTAGTAGTGTTTTCGGCAACACCACACCTGTGAGTTCTCTACCAGGTTGTAGTAGTGTTTTCGGCAACACCACACCTGTGAGTTCTCTACCAGGTTGTAGTATTGTTTTCGGCAACACCACACCTGTAAGTTCTCTACCATGTTGTAGTATTGTTTTCGGCAACACCACATCTGTGAGTTCTCTACCAGGTTGTAGTAGTGTTTTCGGCAACACCACATCTGTGAGTTCTCTACCAGGTTGTAGTAGTGTTTTCGGCAACACCACATCTGTGAGTTCTCTACCAGGTTGTAGTAGTGTTTTCGGCAACACCACATCTGTAAGTTCTCTACCAGGTTGTAGTATTGTTTTCGGCAACACCACATCTGTAAGTTCTCTACCAGGTTGTAGTATTGTTTTCGGCAACACCACATCTGTAAGTTCTCTACCAGGTTGTAGTATTGTTTTCGGCAACACCACATCTGTAAGTTCTCTACCAGGTTGTAGTATTGTTTTCGGCAACACCACATCTGTAAGTTCTCTACCAGGTTGTAGTAGTGTTTTCGGCAACACCACATCTGTAAGTTCTCTACCAGGTTGTAGTAGTGTTTCGGCAACACCACATCTGTAAGTTCTCTACCAGGTTGTAGTAGTGTTTTCGGCAACACCACATCTGTAAGTTCTCTACCAGGTTGTAGTAGTGTTTTCGGCAACACCACATCTGTAAGTTCTCTACCAGGTTGTAGTAGTGTTTTCGGCAACACCACATCTGTAAGTTCTCTACCAGGTTGTAGTAGTGTTTTCGGCAACACCACATCTGTGAGTTCTCTACCAGGTTGTAGTATTGTTTTCGGCAACACCACATCTGTGAGTTCTCTACCAGGTTGTAGTAGTGTTTTCGGCAACACCACACCTGTGAGTTCTCTACCAGGTTGTAGTATTGTTTTCGGCAACACCACACTCTGTAAGTTCTCTACCAGGTTGTAGTATTGTTTTCGGCAACACCACATCTGTAAGTTCTCTACCAGGTTGTAGTATTGTTTTCGGCAACACCACATCTGTAAGTTCTCTACCAGGTTGTAGTAGTGTTTTCGGCAACACCACATCTGTAAGTTCTCTACCAGGTTGTAGTAGTGTTTTCGGCAACACCACATCTGTAAGTTCTCTACCAGGTTGTAGTAGTGTTTTCGGCAACACCACATCTGTAAGTTCTCTACCAGGTTGTAGTAGTGTTTTCGGCAACACCACATCTGTAAGTTCTCTACCAGGTTGTAGTAGTGTTTTCGGCAACACCACATCTGTAAGTTCTCTACCAGGTTGTAGTAGTGTTTTCGGCAACACCACATCTGTAAGTTCTCTACCAGGTTGTAGTAGTGTTTTCGGCAACACCACATCTGTAAGTTCTCTACCAGGTTGTAGTATTGTTTTCGGCAAACACCACATCTGTCAGTTCTCTACCAGGTTGTAGTAGTGTTTTCGGCACACCACATCTTTCAGTTCTCTACCAGGTTGTAGTATTGTTTTCGGCAACACCACATCTGTGAGTTCTCTACCAGGTGTAGTAGTGTTTTCGGCAACACCACATCTGTGAGTTCTCCTACCAGGTTGTAGTAGTGTTTTCGGCAACACCACATCTGTCAGTTCTCTACCAGGTTGTAGTAGTGTTTTCGGCAACACACATCTGTCAGTTCTCTACCAGGTTGTAGTAGTGTTTTCGGCAACACCACATCTGTGAAGTTCTCTACCATGGTTGTAGTAGTGTTTTCGGCAACACCACATCTGTGAGTTCTCTACCAGGTTGTAGTAGTGTTTTCGGCAACACCAAATCTGTGAGTTCTCTACCAGGTTGTAGTAGTGTTTTCGGCAACACCACATCTGTAAGTTCTCTACCAGGTTGTAGTAGTGTTTTCGGCAACACCACATCTGTAAGTTCTCTACCAGGTTGTAGTAGTGTTTTCGGCAACACCACATCTGTAAGTTCTCTACCAGGTTTGTAGTATTGTTTTCGGCAACACCACATCTGTAAGTTCTCTACCAGGTTGTAGTAGTGTTTTCGGGCAACACCCACATCTGTCAGTTCTCTACCAGGTTGTAGTATTGTTTTCGGCAACACCACATCTGTGAGTTCTCTACCAGGTTGTAGTATTGTTTTCGGCAACACCACATCTGTGAGTTCTCTACCAGGTTGTAGTAGTGTTTTCGGCAACACCACATCTGTAAGTTCTCTACCAGGTTGTCGTAGTGTTTTCGGCAACACCACATCTGTCAGTTCTCTACCAGGTTGTAGTATTGTTTTCGGCAACACCACATCTGTGAGTTCTCTACCAGGTTGTAGTAGTGTTTTCGGCAACACCACATCTGTGAGTTCTCTACCAGGTTGTAGTATTGTTTTCGGCAACACCACATCTGTGAGTTCTCTACCAGGTTGTAGTAGTGTTTTCGGCAACACCACATCTGTGAGTTCTCTACCAGGTTGTAGTAGTGTTTTCGGCAACACCACATCTGTAAGTTCTCTACCAGGTTGTAGTATTGTTTTCGGCAACACCACATCTGTGAGTTCTCTACCAGGTTGTAGTAGTGTTTTCGGCAACACCACATCTGTGAGTTCTCTACCAGGTTGTAGTAGTGTTTTCGGCAACACCACATCTGTGAGTTCTCTACCAGGTTGTAGTAGTGTTTTCGGTAACACCACATCTGTGAGTTCTCTACCAGGTTGTAGTATTGTTTTCGGCAACACCACATCTGTGAGTTCTCTACACGGACGTAGTCACGTTACGATGGAATGTCATTAAGTAACAGGACGTTTGTTATAAAGTCGACGGAAGCGCTTGGGCAACGGAAAATATTATTCCAGGACAAAAACTAGCCCTTAAGCAATAACCGATGCAATGGTCGTGAGTATCGAGCAGTTTGCAATTGCACAATAGCGATTAAAAATGACTGCTCTGTTATCGACTAGAACCTTGGAAGAACATCGAGGCGTTTGTGGTCAGGAGTGAAATCTACTTAAAAATGATGGTTCGGTATGGAGATAGTTGTTGGAGTCAGGGAAGAGTGTATGAATCTGTAGGCAGATTTCATAATGGAAGACGAAACGTCACTGATAGTGGGAGACCTGCAAGTGTGGCAGCTGACACAGTGTATGATACAGACTGATCGACCAACGCCCATGACAACAGGCGTCTCACTATTGATGACATGGCCGTGGATTTCAGCATGAGTCGCGGTGCTGCGTACAACATTGTCCACGACGACCTCGGTTATAGGAATGTGTGTAGTAGATGGGTCCTAGGACAGCTTCCCTATGATCACAAACAAGGTAATGGAGGCGTTGCAGATTTACTTTAAGGCCACATAAAGACTGTTTTCCCAAAACGGTATCAGCATGCTAGTGGACGGGTGGTCTAAGTGTGTTGCCAGACAGGAAGACTATGTTGAGAAATAACTCACATAAAATTTCTTGGTCGCCTAATTGTAAAAAATAAAAAAAGTTATTCGTAAAATTATGTTGCTTAATTACTTCCCCTCATAATTCATTGTCAAGTTGTGAGAACCATATTGCTAGTTATTTGTTTCTCGCGTTACTTCACTGACACCAACACCAAGAGTCCTCATCATCATCATCAAGTGCCGTGCCGGCTGGCGTAGGCGTTCATGGCTCTCCATAGATCTCGGTCTTTGGTTTTCTGGATCAACTCTGCTGCTGATATTCCTCCATGCCACCGTCTCAATCCATCCAGCATCACTTCTCTTGGTCTACCTCTGCCTCTCTTCCCCTCGATCTTTCCAGTTGTTACGCTGTTCTCCAATGCCTCTCTTCTCATCACATGACCGAGGAAAGCTGTTTGTCTCTGTCTTATTGTTGTATATAATGTTCTAGTTTCGTTAGCCTGTTTCAGGCAGTCGTCGTTAGTTACTCTGGCAGTCCAAGGAATTCGCAACATTCGTCTCAGGAACCACATCTCTGTTGCTTCTAATTTCTTCTTAATTTGTTCATTTACATTCCAAGATTCACTGCCATACAGCAAAACTGGTTCTACATAGCATTTCAGCACTCTCTTTCTTACATTCAGTGATAGTGACTTATTGCATAAGATACTCTTCATTTTCTGAAATGCGGCTTTTGTCTGCCCTATTCTGCTCCTAATCTCTGTTGTACATGTTCCATCTGATGTTATAAATGCCCCTAGGTATCTAAAATTATCAACTTGGTTAAGGATTTTCCCTTCTATTTCTATGTCACATTTTGGTGTCACCATTTTCTTTGATATTACCATTGTTACTGTTTTCTTGATATTCAAGGAGAGTCCTTTCCTTGCACTCTCTGTTACTACAACGTCTAATAATTGTTGTAGGTCTGTTGAATTATCCGCCACCAATACTGTGTCATCTGCATAGCGTATATTATTTATATTATAACCCTCAGTGTTCGGAATCTCATTTCAAGTCAGTGGCACTAGACTTCAATCACGACACTGCTGACAGATCTCCGAATACAGTGGTTCTCAACCGGTGGGGAATTCCCCCCCCCTCCCAGGGGGGGGGGGATTTTAGGGTTTCCAGGGGCGGGGGAGGGGGGATTAAGATTATTTCTAGACTGCGTGAATACAAGAACCGATTACTTGATATTGTTCATACTTTACAATTCTGTACGTATCACCCTTCTGAAATTCTTTTTATAACGTAAGTAGATCCGCAAATCACGTTTTATGTAGATGTCTAGACTTACAGTTTTAGTATGTGCTATTAAATTTAGCTTCAATTATTACGTATACTGTGTAGGGGCAGGGGGAAATTTTTAGGGAGGAAATGCGAAAGGGGGGGGGGGAATGACGTTCTAAAATATGGTGAAGGGGGGGGGGGAATGACGTCCTAAAAATATGGTGAAAGGGGGGGGGGCACGGGCCAAAAAAAGTTGAGAACCACTGTCCTAATAGTTTAAAAAATGTTCGTTGCATATCCTTTACGGACCTAGCAGTCAACCCCTAGCATTATTTTTGCCGTTCGTTTACGTTCAGTAGTTTGCCATTGCTTTCTGAACGACCGGCCCCATAGGGCCTACCATTTCATAAAATACCAACACAGTTCTAGATCCAGCATAATGATCTCATGTGTTTGTATGCTTATTGTTAGACATGTGTATTAGGGTTTACAGGACAGCCGTAGATACACGATCTAATAAAAATGGCTGAATATGTGTTCCGTTCAACTACCTTGTCTCCTAGGGATGATAGATATGACCTGTAATGACACTTTTTAGGTGTCGAGACACGCAGGTTGACATACAGGCAGACAGATGCTAGACAAAAACATTGACCAACCCACAGACCTAGAGACGAACAGTCTTTAATGAACTGCTCTACCTTCGTCCACATTCGAAGAATGTTTCTTCACCCAACAGTTCCCTAAAATTCTCAGATATGTCGATAACATTACAAATGTTTAATTGACAACCCATTGTAAACCGCTGGGTTAAATGCTTGTCTTGTATGTCTATTATCCTTATTGTCTAGACAGTCAAAGACTGCTGTCCGTGTATTGTACAAGGATCTGATAGTTTGTTTGTAGCGCGTCCACACGTCAGCGGCACTTACTGTCCTAGAAGCAAGCCCACCAAAATAAACATTGTTTTCATATGTTATTTTCCTAGCCAACAGCGCACTCCTGCCAATGAAAAAACCGCATTTATGACAGGAGATTGAATTGCCTTTATGTCTTTTACAAAACTGTATTTGGCATGCCCCTCACAGGTATAAATTTTAATAAATGCCACGACCGCGCCGAACGATAAATAAGCAACTGTCAACTGTTGTTTATGCGCTGGCTACTGAATCCTAAATAAACAGAAGGGGAATATTTTTCATTGACTTGCTGAAGACGAGGCGTGCACACTTGTAAAGCGCAGCGGCCTGGAAGCGTGTGCATTTTTCTCAGCGAAAAGATGTGTCCTCCTTCTGAATACTTGCCCTGTGACTGCCTAGGATCGTGTTTCAAAGTTCTGCAAGGATCGCAAGGGGAAACTAGTACAGGAAGAAGCTCCACGAGAAACTGGATAAATTTAATTTTCAAAGAGCGATTTCAATCTGTTACTCCCGAGGGGAACAACACGAAGTGATAATAGAGGCAGTAATGGCGTGATGAATAGGAACGACCAGGAAGAATGTGGTGGCAGGAACAGAAAGCAACGAAGTATTCAAACAAATATGATTTAAGAAAATATTGCTGAATGAGATCAAAGTTAGACAAGTAAGGTATTTCGGTCTTCTAGAAAGACACTTTCCTGCTTGTTGAAGGATTTACTAGAGGAAAGTGGAGGGAAAGTTAAATTGAGTTGAGCTAAGACCTGATATCACTGCACTCATGACATTTCCCTACGCGCTCCATCCCCTCGTTCAACAGCCGGTGAAGAGTCACACTACTAATCGCTCCTACCGATATCTGATTGAAAGTTCTTCTGGTCTTCCCTCTCAGTCTTGAGATCCTACCAGAACCCAGCCAATCCCCAGCAATCTCATCCTTTCTACATACAGGTTCTGAGTTTGTTCCCCCACCTTCTCCACCTGGTTCCACAGGCGCACGACCACCTCCCTCTTGTCCATAAATAATCTACCACCAAGAGGTGCATTCCTTGCCAGCCTATCAGCATGTTCACTCCCCCGCACTCCAACATGACAAGGGCAAAACATCCATACAATTCTCACAATCTGTGACCTCTGAAGCGAGGTGAGCCATTCCACACGAAACATTCCTTTCTCCACCTTACTAATCATACTCCTTGACTAAGTTGGGTGAAATCGTGCAAGAAGAAACCATTACTAAATTGGTGGACAACGTCCACAGATGGACTGGCAGAAGCTTATATAAGTGTGCCATGATTAAGCAAGACCGATAGTGCTGGATGCTCAGCCTATCTTAAATGAATTACACTGGTTGATTGATTGACTGATTAATTAATTGGCTGAATGAAATTGCAACTTTGACAAATAACACACATTATCTAGTGCAAATACTAGGCCGTGTGTTCATTACACATTGCAGTAGTGTGCTGTGGCTTCACTCTATGGTTGGCTGTTATAGCCTATGCATAGTAAATATAACAACAACAAAGTAACATAATAATAATTGCAACAAGCGTTAGACGCACAGCTGTAGCCTTACACGAATACATGACCTATATCAAAGCATTTACCGCACTAGGAACAGCAGTGATTCGCCGTGGCTGGCTATGATGGTGCTTGAATAACAACAGTTACGTGAAGAAATTAAAATTATTATATTATCTTCACCCCCGATGGTGTTTCCACCTTGTCGTGGTGGGGGAGCTTGAGTTTCTCAATGACACTGAGAGCTATGCCGGCGGTAGCGTAGCTACCAGTAGGGCCTCCCAAGCCGGACAGGTCAAAGGGTAGAGAACAGACAAAGAGAAACACCCTGGTCCTCCAGGTTGGGGGTTGAAGCGTGGGGATTAACATCCCCACCTTTGTAAAAACCATTTTTGTTACGAAACAGATACATGAGCCTCGAATTCGGACTGACTTATCTGGACAACGACCTTGGAACGTTAAAGGACTTTTGAGATTTGGAACATGGAATGTACGGACACTATATCGAGCTGGAGCGGCCGAAGAACTAACCCGGGAGCTGGTTGAATATCAAATGGATATAACAGCAATTCAAGAAATAAGGTGGCCAGGAGAGGGTACTTTAGAGCAAAATGGAATGATTATAATATATGGAGGAAACACCCAAAATAAACATGAATTAGGAACAGGATTTGTCATCAAAAAAGAGTTATGGGGGAACGTTTTAAACTTTAAAGCTGTTAATGACAGGATTAGTAAATTACGAATAAAAGGTAAATGGAAAAATATAACGATGATTAATGTACATGCACCTACTGAAGAGAAAGAAGATGATATTAAAGAAGACTTTTATAACGATCTGGAAGATGTCATAGAAGAAACCCCCAAACAGGACATCCTGATTGTGCTGGGAGACTTCAATGCAAAAATAGGTAGAGAGCAAACTAATAAAAAAGTGGCCGGTATGGAAAGCCTACATACAACTTCAAATGATAATGGATGGAGAGTCATCAACCTGGCAGAAGCCAAAGGACTGCAGATTAGCAGTACCAGACTACAAAGAAAGGATATACACAATCAAACTTGGAAATCATGTGACAAGAGAACCTATAATCAAATAGATCACATTTTAATTAACAACAGAAATGCATCAAACATACAGAAAGTTAGAAGTTATAGAGGAGCTGAGTGCCACAGTGACCACTTCCTCGTTGGAGCAAAATTTAAAATAAAACTTAAGAGAGCTTTCAATACTAAACTACAAAGATTACACCCAACATATAACAAAGAAAATCTACAAGAAACAGTCAATGAGAAATTTACAAATGAAATAAAATGTAAACTTGAAACTCTGCAAAACCCTTTGGAGGAAAGCGTTGATCAAACTTGGTTGAACATCAAGAATACAATTCAATCTACCGCAGAAGAATGTCTTGGTGTGTTAACCACGCATAGAAAGAACAGATGGTTCAATCAAAAATGTGAAGAAGCAGTCATTAGGAAAAAGAATGCCAGACATTTATGGTTAAATGACATCAACAACATCCAAAAGGAAGAGCATTATAGAAATGAATGTAAAGAGGCTACAAAAATAGTCCGACAGCAGAAGCGAGAATATATGAGTAATATAATCAAAGATATGGAAACTAATCACCAGAAAAATGAATCCAGAAAGTTTTTTTAAAGAAATGAAGTCAAAGAAACGAGGGCACCAACAAAACACATATGGTTTAAAAGACAAAAATGGGAATATGATAAATACCAATGAGGAAATGTGCAACACATAGGAAAGAATATTTTGTTGAATTACTAAATTGTGAAGCTCCAAGTAACACTTTCTCACAGGAAGAGGTTCTAACATGTGAACCACAAATTGAAGAACCTACATTTGAAGAAATCCTATATGTAATCACACGACTTAAAAACAATAAGGCAACTGGGACTGATGGAATTGCTGCTGAATTTATAAAGGCAGGTGGCCATGCATTACATCTAAAGCTATACGAACTAATAATAAAAATCTGGAGGACAGAAGAATTACCCAATGACTGGAAAGAGTCATTATTGATACCTATCTTTAAGAAAGGAGACAAGTTCCAATGTGAAAATTATAGAGGAATATCACTACTGTCCACAAGCTATAAGATACTATCCGCAGTATTACTAAATAGACTAAAACCATATTCAGAAGACATATTAGGTGACTACCAGGCGGGTTTTAGACAAATCAGATCAACAATAGATCAGATATTTATCTTACGACAAATAGCCGAGAAAAATTGGGAATATAAAAGAGATCTCCATAACATTTTTGTGGATTTTAAAAAGGCTTATGATAGTGTCCATAGGAATAGTCTATGGAATGCTATGCAGGAATTTGGAATACCAAGGAAGTTAATCAACATGACCAGACTATGCATGGAAGATACTTATAATATAGTAACATAGTAAAGGCAGGAAATCAGACCCTTTCCAAATAACATCTGGCTTGAAACAGGGTGATACACTATCGCCGCTACTCTTCAATCTGGCTCTAGAGAAAGTTGTAAGGAAGGTAAAGGAGGAATGTGATATTGGAGGAACATCCAAGCTGCTTGGTTATGCAGATGATATAGATATTATAGGGCAAAGTGAACAAAAGACATTGGAAATATTGACTCACTTAAAGGAAAAAGCCCAACAGATGGGGCTGGTTATCAACCAAGATAAGACAGAATATATGGTAATTTCAAGAGACGGAATGGCTAAAAATTCTGGCCACATACAAATAGATAATATGACCATTAAAAGAACGGAAACATACAAATACCTGGGTACAATCTTCAACTGCTCCAACATCATAAGGGAAGAAATATAAACTAGAATCAACTCTGGAAATAAGATATACTATGCACTACAACATCTACTAAAATCAAATGCGCTATCTCGTAACACCAAAATCACAATATACAAAACACTGATCAGACCAGTTGTGCTGTATGGCTCTGAAACCTGGAGTACAACGAAAGGAGACGAAGCTTTGTTACAAACCTTTGAGAACAAAATTTTAAGACGCATCTTTGGACTCATTAGGGATACACAAAGTAGAGAGTGGAAAAGAAGAAGTAACAAAGACATTTATGATCTGTTTAAGTCCCCGCTAATCACTGGTGTCATGAAGGCTAATAGACTACAATGGCTGTTCAGGCGTTTTAATAATTATTGTTCTTTTGCTGTCCAAGATTAGCTTCATAAGTGATATTGAATAAAAGAATGTATGAGACGAAATGGAGAAGAAGGACAGAGTGTCAGACGGGCATGAGTGCCCAATTCTTAACCCTTTAGGGGGCTGAGTGGTCTCAAGGTATGGTGTCCGCCTCCAGTGCTGGAGGTCCGGGGTTTAGGCCCCGGTGAGGACCGGGACTTATTTAAAAATCCACCTGGACTGCCAGTAATAAAATTTTCCCTCGTCTCTGGGTAGTGAGATCGGACGCCCGTGTGTATTGTTGCGCACGTAAAAAATCCCTTGGCAGTTGGAAATCGAAAAAGAGTAGCCTAACGGCGCTGCCCGGGCAAAATTTTGAGTTAAAAATCTACCCAAAGTATTTAAGGATCCTCGCCGATGCAACGGAATTCGTGCATTGAGCTGAGTTTCTCCAGACTCAGGTTTGAGTTAGGAGGAAAACGGAGCACTTATGGGTTAAACCGTGTGCCGTGATGTTGATCCAACGACTAAACTAAACTAAACTAATTCTTAACCCTTTGAAAATAAAAATTGTTCGTTCATTCTACTCAGTATTCCTAAGAGGAGTTGGTTGTAATGTCTCCTCTCGCGACCCAGATGACGCATTGACGTATGTGTACGATTATTGGTGTTTCTAGGAAGGGTGTACCAGTTGAGGTGTGAATATGAATTGCAAACAATTAGGTATATTTAGCACCTGCGAAAAGAGACATACTAGACACAGACACAATGTACATATCTTACAAAGAACTCCATCTTACACAGGTGAAAACAAAGTGTGATTTATCCAAAAACATAAACAATTAATAAATATATAATACTAAAGTATTAAAATAAAACAATAAGTATTGTTGGACAACAAAGCACGACCGACGTTTATTTTCTACGAACCTTTGTCAAGTACAGGACAACACAAACAGATAAAAAGCTAAATAAAATACACAATTTTATTTTGTGTTTTATTTAGCTTTTGATCTGTTTGTGTTGTCCTGTCCTCGACAAAGTTTCGTAGAACCGAAACGTCTGTCGTGCTGTGTTGAGGTATGAAGTCTGCTGATCCCAGCCGTGTTCTTCTTTCTTCAACCCTGTATCCTCGTTTGAAACAGACCCTCAGCCAACTTAATCAAGCAGTCCAATATGTTGCTATCACATACAGCTCCGTCCTTGTCCTCCGCATATTAGCCATCTCTGTCGCTTATTCTCTTCTCCGTGTGTTTTTGTATCTTTCTGTAGTTCGTTTGCCCCATATATGCCAGACTTGTACTTATACAATGTTAGGTTTTCTCAGTGTGTGGCAAATCAGTGCCCGTGTAGTTTCCCCACCCCTTGATTCCCTGAGTTGGCGGAATCGTTAGGAGAATGCATTGATAATGTAGTGAGCGCGGACGGACGAGGGTTCGGCGCCTGCGCACGGGTCGGCCAAGAGAGGACAAGACTGACCATCCATTCCTCCGTGTATTCAGGCCTACAAAATGTCATGAGTCTAACACTTCACAGACCCAACATAGGTTCTGCTACGGGACTTGTTTCTGATTCACTGGTATTTGTTTGTTTAGTTCTCTCCTCTCATTGTGTCCAGTCTAGGATTGTTATATCACTTCCGAAAGAAACAAACCCTAGCGCTTTAAACATTATACTGTTAGACATGTAAATGTCTTTTTGGTAGATATGTCTCCTGGCAGGGGGGTGGGGGGTGGGTGCGACTGGCCTAGCGGCTAGAATGCCGGATTATCCTTAGGGAGACCCGGGTTCGATGTCTCGGTAAGGTGTGGATTTATTTTTCTGCCATGGGCAAAAAGAAAACTTTAACCTGCACAGTTCTCAGCGACTGCACTAGCCAGGTGGCCTTGATTCCTTAGGCTCAAGACCCCTCCCCCTCCCACCCCTTGCCATACACCGTAATATACTATATATATTCCTATATACTATATTGGCATTAATTGACAGTTGACAGTCTCCTGGCGGCCACAAATATGTAGACCCAGTCGGCCACTGTTGACCACATATAGACATATTTCCTTTACCATGATGGTTTTGTGGAATATGTAGCTTGCTAATCCAGCGAGACAGCTAACTCATCTGACTTTCCAGATAAGAACATACAACAGAGGACATTTTTGAAAGCTGGAATAATCATTAAGCTTTGAACAGGGGAGATAACAACGGAAATACATACCACATGGTGTCCAACTGGATGGTATCGGGCACCACGCATATTTGTCCGATTCTACACGTCATAATGTTTGTGAGTGAAGATGATCCGTTGTAGATAAATCTACCCATGGGACATCTGCTGGATATGGCAAGCGACACCCGTGCCAGCAGTCGTTACGGACAGTTAAGTTAGGAGATTAGCTGTTGCAGCTTTATGGGACTGCATATCCATCTGTATTAACCAGCAAACAAACCATGCCCCGAAGCAGTAAGCAGACATGGGTCTGTGGTGTGATAGGATGCCACATTTTGTAGGTCGGAATACACGGAGTGTCATGTTCTTGTATACTTATAAATCTTGGCTCGCAGTCTAAGACAGAGGTAAACAAGCGCACGCTTTCAAGATAGCACTCGTACGAACAGTCGTTGCGAATTAAGATACTTTTAATCGATACTATTGTACACACGAGCAATCTTGCAGAGACTGCGCTTTATCACCATGTAACAATCACAGGGAAATATCGTAACCTCGTTCTCTCACCCTGACTTTATGTACAAGGCATTCATTGACCATCAGTACACACTCGCTGTTCATACTCTCCTTCTCAATCACAGTTGAATCTATAAGCTCACACACTCCTGCTATCAAAACGATACATTCGGGAATCACAGCCACAACCCTACGTCCGTCCGTGTCGCAGTCTCCTAACCCGTCTGTCTAATTCAGGGACGCCTATCCAGATCACGGATCCCTACATCCCGTGAATCCCGTGATCCTTGGTGAGATCCGATGGACACGAGTCTGGCCCGAGTACATGTTTACCTGTACTAGACACAAACAGCCCTCACCATTCTTAGTGTACCTGTCTCCCTGTCATTGGTACCTTACAGTCCCTGCAACTGACCTGTCTCTACTGTCCCGTGTCTAGTCAGTACTGCCCTCGGCTATAGTAGGCAGTGTCGTGGGTCTGTGACACTCTCCCCCTTCTTCCCTATGAAAGTGGTACACTTTCATTCTGTGTTTGGGGAAATTATATTTACACCCTGATTTACTGTCAAAGATCCACCAGTGTTATTTACTTGTATTCAGTCTGGTTGTCTGGTAAGATTTTATTATGGCGAGGTGCTTGCCTCCGTAGTAAACTGGTGTAAACTACATGACCTGTTCATTGCTGTCATTTGGCCAGCTAGTATCGTGTACGGTCTTCTGTTTGGACTGGTACTTTGTTTGGCTATAGGACTTAGTACAGACCGGAATTAATTGACGACTTACGCTGTCTTTCAAGCTACTCCCCCACCCCTCACACAAAAAAACATGTTAGGCGTCATACTATCACGCTGTGTGACATCGTCAGGAAAAGTTTACTGGACATAATTGCCAGGTATCCATCACCTGGTCCAGTCAAATTTCAGTACTTATAGTCCATATCTAGATGAACATATTTGGTACGCACTAGTCATTTAACACTTTGAGAGGTCTATAGTATGTACCAATTTTACCCTAGGTGGATTGCTTCCCTTGGGTGCATTCATATTTTCTTTTGTAGGAAAACCTCTATCACAGTGGTTCTCAACCTTTTTTAGCCCGTGCCCCGCTTCACCATATTTTCAGAACGTCATCCCCCCCCCCTTCCTATAAAAAATTTGGCCCGTGCCCCCTTCACCGTATTTTCAGAACGTCATCCTACCTTTCATATTTCCTATCTAAAAATCCCCCACCCCTACACAATATAAGTAAAAATGGAAGGTAAATCTAATAACATATACTAAAACAAGTCTAGACATCGACATAAAACATGATTTGTGGGTCTACTTACTTTATAAAATGAATTTTAGAAGAATGAGACATACATAACTGTAAAGTATGAAGGGAAAAACAATATCAAGTAATCAGTTCTTGTATTAACGCGATCTTGAAATGGTCTTCATCCCCCCCCCCCCCCCCTGGAAACCCTAAAATCTCCCCCCCCCCGGGGCATTCCCCATCGGTTGAGAACCACTGCTCTATCGTATAACTCGAAATTTTGCCCGCGCAGCGCCGTTAGGCTACTCTTTTTCGATTTCCAACTGCCAAGGGATTTTTTACGTGCGCAACAATACACACGAGCGTCCGACCTCACTACCCAGAGACTAGGGGAAATTGTATTACTGGAAGTCCAGGTGGATGTTTTTAAACAAATCCCGGTTCTCACCGGGGCCTGAACCCGGGACCTCCAGCACTCGAGGCGGACACCATACCTCGAGACCACTCATCCCCCGCATTCAGGTGTATTCTTCATTAAATGCTTCAAGTGAGAAGTTGTCTTCCATTCTCATGGATGTAATATTTATCATCATCATCATCAACATCATCATGGTTTCCTTATATCATTGTAATTACAATCATTATCATTATTATTATGCTCTTTATATCATTGCCATTACAATCATTATCATTATTATCATAATCATTGCAGTCATCATCCTCATCCTTGTAGTACATTATTATCATTACACTATACCATATGTGTTAACAGGAGTGACATGAACTACAAAGAGGGATTTTGCTTAAATACAAACACAGATGCTGGTAGTATGCGTAATGTATGATATTGGTTGTGTCGTGCTTAGCGCACAAAACCAGATGATTGTAGCATGAATGATATTTTATACAAAGTGTTGTTATGCGCCTGGAGTGTACTAAATTATTATTTAGTTTATGAGTTACGCAGAACCAGTTCTCTGGTGATAGTCATGGCATTACACATCACAGTTGCCGACTATCCTGAGATTGACTGTTGGCCTATACTCCTTCTCTCTCAGCATGTAACTTCACTCACTCAACCAAACTCCTCATGCATCAGTCAACATATCCATCTGTGCATGTGGGGTCAATTCACTTATCTCAGACATAATTCATATGTATGGATGATCATTTCACTCAGTCTATAGGCACATTCATATCGGTATGGGGGATCATATAGGAATTATTCATCACACATCCTTCATACTGGCATGTAAGGTGGGTAATTATACTTATGTTATTTCCCAATGATAACTTAAATGTTTACCATTATTGATGTCACAATGAAATATCTTCTTGCACAATCACTCATCATACACATCATATGTGTAGGAATGACAATTATACCTATGTAGGTGCTTTACACAGAATACATTCACAGATGTTTAACAATAATGAAACACACATGACATAAGCATGCTCTTCAATGACATAGACATGTGATCATTAGGCACACTTATGAAATTCACCCAAGATTTAGCAACATGAAATCCATGAGTCACCACATGCTCTCATCAAATACATACAATTTATGTGATATACTCCAATTCACATTCAGGCATTATGAATCATAATCATTCTTGTATGGTGGTTGATTACGCACTATTATGTGGCACAAATATTATTATTCCCCGTGTTTGACAACCATGAAAATATATTTGCCTTTCCACCTGTGTGCTTTAACATCACACAAATTATGATACCCATAGAACTCTTTTTGGTTCCCACGTGTTCAAGAAATATAAGAAACTACTGGTTTGTTCATGTGCTTATGTATAATAAATCATCTACTGACTAACACACATTACACTAGTTTGACTTACCAGTGTTTACACATTTACAATAGTTTCCTTAAGTCTTAAGTTACCACTCTATTTCATTGTAGATTGAGTTTCATGCTTAAGAAATAAAATGTATAACATGTGTCCAATGTTTATACATTAACTAAGTTGTTTAGCTGGGAGAAAATAAAACACTGTAGTTTTCTCCTAATGTACAGTTTATCTTATGACTATGATAACTGAGTATAATATTATTTAGTTTCTACTAGATTAAATTCTTAAGAACTCACCATTCTAAATCATTGTAGACTGAGTTGCTTAAGAAATAAATGTACAACTTGGACTAATGCTTATACATTAAATCAGTTGTTTACTTTGGGAGAAAATAAAACTCACTATGGTTATTCTTAATGAAAAGTTTATCTATAAACTATTACAATTAAATATATTATAATTAACTTCTTAAAAACTCACCACATGTGTTTAACAAGACGACTTACCAACTCCTCTTCTGGGAAAAAGACTCACACAAATCTAAGATTTAAAATAAATTAAAGTAACTATGGTGTTTACCTTATTTATCAGAATGACTTCAACATGTCGACACGTTTCATGATCTGAATGAGATGCAATTTCTCACAAGCGATGTCGTAAGCTGAGGATTTTCTTTTCTCATGTGGTTTTGAAACTCTCTCACTCCTTCCGCTATTTCAGGTCTTATGTCTCATGCTGGCTGATGAACAAATAGGCATGCTGCTATTTATACGGTGCCTTTTCCGGTTCACGCTTTTCATTGCCAATGGGTATATTAAATCTTGGATCGTACAATTGTGGAACAAACAATCCTGTTGCGGTATTCAGGCTTTAATTGTCGACGGGACATATCTACAGCATGTTACGTTTGTGAAAATAAAGTATACCACAACTATATTACATTTGTATATCTAGTCTAAGCGTCAAACGTTTGACATCACGTCATTCGAAATTGTGACAGTAGTGGCGCAATTGAATGTTTGACGTTCGAACGATTATTCTTATATTACAATATTTGTATCCTTTCATTCAATTTCTTGTATACAAATTTTAATGTTATATGTTTCATTCATACTTTCATTCATACTTAACTAATTATGTTAATTAATATACTAAATTTCTTCTGCTGGTGAAACGAAAGTTTGCTCACGCGGTCAAAATGAAAAGAAAAAAAATAAAATAAAAATACTAAGTGAAACCAAGTTTATGGCACACGAAGGTGCGGTCTAGAAATAACATGTTGATCAGAATATAAAGGAACCAAGTGTCACTAAATCTAAAACAGTTTCTATACTAAATTAAAGCCTTTCGCACATTTACGTGCTGTTACGGATGTTTATTCTCACGATTCTAAGTGAAGACAGTGTCACCAACTCTAACAGTTTGTATAGTAACTTAAAGTCTCCTCTTCTTCTTTCGGTCACCTGAAATATGTTTATAACTGCAATGTTGTCTCTTGTATGAATCTAACATACTTTTTTTTTTTTTTAGTTCACTCAGAGTTCATAGAGTTTATCTTCCACTGTGTCTCTCTAGGCCAGAAGGTTCGCCTAGATATGTTGTAGTTTGGGTCTGCGACGCCAAACCACATGTGCACGTGACCGAGTCACCAATTTTAAATTTTGTATACATGTGGTTGCGTATTCTATTGTGTCCTTTTCTGGGGCACAGAATAATTACATGTTCTGGTCTGTCTATAACGTGGTAGTGTATTGAAAGTGGTAGTGTTCAGAAAGTAGTGTCCTTAGAACTGCCAATTTCTCAGACAGGAGCGCCTCTATTACGGATTTTGCCTCTGTCTATATCACCACAGGTTGTGTACCATGGCTGGTATTTTGTAGTTTCTCTGTTGCTATCTTGATTGCCTCAATTTCAGCATCATAGTTGTGACAGTACTTTCCTGTTGGAACTCTGGCCGTGTCCCTAGTATTATTTGGGTATTCTATGTACACTCCGGCACCTCCATTTCGAACAGCATTTTGTGCTGACTCATCTGTGTAGACTCGGATCCAGAGATCCTTGGGTATTCGTCATCAAGGAAGCTGAGAGTGGCTGTTCTGAGCTGTATACTGTTCTGTTTTTAATCGAGTGTCGTTGTCTACATTTGAATAAACTCACTCGAAACATTGATATCTTTTAAAAATGTATCTGACCTTAATGTTTTAAAAAATGTTTAAATTTAAATAATATACCATATTAGCGCTTTCGTGTGACGGATTACTTCGGTGCGCTAGTATGTGACTTCGTTATACGCACTATAATGTGCAGTGTTCATTAGTTGCGCTCAGGCGTAGTTGGAACGCTGGTTGGGTTCTCAATCGAAAGTCTGCGATTGTGTTTTCTGAGCACTTGATGTTTTGTATCTCGAAGCTGTAGTTTTGAAGTAGAAGTGCCCATCTTGCAATCCGATCGTTTGATGGGTTGCCTTGGCATAAATCGCTGAGTGGACTTTTGTCATGACTGTACGATGAAATGTGTGCCAAGAAGATATTTAGATAATATCGTAACAGGGAAAACCAGTGGCAGGCATTCCAACTGTGGTGTGCTGTATCTTCTCTCGCATAGGGTTAACTTGTGACTAAAATATAATACTGGGTGTAAAGATATTGTCGTACGTTTGTAGAAGCACTCCTGCAAGTCCGATGCCTGCTTAAATCAGTTCTGACTGTAAAGAGTAATTTAATATTAGAGAGTTTGAGAATCGGAGGTGTTGAAAAGTAAATCTTTATCTTTGCATAAGCATTTGTTAGGGTCTAAACATTTTACAGTTGATCTTGGATGACTTTTAGTCAACAAGTTGGTGACAATTTCTGTTAACTCTGAGAAGTTTGGAATGAACTTCCTGTAGTAGTTTAATAAACCCACCATCCTTCGTACTTCTTTCTTCCTAGTTGGGGTATTCAAAATCAAAAGTTTGGACACAATTTTGTCGCCACTTGAGATGTTGCCATCAGAGATCTTGCATCCCAAAAGGTTTAGTTCTTTGAATCCAGTTTCGACGTTGCTGGGGTTTATAGTCAGACCGTGTTGTTTGATGTGGTCACAAATCTGTCGCAGCGTCGCTAGATGTTATGTTATATTGTTTGTGTGTTTGCAAATGTCATCGATGTATGACTGTACGTGTGATATGTCCTGTAAGAGTTGTCTTGTCATCCTAATAAAGGTCGCTGGGGACTAACCCGAAAGGAAGGTAACACCACTCATATAAGCCCCATGGTGTGGCGAATGCTGTTAGGTAGATAGAATTGTCTGTCATGGGTATTTGCCAGTACTCTTTCGTCATGTCAAGTTTAGAAAAAAGTCTGGAGTCTGTCATATTCGTAAGTAGGTCGTCACAGTTAGGCATTGGTGATGCGTCTGTGTTGTCGTCTGAATCAGTGTGGTTGACTTTAATTGTGTTTGCTACTGTTTTGTCCTATTGTTCGTCGTGGTCTTTGTCTCTGTTGTAATAGGGTTTTAGTATGTTAATGTGATATATTTTGTTTTTGTCTTTGATCAACATTTTGTAGTCAACTGTGAAAATCTGTCGACGTATTTTAAACGGTCTTCGCCAGGAAACTGTAAGTATGTCACTGTTGTATGGTAGCAGTAGTAGTTCGTCTCGTCCTGGTGTCAAAGTCACTGTTTTGTTTCTTTTGTTGGCATAATTTCTGTAGATAGCGCCTGTCTTACGTAATGCTTATTTGGCAATAAAGAATGACTTGATGATTATGTGTGGAGAATGATTGATTTATATCCGTAACAAGGTTGTAAATATGAACTGTACGTATACATTTGCAATAATACAATATCAATGTAATCATACAACACAATGATACAGTAGTTACGCAGTAAAAGAATAATAGTATAGTTATCCCAGTCTTTTGACATGCTTTGGCTATTTTGTGGTTTGTGATGTTAATTTTATCTCAGTGTTTTCATGCTTTGGTTTCTGCTCAGTGGGTTTGAGAAATTGATGAACAGATATGTTAACTTTTTGTAATCCAGTGAAATATTCTTTCCATATGTTGGGAGGAGCTATAGTCGAGCTTCCGTGTTGTAGAGTCTTAGTTTGGTTTCTTTCAGACTCTCTGTTTGCTGTGGCTCTGGTAACATTTGGTATGAATTTATTATGCCAGACAATCATCTTTTGTTGTGACATATTGGTTACTTGAGGTAGATTTCCGATAATTGGGTCGCAACATGGATATAAAGAGCTGCACATTTTACTTTGCCTGTAAAGAAGGGTGTTTGAATATATGCCCAGGCAAGTGGTTATTTCTCAACACTCCCAGAAAATGTTCTAAATGTGACACATTTTCCTGTATAGTCTGATGGTTGTAGGAATTCTTTTCGCAAACCTATCAGTGTACAACCACTATCACGTAAGACATTGGCTAATCTATTGTTTACAAAACGTGATGGATTTTTAGTTTCCCATTAGAATCGATTACTGCGCTTGCCTCCTCGTTTGTAATTGGCACGCTATGTTCACAATTTAAAATACCATCAGTATGAAATTGACTACATGTGGTACATTTGTCTAAGTGAAATACATAAATAATTTTTACCGCATTTACTGGTTTCTTGTTCTTCCTCTTCATCTTCACAATATGAGCTATCAAAAATGGCTGCAAATTCGCTCTTCTTGCAAGCTTTCTCTCTTCACACGTTCATCTCCAATGCCAAAAGGCTTTACAAAAGTAACATTTGGTTATCCTTTTGTACTGGTTTCGTTTATTTTCCTCTTTATTTAGTATCTGTTCAAGGTAACTTTGATAATTCGGGTTCTTGCCGCACATTTAATGCTCTTTGTGCTTGTTGTGACAGTATTTACACTGATAGTTTGTATAATTCATAGAATTTCTTGTTTTAGTGTACCTATCTCTTTTTGGCCAGTTAAATGCTGCCGCTGCTACGAACTCAGTATCTTTGACGAAGCTAGAAAAAATATCTCTTAATCTTTGTTTGCTGTGTAGTACGCGAACCTTTTCTTTTCCAACACTTTTAGAGATTCATACTCACTTTCTTGCAACAACTTTGAAAATGGTATAGGTAAAGAAGAGATTAGTTTGTTAAGATCTTTCAAAAGTTCAAAATTGTTGTTATATTAGCTGCTGAAAGCCATTTGCAAAAAATGTCTTGCACTTCCGAGACGTAGTCCAGGAACGTTTGTGATGGTTTTGAATGCATAGTGAAAGCAACTGGAGGACACTCAGAACCCTTCACCATAAGATCTGGAGTACGACAAGGTTGTGTCTTGTTCCCTCTCTTGTTCATAACATATATAGACAACATATGTAAAGAAACCAACCAAGCAGAGACAGCAAGAATACCGCATGACGAGAACACAGAAGAAGAACCATCTGCAAATCTAACCATTAGAGAACTCCTAATTGCGGACGACCAAGCACTAATGGCAAAATCTGAAGCTGAATTACAAGACCACATGAATAGTCTAAACGAAATGTGTAGGTAACATAACGTGAAAATTAGCACAAGCAAAACAGAGGTAATGACTATAACTAAAGAAGAACAAACAACAACAATTCACCTAAACGAACATCCCGTGAAACAAGTAAAGAGTTTCAAGTACCTAGGAAGTATAATATCATCAAATGGAAGATCAGAAGGCGAGATCGAAAATAGGTGCAATAAGGCAAATCAACTCATTGGACAAATGGCACCAATACTAAAGAACAAACATGTATCAATAAGTACTAAGAAAGCACTTTACAACACAATCTTCCTACCAACTCTATGCAACCAATGCCAAACCTGGACAATGACAGAATAAGAGAAAAGAAAAATCACAACAACAGAAATGATGTTCCTGAGAAGAATACTCAACGTATTACGAAGAGATAAGATCATAAATTAAGAAATCAGGACTAAAGTGGGGGTTAAAGCAGCACTAGATTTTATTAGAAAGCAGCAAGTCAAATGGTTTGGCCATGCAAGTAGGTTACCAGTCAACATCGTACCACAACAAGCAATGATGTACAGACCAGAGTGAAGCAGAGGAAGAGGCCGACCACGTAAAAGTTGGACAGAGGGAATAGCAGAGTCCATGGGAATATCGCTATATGAAGCCAAAAATAGGGCACTCTCGAGAAGTTCTATACTTCACCTCGACACCGCAAGGTACAAGAGGAACATGATGCGATGAGATATATGATCTTTCAATAGTTCAAAAGTGTTGTTTATTTTAGCTGCTGAAAGCCATTTGCAAAAAACATCTTGCACTTCCAAGACGTAGTCAAGGAACGTTTGTGATGGCTTTGGAGATTGTTTGAAAATTTGACACGATATCCTGCTGCATCTAAGAAAAAATGTTGCATAATACGGGTCTTAATGTATTCATAGTCTTTTTTTTTTTTTAAGTTCTGGAGGGATTGTTTCTATCACTCTTAGTGATTCACCAGAAAGACTTTTCATGTAAATTATATTGCAGTCTGATAATGGAATATCATAATGTTTCATAATAGTCTCAAAATGTTAGGTCCATGCCGAAATGAAATCGCCCGTGTTGAAATTTTTAACAATACTCTGATATTTCTTAAATTTGTTTTCCTTCTCCTTACTTTCTATTTTCCTTATTTCTGAGCTGTTCTGTGCTTATATTTCTAGTTGTCTCAGGTTGAGTTGCATCTCCATGTCTTCTTTCTTAGTTAATTTCTGCTTCTCTAAGTTTAGCTTCTAATTCAACTTTCTTTAACTCTCTCTCTTACTAGCTTGGGTCTCTAATTCAGCTTTCTTTAATTCTCTCTCACTCACTCTTTCATCACTTTCAACCTGTTGTTTTCACTTACTTTCACTCCAATCTGATAATTCTTTTCCTGTATATCCTAATTTCATGCCTGATTCTATGAAGTCATTTAGAGTAGCCATAATTCTTGTCAAGTATGTTTACAATGGCACTATAATTTTTTTTTAAATAATTACAACGCACAATCAATTTACTATCAATATACTAATCACAATAATGTACAGGTAACATGTGTACAGACCAGAGTGTACCATGTAGTTATGTTGTTACTTATGACTCATTCTCTGTAAAAGTCTTATGACACATTATCTGTAAAAGGAAAACAAAGTAAAGTTCAGACCTCACTTCTTGCACAAATAATAAAGGAATACTTAGCTACCTATGATACTCGGAGCTGTTTTCTCAACTTGAATTTCAAAATCAGTGGGGTTTGATCGGAGTGAAAGATTCTCTCGGTACTGTAATTATTTTCCGGAACATATCTAGTTGCTATGGAAAGAAAAATATTTTTCTATGTAATTCTGCCGTGTGCGTACAGTCGTATTGTCTGTGTATAGGTTTGTATGTAGTCGGTCTATTATAGATGTGATACATTCATACTGCCCGTGCCGTAATTCCGTAAGATGATATAACGCACTTTTCGCCTCTGTAGTTATGTTGTTACTTTGACACATTCTCTATTGTACCGTTTAGGAGGATGAAAAAACAGATTTTACTTTTTTTCTTGCTCACCTTGTTCAATCGGAGAGCAGTCTACTTTTACTCTCTATTACTCACACTGTTCAACTGGAGAATCAATCACTTTTTACTCTCTTTCACGCTGTTCAAATTATACAACCGCGGAGCCATCCACTTTTACTCTCTCTTATATGGTTCAAATTATACCACCGGAGAGCCATCAACTTTTACTCTCTCTCTCTCTCTCTCTCTCTCTCTCTCTCTCTCTCTCTCTCTCTCTCTCTCTCTCTCTCTCTCTCTCTCTCTCTGGTTCAATTCATACAATCGAAGAGCCACCCACTTTTACTCTCTGTCATGTTCTTGCATACTTATAAATCTAGGCTCGCAGTCTGAGATAGAGGTAAACAAGCGCACGCTTACAAGATAGCACTCGCACGAACAGTCGTTGCAATTTAAGATACTTTTAATCGATGTTAATGTACACACGAGCAATTTGCAGAGACTGCGCTTTATCACAACTTAACAATCACAGGGAAATACCGTAACCTTGTTCTCACACCCTGACTTTATTTACAACGCATTCACTGACTATCAGTACATTCGCTGTTCATACTCGCCATCTCAATCAATCAATCATGTGCCATGCCGGAAAGCGTGGGCGGTCATGACTCGCCATTTCACTCGATCACCAGTGTCGTGGATCAGCTCAGTGTTCCTGTCTCGTCCATGCCATGTGGCCAAGCCATCCAGGTATTTTCCTCTCGGTCTTCCTCTTGGTCTGTTCCCCTCGATCTTGCCAGTTGTCACTAAGTTCTCCAATCCATTTCTTCTCATAACATGTCCAAAAAATTTTGACTGTCTACATCTAATTTCTCTAATCAGTTTACGATGTTCATTTGTCTCCTGTAGTACTTGGTCATTGGTTTTTCTGTCTGTCCATGGTATTCTTTGCATTTTCCTCAGAAACCACATTTCTGCAGCCATCAGATGCTTTTCAGCCTGACTGCTCATTGTCCAAGTTTCACATCCATACAAAAGAACAGGCTCTATGTATCCCCTCAACACTCTTTTTCTCGTTTCAATTGACATCTTCTTATTGGTCAGAATGTTTTTCATCTTGCTAAAGGCTACTTTCGCCATGGCGATTCTTGTTCTAATCTCTTCAAGGCATCTTCCCATCAGATGTTATAACTGTTGCCAAGATAATTGTACCGATTCACTTGTTGAAGAATATTTCCATTTACTTGTATATTACATTGTGGCACTTCTTCCTTCCTACTGACGACCATAACCTGAGTCTTTTTACAATTTAATTCTAACCCCAGCTGCTCACTGTGTACAACAACCGCATCTACTAATTGTTGCAGGTCCTGCTCATTGTCTGCAATTAATACTGTATCATCTGCATATCTAATGTTATCGATGTTTCGTCCTCCAATGCTGATTCCATTTATATCCTCTACATTTCTGAAAATATTTTCACTGTACAGGGAAAGAAGATCTGGAGACATCACACATCCCTGCCTAACACCTCTCTTAATTGGCTGATACTGTCCCACTTCATTATCAATCCTTATTGCAGCTTGTTGTTTCCAATATATGTTTTTTATAAGTCTAATGTCTTTCCCATCAATTTGTAGATCTGCAAGCATATCCACCATGCTGACATGTCTAACGCATGTTAGCATGTCTCAATCACAGTTAAATCTATAAGCTCACACACTCCTGCTATCAAAACGATACATTCGGGAATCACAGCCACAACCCTACGTCCGTCCGTGCCACAGTCTCCTAACCCGCCTGACTAATTCAGGGACGCTCATCCAGATCACGGATCCCTACATCCCGTGAATCTCATGATCCTTGTTGTGGATCCGATGGACACGAGTCTGGCCCGAGTACGGGTTTCTTTACCAGACACAAACAACCCTAACCTTTCTTAGGGTACCTGTCTGCCTGTCGGTGCTACCATACTGTCCCTGCAACTGACCTGTCTCTACTGGCCCGTGTCTCGTCAGTACTGCTCTCGGCTATACTAGGTAGTATCGTGGGTCTGTGGCACGGAGGAATAGGTGGCAAGTCTTTCCCTCTTTTGACGGATGACGAACACAAGCGCCGAACACCCTTCCGACAGCTCTCATAATCTTATCAGCGTTGGATCTATGACTGCTACAGTAACACTCCCGCCTCAATTTGCATGATATGATTACCATAATTTTCACTTCTGTGTCTTTACAATGGTGCAGTGGGAAAGCTTATGTGTTTCCATAACATCAAGAGCTTTATCGAAACGGCTGAAGGTCATGCTCTGGACTTACAGAGACATATTCATGCTAACCTCAAGGTCGACTGGAAACAGTAAGAAGAGGTAACTTCCAACAGAAATGTTTGTTGATGGTCTTGACATAATCTCTGATACTAACAAGTAAGAACTAATTCACTATAGGATAATGTTATTAAATGCATACAAACCAGTACCACTGGCACAATGCCGTTGACAGATAGAGGTGGTTGTGATTATGTCCAGGGGTATGTCTGTATGAATACTATGCCGGAATACTTATGAACAGCTATTGGGCACCTAAGAACACTGGTTTGCACACACAACTTCGATTAATATAGATGAACATGATGACAGGTATAATATTATTTCAGGAAGTTTCACAAGGTCTTTAAGTATTACTCCAGATCATAACATTGCCTTCTACAGGCCTTTTAAATTAACTGGTCTCGCTGGACTCTTCCCGTGTCCGAACGTCACCAACGGAGTCTATCCTTTTTGGACCCAGTATTCCTCTAACTTACCCACACTGAATACCCGAGCGAGGTTTTCCTAACCTCCCCAAATTAAAAAATTCTCCAATTCTCCAAGAACCATCAATGTCTCCTCTTTTTATCAGTATCCTCGGCATCACTCATGAAACCTTATTTCACCCTTGATCCCAATTACCAGTTACCCCAAACATTCCACTTTGGGACTTTCCCTTGTCTATCCATCTACTATCACGTTTTACCTTACCACCGGTGCATTTTTAGTCTAGACTGGTGCGTGTTCTACAACACAATTGTCTTTGGGCTCCCCCATTCGCTTGAGACTTCTTAATTAACCTCTCTGGCCCCACATCCGCCTTTCTCTCACCTCACACTTGCAACCCTTGCACTGTCACGTTCACTTGATCCTCATGCATTGTTACAACCACCATTAGATTATTATTATATAGCTGTCCCTTTGCTGACATAGATCTCATATCATGTCTCCTGTCTTATGCACCCTTATACCCAAGCTGTCTGCATTGTCCTGTATCCATCTTCCTGTTGTTTTGCCTCTGCTTTTTCTTACCAGAGCATGCCTCCCATCACTGTTCTTTCCCAGGCAAACCACGGTGACTTTCAATATGGCAAAAGCATTTCCCCTCCCAAAATATGATTATGTGTAGGAGCCAGTTATCTTCGATGTTGAAATGATGTACAATGTCAGTAATTTCTTCTTCTTGATCCACGATGTACTGATAACGTTTCTGTTATATTTAAGCGCAAAAGCCCAAATTTTCCTCTTTTTTGTGTGATTGTGAAATGGTCCTTGACTCACATCTGTATGTTCCCACAGGAAAGATGCATGTTGTCAAATCTGTTACATTAACTTGTTTTCTGGTGTTATTACGCTATACATGCGAAAACTGAGGATGATATGGTAACTGTATTGGGAGAACTTGGGTACCGTTACTGGAGATGGCCCAAAGTTGAGATCCAAGAAAATACCAGTATCACAGCCTAATGCTCCTCGTGGAAGCACAATTTAATAACAAACAAATTAGTTAACTTTTTATAATTCAATAGGTGTGGCAATCATGCTGATTCAGAAATACCAGAAGTCAGTACTAACGTTTTGTGACAGGGATACTTTGTGTCCGTTGCTAAACAATAACACTAATTTATACAGTTTCCTGCAAAATACCTATTCATTTCTCATAATTCCTCACAGACTACAGTATTTTAGAGTTATGAATAAATACGCTTTTTGATAGGTCCTTCAACAAAAGACGCCAGTTCACACGTCTTACAAGAGTACTCATGCTGAGAACGTACTTTCGATAATAAGAACATAAGCACAGGAAGGATACAGTAGATACACGCTTAGGGTGGTTAGGAAGGATACGCTACTGCTGAACAGACCTCAGTACAATAGATAGCTGTAAATCTTCGCATCTGTTTAGAATCACATGAAATAGACAAACAAATGACTTAACGAAAGTGTAAGAATGAAGAATAACTAGAAGGAAAAGATAAAGACACAAAGACAAAAGACATGTCAAGTAAATGTAGCAAACAGTAGAGAGAGAATATATATATATATATATATATATATATATATATATATATATATATATATATATATATATATATATATATATATATATATTATATATACACACACACACACTAGCTGACCCGGCCCGGCTTCGCCCAGTCCCTGGCGGGGATCTGTCTGTCTGTCTGTCTGTCTGTCTGTCTGTCTGTCTGTCTGACCCGGCCCGGCTTCGCCCAGTCCCTGGTGGGGAGCATCTTATTTAATTCATATTCGGACTCTGCTCCCGTTCCCATTCCCAAAGCGGAGAGCGTCGCAATTAATTCATATTCGGCCCTGCTCCCGTTCCCGTTCCCAAAAAAGACGACCCGGCCCGGCCCGGCTTCGCCCAGCTCCTGGTGGGGGGCGTCTCATTTAATTCATATTCGGCCCCTGCTCCCGTTCCCAAAAAAGACGACCCGGCCCGGCCCGGCTTCGCCCAGCTCCTAGCAGGGAGCGTCTCATTTAATATAAAATCGGAAGGGGAGGAGGAGGAAGGGGGCGGAGAAGGGGGCGGATGAGGTGGAAGGAGGGGGAGGAGGAGGAGAGGAGAAAGAGGAGAGGGATGAGGAGAGGGGGAGGAGGAAGGAGGAGAAGGGGGAGGATGATGGGGAGGAGGAGGAGGGGAGGAGGGGGGAGGAGGGGAGGAGGAGAGGAGGAAGAGGGGAGGGGAGGAAGAGGGGGTAGGAGGGGGAGGAGGAGAGGAGGGGGAAGAGAGGGATGAGGATGGGAGGAAGAGGGGAGGAGAGAGGAGGAGAAGGGGGAGGATGAGGGGAGGAGAAGGAGGGCAAGAGGAAGGGAGGGGGAGGAAGAGGGGGAGGAGGAGGGGGGAGGAAGAGGAGAGGGAGGAGGAGGAAGGGGAGGAGAGGGAAGAGGAGGAGGGAGGAGGAAGAGGAGGAGGGAGGAGGAGTTGGGAGGAGGGGGAGGAGGAGGAGGAGTTGGAGGAGGAGGAAGGGGAGGAGGAGGGAGATGGGGAGGAGGAAGAGGAGGAGGGGACGAGGAGGAGGACAGGAGGAGGAGGAGGATGGGAGGAGTAGAGGAGGAGGAGGGGGAGTAGGAGAGGGAGGAGGAGGAGAGGAGGGGGAGGGGAGAAGGGGGAGGAGGAGGGGAGGAGGGGGAGGAGGAGGGGGGGGGGAGGGAAGGGAAGGGAAGGAGGAGGAGGGAGGAGGAGGAGGGGGAGGAGGAGGTGGAGGAAGAGGGGGAGGAGGGGTAGAAGGAGGAGGGGAGGAGGAGGAGGGGAGGAGGAGGAGGGGGAGGAGTATGGGAGGAGGAGGAGGGGAGGAGGAAGAGGTGGAGGAGGGGAGAAGGAGGAAGGGGAATAGGAGGAGGGGGAATAGGAGGAGGGGGGAGGAGGAGGGGGGAGGAGGTTGGGAAGTGGAGGTGAGGAGGAGGAGGAAGGAGGAGGGGGAGGGGGAGGAGGGGAGAAGAAGGAGGAGGAAGGGGAGGAGGAAGAGGGGGAGGAGGAGGGGAGGAGGAGAGGGAGGAGGAGGGGGAGGAGGATGATGAGGATGAGGGGGGAGGGGAAGAGGAGGAGGAGGAGGAGGGGTGAGGAGGAGGGGAGGAGGAGGGTGGCGGAGGAGGAGGGGGAGGATTATAACGCATATGCCTGCAGATAACTGTAGCGAAAAGGTCCACCTATTTGAGAAATTTGCAACAATTTTACATATATAGCAATGCTATTAGATGTTATGTCCCCTCGCTATATATACATTATAATGTAAATTAAATATTAAATAATATTAAGTAAATAATTGTTTGTACACTAAAAATAACTATGACAGTTGACAGCACGGGAATGAGAAGAAGAAGTGTAGAAAATTTCATCTCAATCGGATGGACCGTTCGCAAACGCATAAATAACATACATACAGACATACATTCTCTTTATATATATATATATATATTGTTGTTAAGATACAACAACAACAACAACAACAACAACAACAACAACAACAACAACAACAACAACGACGACGACGACGACGACGACGACGACGACGACGACAACAACGACAACAACAACAACAACAGAACTTTATTTTCTAAGGGTTAAGAATTGGGCACGCAGGCCCGTCTTACATTCTGCCTTTCTATCACTCTCTTTCATACATTATATCATTCACCCATCATTCAAGGCTAACTGAAAACGGCAACAATATAAAAGATATACATTATAAAGGCATAGAAAAAATGGAAAATCAATACTACACGTCTCAGTAATAGTAATGACTGGTGTAACGGCACTTTTTATTAGCTATGATGAATATACTGGCCTACCAAAAGGGGACTGGCTGTTACACTAGGGTTTTATTATTATTATTATTATTATTATTATTATTATTATTATTATTATTAAGGGGGAAGGTAATCCGTACAGAGATAGTGTTCTAATGATTTGCGATTATATGTATAGCGATTGATGATGTCTTTGATGTCTTGTGGAAGATTGTTCCACAGCTGAGTTGCAGAGTACGTTAAGCTTGTTTTGTATAAGTCTATCCCAGGCTTCGGAATGTGTAATATATTTAATCGTTTATTGTGTCTAGCATTATATTTAAACAATGGCCAAAGGTAATTTGGGGCATTCCGATGCAGGAATTTGTGAATTAGTTTGGCCTTATTGAAAAGCAGGCATTTGCGGAGTGGTGGTAACTGAAGGCGTTTATGCAGGCTAGGATTGTCAGTTAAATGTGTGCTATTAATTAAACCAATGGCCCGTTTCTGGAGTGAGTAAAGTCGCTTGGTGCTTGAATTGGAAAAACCGTCCCAGATTGTAGAGCAGTAGTCAAAATGTGTCTGTATGTGAGAAGTATAGAATATTTTCCTAGTGTCCTCATCAAGGAAATTTTTAATTATGGCGAGTTGGTAGACTTTCTTAGCTGTTTGTTTAGTAAGCGCTTGAACGTGGGGATTAAAGGTTAGGTTTTTATCAATGATGAGGCCTAATGTTTTGTGCTCAATTACACTTTCTACTGGCATGTTGTCGATGTGAAGTTGAAGTGATCTGTGTGCATTCAAAGTTTGAAGTCTTTGTCTGGTTGTTAATAACATAGATTTTGATTTAGTGATGTTAATTTGCATACGGTTTGCATAGCTCCACCTAACTACATTATTTAATTCTTGTTGCAAAGACGCCTCCAGCAAATTACTGCCTTCAGCGTTTGTATACACTGTACAGTCGTCTGCAAACAGATTACGGGACGACGAAAGATGCAAAGGTAGATCGTTAATATATAGCATTTAAGAGGTCAACTTTCATCCTATTTCTTAGTTTAGATTTTATATAATTCATAACACTGAAAACTCTTCCCACATCAGCATTTGAATGGGGTAGTATCACGGCAGACATCGCACATTCAAAGAGCTTACAGAATGGACTGTTTCCTTAAGCATCTTTAAATTGTCTTACTTCACTCCAAAAAGCTTCAGTTTCTGTATTGTTTGTCCAGTCTACCAAATTTATTTTGGTTAACTGATATTCTGCTTCCGCCACAGTATTATTAGTAGCCCCTAAAAATTTAACAACTTGACAATATTTAGGTTTGTCCTTTTCTGGCTGAAGTATGATGTTAACAGAAAAGAGTGAAATATGTTTCAATACATCTAAATTTTCAGGAAGTTTGTGCTTCAATTGCTTGAATAATGAGACAAGAAATTCTTGACAGCGCTTTCTTAAGTTGTTCTCTTACATTTTATGTTAACAGTCATTGTGTTTTTTAAACCCTCAAATTTTTATTCTATTTGGTATCCCAAGTATGGCTTAGGAGCCAAATAGCTCTTTATAGTGCAAGTTAACAAATCAGCTTCAGAAGTTGGCAATATAATTATTATACCAATTGCAAAGTGAGATCGTCAAGTAATTTAACTTTATCAACATTTTTAGATTCAAACAGTGTATTAACGTTTTGCACTTCACTTAAAATTGGTTGTAAAAAAGAGAAGGAATGCCAAATTTTTTTTTCATCACTGTATATTCCATATGCCGGTCTCCCTGGCATAGAAATTAGGAACATTGTTCGTAATTCCGTGTACTCTCGTGCGAAACACAGCTGCGCGAGATTTGGCAGCAGATTGCGACGCGATGGTTACTTAAGGGGTATTGTGAGCCGGTCGTTTAGAAAGCAATGGGAAACTACTGAACGTAAAACTTGCCAACGCAAGGATATGCGAAAAAAAACCCATTTCATGTAGTATTTCAGCTGTGTAGCAATTTTCACTTTGTTTTGTTATTTCGAAGTGTGTCTTCAACTCCAACCATTGGTTCACAATTATTTCAACAGCTGGTTTAATTGATAACCATTTACTTGTGCAATATGATAGAATTTTCAATAGTTATGAACTATCATTTAATGCTTTATATAAATTATTGTATTGCTGTTGTCTGACAGATAATTTGGAGAACCAATTATGTGTTTCAGCAAAAAGGAATTCCAAATTCCTTGGTAAACAGCATTCTGATGAGGCATGTGATAATGCTCATTCATTCAGTAGCATGTCCTTTGCTCCCGTAACAACCTTCTGGAAAACCTCTCGATCATCAGCAAGATGTCTGGCTTCCGATACACCCGTCTGGAGATCATCCGCCACATTCTGCACCCATCTTCTCTTTGGCCTTCCTCTTCCTCTCTTCCCTGGCATATACCCCTCCATTATTGTTCTCTACAAACTTTCATGACGCTTTAAAATGACCAAACTATTTCAAATTCCTTTGTTTTATCGTCTTTTATAGCCAGCTATCTTCAATATTCAGCTTTTGAAGTATGGATGCATTTGCTCTTTTCATTATTCAGGATATTCTTGGAACTCATCTATAACATTTATATTCAAAGACATCTATGCGCTGTTCAGCATGGTTAGTAAGTGTCCACATCTCACACACGTATGTTGCAATGTGAAAGATGCATCTTCTTCTTCTTCTTCTTCTTCTTCTTCTTCTTCAGCGTTCCGATCCATTGAGGTTTTTTGATGCAGATACAATCCGTCTCCATTCGTCTCTCTGGTTGACCTTCTCTTGCCAGCCGTTGATTCCAAGTGCTTGTAGGTCTGTATATATATTATCTCTCCACCGTCTTTTTGGTCTACCTCGGGGTCTACGGTCATTTATTTCCTGAGTGTAAGTGAGCTTTGTTTCCCTATTGTCTTCCATTCTTTCTATATGCCCCAGCCATTGTAGTCTATTAGCTTTCATGATATCAGTGATTAGCGGGGACTTAAACAGATCATAAATGTCTTTGTTACTTCTTCTTTTCCACTCTCCACTTTGTGTATCCCTAATGGGTCCAAAGATGCGTCTTAAAACTTTGTTCTCAAAGGTTTGTAACAAGGCTTCGTCTCCTTTCGTTGTACTCCAGGTTTCAGAGCCATACAGCACAACTGGTCTGATCAGTGTTTTGTATATTGTGATTTTGGTGTTACGAGATAGCGCATTTGATTTTAGTAGATGTTGTAGTGCATAGTGTATCTTATTTCCAGAATTGATTCTAGTTTGTATTTCTTCCCTTATGATGTTGGAGCAGTTGAAGATTGTACCCAGGTATTTGTATGTTTCCGTTCTTTTAATGGTCATATTATCTATTTGTATGTGGCCAGAGTTTTTAGCCATTCCTTCTCTTGAAATTACCATATATTCTGTCTTATCTTGGTTGATAACCAGTCCCATCTGTTGGGCTTTTTCCTTTAAGTGAGTCAATATTTCCAATGTCTTTTGTTCATTTTCCCCTATAATATCTATATCATCTGCATAACCAAGCATCTTGGATGTTCCTCCAATATCACATTCCTCCTTTACCTTCCTTACAACTTTCTCTAGAGCCAGATTGAAGAGTAGCGGCGATAATGCATCACCCTGTTTCAAGCCAGATGTTATTTGGAAAGGGTCTCATTGCCTGCCGTTATATGTTACTATATTATAAGTATCTTCCATGCATAGTCTGGTCATGTTGATTAACTTACTTGGTATTCCAAATTCCTGCATAGCATTCCATAGACTATTCCTATGGACACTATCATAAGCCTTTTTAAAATCCACAATAAATGTTATGGAGATCTCTTTTATATTCCCAATTTTTCTCGGCTATTTGTCGTAAGATAAATATCTGATCTATTGTTGATCTGTTTTGTCTAAAACCTGCCTGGTAGTCACCTAATATGTCTTCTGAATAAGGTTTTAGTCTATTTAGTAATACTGCGGAAAATACTTTCGTGATCAGGATGGTGGTATATACATTCACTCACGCTCAGATGGCGGCCTCTACAATGCTCAGAGATTGAAGGCCAAGACCAAAATTATGAGGGTACTGATCAGAGAGTTGCTTTTTGCAGATGATGCTGCAGTTACGACCCACTCTGAGGAAGAATTACAATGTCTACTATCTGCATTCTCCAATGCTTGTTCCGAATTTGTTTTAACAATTAGTAAAAAGAAGACACAGATTATGTCACAAGGTGCACATGGGGTACTATCAATCTTTATTGACGACGCCGAACTAGAGATGGTAGACGATTTTACATATCTAGGATCAGTGGTAAATAGCAAATTATCCCTAGATCAGGAACTCAACATCCGGATTGGTAAGGCAGCAACAACAATGAACAGGTTAAGAAAAGGAGTCTATGAGAACAGGAAGCTTACTGCCAAAACAAAAGTCTTTGTCTATCAAGCCTGTGTCCATAGTACTCTTCTTTATGGCAGTGAAGCATGGACAACTAACTCACACCAAGAGACACGTTTAAAGAGCTTTCATATGCGGTGTCTGCGAAAAATTCTTAGTATTAAGTGGCAAGACAAAATCACAAATACTGAAGTATTGGAAAGGTCAGGTTGTGTGACGGTTTATTTCATTCTCAGTCTTCGCAGACTTAGATGGATAGGACATCTTAGGAGGATGGATGATGGTAGAATACTACAGGACATCTTTTTTGGTGAATTACAGATGGGTAAGAGATCTCATGGTCGATCTCTCCTACGATACAAAGATGTGTGTAAGCGGGACATGACTGATACAGGCATTGATAATGCACATTGGGAGCAAGTCGCCGCTGAACGTGTTGCATGGAGGGAAAACATCAGAAAAGGAATAAAGACAAAGGTGAAAATTATTGCAGATAAGTCACATACTGAGCGTATGAGACGTAAAATGGTGCAAGATGGTGGAAATAACCACGTGTTCACATGCACCCACTGTGAACGAACATGTGCAGCGCGAATTGGCCTTACCAGTCACATTCGCTACTGCCATGGGTAAAAGTTATTATGCCTTTTTGAAGCACAAACTATCATCTGTCAAGACGGCAAGGTGCCAATGATGATGAATGATGAATAATACTGCGGATAGTATCTTATAGCTTGTGGACAGTAGCGATATTCCTCTATAATTTTCACATTGGAACTTGTCTCCCTAATTTCAAGTGGAAAGGCGCCTGGGCCTGACTCCATCCCTGCAGAGATATACAGGCAGTAGGGCCGGACCTAATAGAGCAGCTTCACCAAGTCGTTACAAACATATGGGTGAACGAGACCATGCCATAATATTTCAAGGACGCGTCAATAGTCCACCTTTTCAAACGTAAAGGAAAACGCCAATCCTGTGACGACCACCGAGGCATCTCCTTGCTCTCAGTCGCAGGGAAGATACTCGCCAGAATTCTTCTCAATCGCCTCACGGCCCATCTCGATCAAAGTCTTCTTCCTGAGAGTCAGTGTGGCTTCAGAAAAGAACTAGGAACTATTGACATGATTTTCGATGCAAGGCAGCTGCAAGAGAAATGTCAGGAACAGAACTCTGAAATGTTCTCCACTTTCATTGACCTTAACAAGGCTTTTGATACGGTCAGCAGAGTAGGACTGTGGAAGATTATGGCAAAATATGGTTGTCCACAAAAGTTTGTCGAAATAGTGCGGCTATTTCATGATGGGTGAAACAAGGATGTGTCCTGGCACCAACACTGTTCAGCCTCATGTTTTCAGCTATGCTGACGAATGCCTTCGAGAACAGTGATATTGGAATAGACATCAACTACGGCATGGATGGAAAGTTGTTAAATCTCAGAAGACTGAAATCCAAAACCAAAACTAACAGCGACACCGTCAGAGAACTGCTGTTTGCTGATGATTGCGCTCTATATGCCAACTCAGAGGCGGACATGCAACACAATGTTTCAGCTTTCTCATATGCCTGTGCCAACTTTGGCTCAATATCAACCTGGAGCCAGCTCCAGGAAATAATCACACCGTGTCGAATATCAAGGTGAACGGTCATAGACTAAGTGTTGTGGACCAATTCACCTATCTTTGCAGCACCGTGTCACAAACTGCCACAATTGATGACGAAGTGAATGCAAGAATCTCCAAGGCCAGCGCGGCCTTTGGAAAACTGCACACGAATGTATGGGACAGAAATGGAATAAGCCTGCAAACAAAGCTGAAAGTCTATAAAGCAGTTGTATTATCCACACTGCTATATGCTTGTGAAACATGGACTGTTTACCAGCGACATGCTAGGAAATTAAACCACTTCCGCACAGTCTGCATTAGGAAGCTATTGAAGATCAAATGGCAAGACAAGATCCCAGTCACTGAAGTTCTAGAAAGTGTATCGATGCCGAGTATCCACACTCTACTAATGAAACATCAGATTCGCTGGGCTGGTCACTTAACTCGTATGCCAGATTAACAAATTTTTTACGGCGCCCTGCATTGTGATAAACCCCCCCAAGGCGGCCAGAGGAAGCGCTTTAAAGACACTCTGAAAGTCTCACTGAAAGCTTCTGGAATTCACCCTGACACCTGGGAGACTGCTGCTAAAGACAGTAATTCATTGCGTACATCATTACATAAGGGTGCAGTCACTTGTGAAGCAACCAGGACTGCAAGAGCTGTGAAGAAAAGGTTGGACAGAAAAACCACTGCAGGAGATCCTCCTCCTGGAACGCCAAACATTCTTTGCCCACATTGTCGAAGAACATTTCGAGCTAATATAGGCCTTATCAGTTATCATAGAACACACGGCTCCATACTTTCAACCCCACTGGATGAAATGAATGGTTATTATCATTCTTGATGGACAAACAACAGTAGTAGTAGTAGTAGTAGTAGTAGTAGTAGTAGTAGTGATGTCAGGTCTTAGTTTAGTTTAGTCGTTTAGTCGTTCGATCAACATCACTGCACACGGTTTACCCCATAAGTGCTCCGTTTTTCTCCTAACTCAAACCTGAGTCTGGAGCAACTCAGCTCAATGCAGGAACTCCGTTGCATCGGCGAGGATCCTGAAATACTTTGGGTAGATTTTTAACTGGAAATTTTGCCCGGGCAGCGCCGTTAGGCTACTCTTTTTCGATTTCCAACTGCCAAGGGATTTTTTACGTGCGCAACAATACACACGGGCGTCCGATCTCACTACCCAGAGACCAGGGGACATTTTATTACTGGAAGTCCAGGTGGATTTTTTTAATAAATCCCGGTCCTCACCGGGGCCTGAACCCGGGACCTCCAGCACTCGAAGCGGACACCATACCTCAAGACCACTCAGCCCCCAAATGCCCAGCCGGGAACAGAACCCGGATCCCCCTCGTGACAGGCGGGCTGCTTACGACTTACGCTAGCGAGATATTAGATATGACTGAGCTGCCCCATGACAGTAGACGGTACTACTTGCTTCTGTTAGCGCCGAAAGGTTGGCGACGCTTACCAAACCCGATACCCCACATTGTGCCAACGGCTTCGGGCGGAGGAGCGCAATTGGGAGGGTGCAAACCTTATCCTTGTGCGAGGAAATGCAACCCAAAGACTGAATGTCATGGCAGGACAGACCAGGCCCTAAGCCTTGGTTGGCAACTGTTCTAGGATCGAAGCTCCGACAGTCGGACAGTTAGAGCATTCCTTTTCTGATCCAGCAGCTTCTGCAGCTTGTCTTGTTCCAGATATATTGGTGTTACCTTTCCTCAGGAGTACACTAGACAGGCCGAGAGAGGGATCGTGCTGCACGGGCTACACATGGTCTCTAAATTCAGTCGAGGCTTTGTGTTATGGAGAGGTATAACTCCATTTTACAAACTATCGTCTGTCAAGACGGCAAGGTGCCAGTCAGTAGTAGTAGTAGTTGTTGTTGTAGTAGTAGTAGCAGTAGCAACAGGAGCAGCAGCAGCAGCAGTAGCAGAAGAAGAAAAAGAAGAAGAAGAAGAAGAAGAAGAAGAAGAGAAAAAGGTAGTAGTAGTACAGTAGTAGTCGTAGTAGTAGTAGTAGTAGTAGTAGTAGTAGTAGTAGTAGTAGTAGTAGTAGTAGTAGTAGTAGTAGTAGTAGTAATAGTAGTAGTAGTAGTAGTAGTAGTAGTGCCGGTCTCTCTGGCTGTGGGGTTACAACACTTTCTCTCTGTAATCCCGTTTATCACGCAGAGTCTCGTAGCGGAGCGAGAGCTGAGGCGGTTCGACCCCCGCTCGTGACTTGCGGGATACTGAGCCGGCCGCTCAGAAAGCAATGGCAAACTACTGAGCGTAATCTTGCCAAGAGATCAACATACAGCTGAAAGATGCTTGCTGGTGTTGACAGCTAAGTCCTGTAAAGGATATGCTAAAAAAAAAAAAAGTAGTAGTAGTGGTGGTGGTGGTGGTTTTGGTGGTGGTGGTGGTGGTGGTGGTTGTAGTAGTAGTAGTAGTAGTAGTAGTAGTAGTAGTAGTAGTAGTAGTAGTAGTAGTAGTAGTAGTAGTAGTAGTAGTAGTAGTAGTAGCAGAATAAGAAAAAGAGAAAAAGTAGTAGTAGTTCAGTAGTAGTAGTAGCAGGATCAGCAGCAGCAGCAGTAGTAGTAGTAGTAGTAGTAGTAGTAGTAGTAGTAGTAGTAGTAGTCGTAGTAGTAGTAGTAGTAGTAGTAGTAGTAGTAGTAGTAGTAGTAGTAGTAGTAGTAGTAGAAGTTGTAGTAGTAGTAGTAGTAGTAGTAGTAGTAGTAGTAGTAGTAGTAGTAGTAGTAGTAGTAGTAGTAGTAGTAGTAGTAGTAGTAGTAGTAGTAGTAGTAGTAGTAGTAGTAGTAGTAGTAGTAGTAGTAGTAGTAGTAGTAGAAAAAGAAAAGGAAGAAAAAAACGGACAGTTTGGCTGTAAACTGACATTATGCAACCAACATTGTTTTCTTTTAAGGCGTAGTGTGTATAAAGTGCTAGCCGCACACTTTCAGACCAGTCGGTACTCGAGGAGTGAAGTCAGTATCACAAACTGCCTCTACTTTCAATAAAATACCCTTGAACGCATTTTAAATTGAGGCGACCGGACAGTTCAGAATAAAGGAACAAACTCCCGCCTTCAAGAGGATTTGAATACATGGCCATACGGGCCGGCATGCAAGCGAACTAGCCACTTTGATACCGCGGCTTCTTATGTTGACGTAACAGTGCAATATCTCCAGGCGAATAGAATGCACGCATATTATATCACATATAATCATTACGGGCCAGCAAGATGACCAAGAAACTGATGGATGGATGCTGTAAAGGAGATATTACAGAAATATGACCTCACAATATCAACAGCTATTTGATCGGAGATTGAAGACTTCCACTGCCCACAATGTCTAATAAGTGGGAAAATGATGAATATAACCCCGTTTGCTTGGAGGACAGAACCCACAGAGACTGCTACACATCAGCCATGCATAGATTAAGAACAGATTACTATAGATACAAAGATGGATTAAAACACATAATTGCTCATTTTATGGCATCTACGTAAACCTCGTTTAAGGGACAATAATAATTTAAAATGAAGAACACTAAAATAAAATAAGACCCTATAGACTCAACAAAGATTCAGTGCCATCGTTTAACTTATTACACTATAGGTTTAACGAAGATTCGGTGCCATCGTTTAACTTATTACACTATAGGTTTAACGAAGATTCGGTGCCATCGTTTAACTTATTACACTATAGGTTTAACGAAGATTCGGTGCCATCGTTTTACTTATTACACTATAGGTTTAACGAAGATTCGGTGCCATCGTTTAACTTATTACACTATAGGTTTAACGAAGATTCGGTGCCATCGTTTAACTTATTACACTATAGGTTTAACGAAGATTCGGTGCCATCGTTTAACTTATTACACTATAGGTTTAACGAAGATTTAGTGCCATCGTTTAACTTATTACACTATAGGTTTATCGAAGATTCGGTGCCATCGTTTAACTTATTACACTATAGGATTAACGAAGATTCAGTGCCATCGTTTAACTCATCACCTATAGATTTAACGAAGATTCAATGAAATATTTTAACTCATTATTCTACAGACTTAATGGCTAACAACAACATCCTTTAAACTAATCCTGCATCACGCAATATACGATGATCCAATGCCATTGTTTCACTTGTCCTCCAGGGCGCTATAGACGTAATGGAGATGCAATGCTTTAGTTCATTCACATTTGTTTGCCTCTATATAAAAATCCATATCTCAGTAGCCAATTTAAGGAAAATGATGAGATTTAGCATATAATCTTACCATTATGTCCCCCCCCCCCCACACACACACCCACCCACCCACCCACACTCACACACACCCACCCACCAACCCACACACACACACACACACACACACACACACACATAAAGCAAAAAAACACAAACAAACAAACAAACAAACAAACAACAACAAACAAACAAAAAATTGTTCTGGAGATTTTAGAGCAGATTTCAATGTTCGTTTATATGATTTACGTTCGGTATATAATTTACGGGTCCGAGATGAAGTGCGTATTGTAAAATGTATTACACTTCACCCATAAACATCAGCGCTCAGTAGTTAATTTTCTCATGGTACACCAGAATAGCCTTATGGCAAGAACCTCGAGCAGTCCGGGAAGGTTAACCCGGTCACCAAAGGCCCGCAGAAGTCGGATGTGTCGGCCTAAAAGCTTAAGAACGCAGCTCTGCTGTAAACAGGAACAACGCAATCACGTCCGAAAAAAAAAAATAACACTCTGGGTGAACGAAGAAGAAGAAGAAGAAGTAGAAGAAGAAGAAGAAGAAGAAGAAGAAGAAGAAGAAGAAGAAGAAGAAGAAGAAGAAGAAGAAGAAGAAGAAGAAGAAGAAGAAGAAGAAGAAGAAGAAGAAGAAGAAGAAGAAGAACCACGTGCAGTTAAATGGGAGTGTTCAGAGGTGTCGTCAATAATGTGGGTGCTTTCATGAAACGTGATTATTTTATACATCTTACCATTTATCGCTAACATTTGAGTGTGTGAATATTGGTGAATGGGATTGCATGTGAAATTTTGTACACTTCAAAGCATCGCTATGAAGTTGTACACATATGTTTGTCAAGAAGCTGATCGCAGGAAACTATTTCACACTATTACAAATCCCGAGCAAAGAACATTGTATGCATTGGGTATGAATTTCGTCGATGGGTGCAGGAATCTGGAATGAAACCACCACGCTTTAAGCAAACGGTGGGTACATAGGCAATTGTAGACAGCTTTGACAAGGATGTCATAAGGCAATCTATTATAAGAATGCTGGATACAAAAGAAACAGTGACTGTAAGAAAACTTAGGGTCTGGTTGACGAAGAACAATGACATAGAGCTATCCAAATGAACTTTGTGGAAAATTATAAGGACATTAGGCTTCACGTTTAGAAAGTATAAGGGAGGTGTAAATATCATTTGCGAGCAACCGCATTTAGGAGCCATTAGAAGCAAATACCTACGTGAAATATGGGAAATGCGCAACTAAAATTATGACATAGATTATTTGGATGAAACCTATATCAATGTGCACCTCACAAATAAACAGGAAAGGCAATAAGTGGATGGAAAGATACAGCAATATGTGCCCAGTAGTAATGGACAGCGTTCGGTCATAGCCCATGCTGGTAGTACCCACAATGGCTTACTACATAATGCTGGACTCGTGTTCGTATCAAAGCATACAGACAATATGGCTTATCATAATAAAATGAATGGTAATGTATACATAGATTGCTTGGAGAACACAGTGCCTCCATCTTTTTATAGACAATCTTGTCTAATTATGGACAATGCATCATATCACAATGTTGTTGCCCAAGAAGACAAAATACCTACGGCATCGAACACAAAGGAAGCAATAAAGAAGGGAAAACATACCATTTCCAGAAACATATTTCAAGCTAGAATTGTTGTCCCTTGTAAAACAAACGCCAAAAAGCAAGAAATATCAAATCGACAATTTGATAGAAGAGCTGACCTTGCATGCTTGAGACTTCCGCCTGTACCATTCTCATTTTAACCCATAGAGCTTGTTTGCGCTAAAATTAAAGGACAGGTGGCAAATTGTCTGACGTAAAGATACTAACCCAGTTCGCGCTAATAAATATTGATAAAGGTTAGTGGAAAAATGTGAGGACCATGTGTTGAAAGAGGAAGATGATTATTGGAGAAAGTATGGATTGAAGTTTATGCAGCCGAGAGCAATCATCAACCTACTAGAACCGTGCGACACAGATTAAGGTCTGGGCAGATCGCAGACATTAATCCACATGTACACATCCTTTGATATTTTTGCTCCAATAATTCAGAAGAATTGCAGGCCCTTAACATTACAGCATCGACACAAACAATACAACTTGTCAATGGCAACAGTTTGTATTCCACGGTGATGAATTTTCAGTTCTGTAAGCTCTCAACGGTGACAAACAACTGGCATTGAAAAAGCAAAAATCACTAAACGCATTGAATACCTACAGAAGAGTAATATTGCGATGGAAACTTACATATTGTGGCATAACAAGAAATGTGAGAACAAACACGTTGTCAAATGAGAGGACACACACGAACATATAAATCAATCGATAAACTGCAATGAAAAGAGGACCAACATCTTGGCCGTTAAGAAGGAAGCCCACTAGAGAGACATTCACAGCTATATTCGTCATGCAAAACAGGTAATCATGTTCCGTCTCAGTAGAGTAGTCATTGCACCCACTCCCATACGAATCTGTATACGCCTTGTGTCGTCACCCGAATTGACGGGGATTACTGTAAAACAAGTTTGTTAGCGTGAATTCACTAGTTTTTCGCCAAAACATCAAAGAAATGTCGCCGCTTTCCAGGATTTAAGCTGCCTTTGGACTTATCAAAGACATATTCCTTGGGTGGGGGTAAATATAAGACGGCAGGAAAAATTTCATAACGATGCATCAGACAGTTTTCACAAAAAAGTATCGTGACTAAGGGCAGTGGCGTCACTGGGGTTGGTGTCACCCAGTGCGGTAAACTCTTGGTGTCACCCCTCTAGACTTTCACCATGGTCTTCTTCCGAGTGTTCCTGTACCAAATATAATCGCATATAGTAATGTTTGTAAAATAAGTCAAAAAGTTAATAAGGACATAAGAAAGAAAACAAATTGAACAATATAACTTCAATACTTCAGGTAAAACATAAATAAAGAACTTCGACAAACTCGGACAAAGTTAAATTTTTGTTATTTTGCTATGTCTGCTTTGTCAAATTTGCAATTTTTTTATTTTGGTGTCACCCCTTGATGGTGTCACCCGGTGCGGCCCGCACCCCCGCACCCCCTAGTGACGCCCCTGACTAAGGGCACTCATTTCTGAATGGACTTATAAAACTCATCCTGCATAGTAACGAACCATGCATTTATTGGTTATTCTATCTGTGACATATTTATTTTAATTTATTTTCCAGGCAGCTGTTTAATTAACTCACTCTATCCTAATTTTTAATGTATTACCTCTGTCAGACATTGCAATAATTTCAAGACTTTTACATACGCATACATACAAAACACACATGCATTCTAAAAATTGTTCTGAAAAGCACGTCTCTGCTGTCTCTAGTTTTCACACAATGGGATTACTCATTGTCCAACATTCGAATCCTTACAAAAAAGGGGACAACACACTATCATTCAGTAATCAGATTCGTATACTCGTCATGAACCTTTCATTGTAACATTTTCTGGTGCTTTCGTTGTCACTGAAGAGTCCATGTATTCTAGTAGGTACCAAGACTGAGTACAAGTGTCTGCATCTGAAAATTTACATCTGACATGTAAAGATTTCTAGCTGATGCCTAGATCACTATCATGTATATTCGTCTGTACAGAATGCGTTTTCTATAGTACTGACAGATTTATAAGTTAGTTAGTTAGTTAGTTAGTCGCGGTTCCAACTTCACAGCAACGGTTCATCCCCATTATGCTCCGTTCCTGTGCCAGTGAATATCACACAAAACGCTCCCCACTGCCCAATGTGAAAAGTGTAAAAGACAGGAGTCTCGACAAACAACAGCCCGCACAGATACACTGTGCATAATGCCGCCGCCAGAATGTCAACACAATAGTTCCCCACGAAACATCCAGTTAATCTCTGATGAAATCGGCAGTCATTTTCCCTCTGGATGTTTCCTAGATGTTCACCCACACAGTCCACGAAAATACAGTTCATCGTCGATGGTAGTGGCAGTCAACCAGAAGCCCAGCAGCCACGCATTTCTGCATAAGGCAAAAACCGGTCAACTCTGGGACATAGCCAGCTGCCATCGCTCTGAACATGCAATCACGTTCCAAAAAACCTCGGGCAGATTCAAAAGCATTTCACACGAAACCCACAGCTCACAGTGTCGCGCCACGCACTCACTCAGTAGCAGGGCGACGGAACCACCAAGCCTCCTTAGTCGCCTCTTACGACATGCATGGTAGGCTACAGTGTTGCTATTCTTTGCTTCCCTTATGGGCCCCGGCAACACACGGGAGAGATTTATAAGTATTTATGCCAAATGATCCATCTGGGCATTGCGATGGGGTCTGTGGACAGTGAAACAGTGAAGGAAAGATGACAACTTAAGCCTAATCCCAATCTATGCCGAATACGCTCACCCACCGCTCTTCCTTTCAGATGTTGCCTGTTATGGAACCACGATGCCTGTTTATGAAACCACTACGTCTGTGAGGGCTAGTGCTTGTTTATGAACCCACCATGTCTGTTTATGAAACCACTACGTCTGGGATGGCTAGTGCCGGTTTATGAAACTACTACGCCTGTTAATGAACTCAATACGTCTGTTATGGTTTGTACAACTAACTGAATCCATTATGCCTGTTTATGTTAATCAACGACTGAACCACAGTGGAAAGATGGTGATATGCTCGGTCCAGGGAGACTTGCCAAGGTGGGGTACTGTCATAGCTCTGGGAGCACATCAGTTCCATTGCCGTTGTTAACAGCCGCCTAAACGTCGGAAACACCAGGTAGTACTTGTACGCACCAACATGGGTGCTGTAACTACGTCTGAAAGAGTGCCAGGTCATCATTAGACCCACACCAGTTGGGCGTCTTATTGTTACTTAGACTTTACAGGTACACAAGGTTCAGCTCATAACTGATCCATTTGACAATCAAAGTATTGATCTCAGACTCATGTGCGCTACAGAACGTGATCGTCAGCAGAGTCAACGACACAGTGACATTATTATGCTTCAGTAACCACTGTGTACTAAGCCTGATTATCATGTGGAACTCGACTCCGGGGGAGTCAGGTCAATCTTGACTGTACAGCTGTTCTGACATCATCTGCCAGAGTTTATAGACACTCATGAGAACTTTGTTACTTTGTTTAACTTGCTGCAGAAACTTTACGTTACCCAACCAGGGGTACGAGATTATAGTCCATGAACATAGTGTTGATCTTTTGCTATAACTATGGATGCCAAGACTAATGTTTACCTGGGGACACCTCAGGGTAGGGGTCTCCCAGCCAGGCTGAATCATGAGAACAGTCTTAGTGACATTAGCCAGTGACTCATCGTGATATTGCTGTGAAGTTCAGTCTAGTCAGCTGTGGTCCGAGTGGTTAACTCCATTGATTGCTGATCCGAGCTCTTGGGACGGAGTGGTCTCCAAGGTTCCAGTCAGCCGTACTGGGAGGGAGCCCGGTGAGTTATCGGACCGACTGGACGGAACACACACAGCAAATCTGCCTCTCAGCCTTATGAAGAGTCTGGACTCATCTCTGACTCTGTCTCTAATCTATTCTCTGTATTGTAAATAGATAGTATTCTATCAGGGTGTTCAATTCCTTCCTGTGTCTTTAGTGTAGAATAAACTTTGTTAATGTTGACATGTTAGTTTCTACAGTTATTGAGTGTGGTCTCAGACGATGCCTCGGAGTTCATTGTCCCTAGGTAGAGGGTAGATAGTAGAGGTCTAGAATCTGGGAGGGGCTTGTAGACTCATAACACTTAAAGAGGGCTAGTAGCAGAAGTTATCGTGTATCTACCTGTCCAGCCCCTGGGGTTAGTATACACGTGAGTGCTAGGGATACCTCGAGGCTTGTGTTCATTCCTAACAATCGAGGCGATCCTGTCACAAATAGCCACTGCTGTAAATATCATTCAACATTTTGGTTAATATATCTACTCCACATTCTCCTAATACTTCTAATTCTTGTATTGTGATTTCATCTGGCCCAGCTGTTTTTCCTTTCTTCATATGTTTTACAGCGTCAGCGACTTCTTCTTTTAGAATAGGTGGACCGTCTAAGTTACTATCTCCTGTTAATTCTTCCCTTCCTCCATCATATAATTCTCTTATATACTCATTCCACCTCTTCATTATAACACCTTCCTCCAAGATCATAACTTTCCTGTTTTTTTTTTTAAATTTCAAATACCCTGTATTTATTCTTATTTTTTCTTCCAGTGAGCTCACTGATTTGTCTGTGCATATTTTTGTGTGTCTTTAATCGAATTTAATTACATTGTTTTGCACTGCTCGTTTAACCAACTTTCTTTTGCCTTCACACAATTATCTTTTATTTCTTTATTTATCTTAGCATATTCTTGTTTGTAATTTTTACTCTGTTTTGTTTTGTCCTTCAGCATTAAGATTTCTTCATTCATCAATTTTTTTCTTCTTAGCTATTTGGCTTCTCTCCGGTAATATTTATTTGCTAGTTTGATGAATGGAGTCACTTAACATTTCCCATTGTTCATTTGTATTTTGCATTTTAGCTGTTGCATTGTACCTATTTTTCACAGTCACTCTGTATTGTTCTTGAATGTCTTTATTTACTTTCAGAACCTCTTCATTAAGCCTCACGTTTTTAAATCATCTTTTCTCTCTCTTTAATCTTACTTTTATTTGTCCACATAGTGGTACATGATCACTAGTACAGTCAGTACAAGGCATTGTCTTTACATTAATTAAAGTATTTCTAAATCATTTATTAATTAGTATGTAGTCAATTTGATTGCGTATTTTCTTATCAGGGCTTTTCAATGTGTATTTTATGGTGATTAAACCATGTGTTTCCAATTATCATATCATTGATATTTGCCCATTCTATTAGTTTTTCTCCTCTTTCATTCCTTGTGAGTGGCACCTTGCAGTCTTGACAGGCCAAAGTATGTGGATCGGAATTTGGCCAAAATTCCATCTCACAATGCCTGGGCAGAGCTTCAGAAAACATGTGGTGCCCAAACGACATGTTCCCTCCCTCGGTCTTGCCTTATTTGATCCAGAGAAATGGATAACCAGTACGTCTGGAATAAGGTAGGCTGCAGACGCTGGCGGCCCAGCGTCAAACCTCCGAGACCTCTTTCCCCACGAGCAGGAGACGAGCTGTGGCCAGACCCCAAACCGTTGGGACTTGACTTAGAGGCGTTCAGCCAAATCCCGCAGGTAAGGGTCGTATACGCGCCCGGACCACTGGGCACGTACACCTGTCAATCGCAAGTGTCTGGACCTTGTAAGCGTGTACTACCGTCAGACTCCCCGCCTGACTCGTGCGGCTCCCTCGACCAACGAGAATAGGCCCGCCAGAGATATAGCTCGTCTGCTGCGAGCAAATTTCCGCCCCTGCCACTGTGCGGATCCCGCGATCAGCTAGAATAGGCCCGCCGGAGATATTGCTCGTCTGCTGCGAACACTTCTCCAATTCTGACTGAATCTAAACCATAATTCCCCACTGCATCCTCCATATTCCCCATTCCTACTTATGCATTAAAATCTTTAAGTATTATTTTTATTTCTCGTGATCCAATTTGAGCCATCACCATTTCTATTTCGTCGTAAAAGTGTTGTATTTCTTCATCACTACTGCTTGTTGTTGGTGCATATACTTGTATAATATTTATATCTGTTGGTTTACCTTTGATTTTGAAAATAATAACTCTATTATCTGAAATACACTAGTATCCATTAATTGACTTGGCTGTTTCTTCGTCAAATATTATTCCTACACCTTTTTCATGTGTATCCCCTCCAAAATAGATTATTGTGTGGTTGTCAGCTATAATTTTGCCCGATCCCATCCATCTCATCTCACTTACGCCTAGTATATTCATTTTCATGCTATCCATCTCTATTAGAACATTGTTCAACTTTTCTAGCTCATTTAATGTCCTAACATTCCATGTCCCTACTCTAAATTTATTTATTTTAGTTATCTTGCCATCAGTAGCTGGATGACGGTCTGGTGTCACATGTGGCTCATGACTGTCCCTACCGGACGAGGATGTCCTAAGACAGTCATTAACGTCCTTCACTAACACTGAAATATGGTTTGCCATGAAGCCTTGGGAAGATAATGTGGTGGTTTCTCCTTGCCTTCCACATTAACATGGCGGTCTTTTGCCTCTGCCTTTGACAGCCATTTCCTACTGTAAGGGCAAGTGAGTGCCCTGCTCTGCTCAGCTGCAGAGTTGTCCACTTATTCCGGTGGATACTCGGTCCCCAGAGCTATGGAGGGGAATGAGACATGAGTATTATCATAACTTAATCATATGGCAGGAATTACAATTAGGGTGACGCACTCAGAAACTTTCTAGGACCCATCTAGAAACCCCCCCCCCCCCCCTCCCGTCCCCCATCTCTCACCGTTTCCACTTTTGAAATATTTCATGGCCCCCGTTCGAGACAATAGCATAGACCAGACTGTAATACGCAAATAAAGCAAAAAGGCTTTCATTCTAGACCTCAATAAATATTAAGTAGTCCATAAAACAATGACTGATCGCTATAATATCATATAAAAACAAAACAGGAAGTTCATGTTTCGCCTGTGGTAATTTCGCTAAATGCGTCACAGTTTTATTTGGAAGTGACTCAGTCTCTTTGGTTTGGCTTGTACATGTACATTCTCTCGTTCCATTGAAACTTGCTCTTAAAGCCTCTTATAAATGCCAGGTGCTCAGGTAATCTGGTTTCGGGTGCTCATGAACAAAGGCACCACAACATTTCAGTTAGAATCAGTGACGTATATAGAGTAACGCGAACGTGATTTATCGCTATGAAGTTAATAGCAGCCACAGTCTACATACTTTATGTTCTAAACTCCAGAAATAAAACAGGAGGAAGCGAGGATATGAAACTTTATTTCCCACACAAAACCCACCAGGCGATTTTTTACCATTGCATTTAGATAACACAGTTATCGTGTTATTACTCCCTCCCACTACCTTTCTTTGCTTGCACGGTTGTAATTGTTTCAGATGGTTTTTCAAATAAATATATTTATATACAGTGCTTTACAGATCCACGTTTTGAACAGAGCAAGCAGTTACAGCTTCTGCCCCCTGTTAGCAGCTTCTAGCCATTTCAGCAGTTTATTCGCCGTTCGCCAGTGGCTTCCCATCTCGTCAACTTCTTGGCTGTTTCTGTTGAGATCTTCTTCCATTGTCAAGAGTGTTTTCCTTATTCATTAGCTAATTCCCGTTTATGTACGTCCTTCCCACGTATCAGGTTTGTTTAGTCTTCTTCCCACTTCCCAGGTTTAGTATTCTCAATTGTGCAGCATGTTAAATGGGTACATCTACTGTGTCCAAGGGTATTCCGTAGGCAAGCCTAGAGAAGGAGGTGCTTTTTACTTCTCCTTTAATCGGGGATACCCATTACCATTCATAAAATATCGGGACCGTAGCAACATTTCAAGTATAACATAGAAAACTACGAACAACAGAATATCCATACTGTGCGTAGATTATATCAACATAGCGTTAACTAGCATCATTGCCCGCCAGAGAAGTCAGGAGGTATTCAGAGTGTCATCTTCCTCCATCGAGTGTATGACGTCTGATCAGGCCAGTGCGGTGTTAGTTCACCAGTTCTCTTGGGTCAGCCGTAGACCGCTTCAAGTCTGGCAGCTCCCAGCTGGACACCAGTGACTCCCTTCCTGAGCAAGGCATCCCATGTCATGGAAATCAGCAGTTGAAATACGTATGTAGATTATGCTTATGAAGGGTATGGGATCCACCTTTTGTGCAATTTCTTGCGACACTACACTCTCAGCAAGGGACCTATTTAAGCCACGTTCTATGTTATCGGAGAAGGGAAGATAATACCTCTAATTTAATTTGTATATTTGATATTGAACCATGTTTTGTTAAAATATAGCTGTATTGATTTAAAAGTCGACAGGGTCGAATTCATGGCACCGGGTTTTATCCCACATGGCTCGGTCTCTTTCCGCAGCGCGTGAAAGCGTCGCACAAAGCACGAACTCCGTAGCTCTAGCGACGACCCACAGGAGTCTCCGAAAAAAATTAACTCGTGAACCGAAGGACGCGGCTCGGAATCGAACCCACAACCTTCGGAGCCCGAGTCAAACGGCTTGACCACTTCGCCAGTCATGGAGGTTTTGTGGTTAGTGTGCTTACTTACCAGCACTGTGGCCAATAGGTTCAGAACCCAGATTTGTATTTACCCCCTAGATTCACCTCGTAACCTGGGTACCAAGCGACAACCTTACCTCAAAATGCCACGGTTGTTTTATATATATGAAGATGTTAGCTCTCCCAATGGCAAATGGGCCCATTGGGCTTCTAATGAAAAGGCACCTTTAAAAATTTGACAATATGTTAAGAATGTCAATGACCCTTTAGCCCTACAACCAACATTAAAAAATCCCAGTATACATATAAAAGACAAAACAATTACTACATCAATGATAGTTTACGTCTCAGCATTTACCTTTATACAGGTCTATCAATTGATATTCCAATATATGAAAACCCTTGGCATAGACCCAGACACATGAGGAAGAGTTGCAACAGACAGATGTTCCTGGATAAGAGATGTACGAAACGGATTGGTGCTCTATGAGCGTAATCTGATCCAACAAACTGAGGATAGGAGATACAGGCATAAAATGCAGTCATTTATTGTTGGGTCAGCCTCGTCTTACAGATGCGGAAACTGCGACAGGGATTGTCACTTCTCGCATTGGACTATACAGTCACCAGCGGTGCTGTCAGGTGCTTCACCAGAAGCACAACTCTGTAGTTCTTCAGGTACTGAAAGAGGCCTATTACATATTGGGTATATTAAACGGCGCTAGGCCCATATTTTTACTGACCGAATCGGCACTCTTTGGCAGAAGGCCGCGTTACGATGGGTTTTAACGAATTGGTATGGGGACCAGTCGTTCAGAAAGCAATAGCAAACTGCTTGAACGTTAACTTGCCAAGATATTATACAACAGCAGTAAAATGCTGTTGTTGACAGCGATGTCCTGTAAAAAGGATATGCAAAGAAAAAGAAATCGGCACTCGATAGATGATGTAGCTGCCTTTATTTCCAAGAATATATCCTAATACTTAATGTAGACTGGGTCGACCTGTGAGCCCAGGTCAATTAAAAAATTCCACAAACCGCCGGAAAATACTTCGGCTGATTGCGGCGGCCTGTAAAGGACGCATGTTGCAAGAAGTTGGCGCCCATGAAACGAAACAATGATTCATAGCGTAATCAGCCAACATGTGCGTCTAAGAAAAAATATATCCCACAGTTAACATTTGGCAAGACCTGCTATTTGTTGATCTGTCTTTGTGGAATGGTAGAATTAGCCCATAACAATTACTATCATAAGCCTTCATATATACTAGGTCATGAGATTGTAAGGATGGGTAACCCGTTTAATTTATCTCCGCGTTTTCCCTCAAGACATTTTTGGACGCCGGTTTTACAAGTCTTGAGTCAACTCGAGATCAGTACTGCGGTGAAAACAAATTCACAAATAGCAACACAGGGACTAAGTCCAGCAGTACGAAAAGTACGAGTTATTGCAGGAGAGCATCACAAACATATTTATGTAAAACAGTTATTATGATTGACATCTTCAAATGCATAGCATATGTGCCATGTTAACATACACGGTAAATCCCTGTAAGAATTCCTTGTGTGACCCATGTAAAGTAGTTTTCCGACATTCAGAAAAGCTAAAACTATGTGGTCACTTGTGTTTCGGTTGGAAACTTTCATATTAATCTCTTTCTATCAACCAGTCATCAATAAGGTATCGTCTCCACAGCAAAGGATTGACTAAATGGATCCCAAATATGTTTTGTCTCTATCGGGTAGTACACTGACATACTACTATTGTCCATCTCTTGAAGTTATCTTCTTCATTGTATCACTATCTCTTGCGCGCCTGCATTTAACCTTATTATTATTATGTTTAAGAATGCAGTACCTTTTAATGTAACCTGTATATTTTATTTGTTGTTTTTTCTCGCATCAGCTCTTTAAAGTTACTGGCTTCTCTGCGACCTCTAAATTTTAACACCTTTTACTTCCATGAGCTACAACCAATTCTTCTGTATATTTTTGGGTCTCTATTTAATTCTAACGCGTTCCTCCAAAAAATCCATACTTCCAGTGCACCATAATGTAATGCTAAGGACATATGCCAGTTAGCTATTCTCAATATTAAGTTGTTTATCTGACTAATGATTTATTCATTCTGTTGAATATACCTTAGGCCATTTATTTTTTTTTCAAATTTATGTTTCATTGTTCCTGTTATCTGTTACTTACTATAAAGATGTGCCTTGTTCGAGTATTTCTTGGTTAACTCTGCTATTACGTATTTCTGACTTACATTTTGCCTGACGATAAAAGATAATTATCTTAATGTAACCTGCATCGAGACAGGGCTCAGCAAACGCTGTGTATTTGCTGAGAGCATTGCTATAGCTTTCAAAGTGAATCAGCACAACTATCTTTGAACAGTCACAACATCTGATGGAAGATGCCTTGTAGAGATTAAACAATAATTGCTATGGCAAAAAATGTAGCCTTTTGCAAAATGGAAAATAAACTGACCAGATAAAATCGAATATTAAGCAGACAAACAGAGAAACATCTAAGTTGAATTGAGAAACATCTAGGTTGAGTTGAGAAACATCTAAGTTGAGTTGGGTTGAGCTAAGAACTGACATCACTGCACTCAGTACATTCTTATACGCGCTCCGTCCCCTCGTTCAACAGCCAGCGAAGAGTCAACGCTACTAATCGTCCCACCGCTATCTAATTGAAAGTTCTCCCAGTCTTCCTTCTCATTTTTGAGATTCTGCCAGAACCCCTGCCAATCACCCGCAATCAAATCCGTTCCACAAATGGGTTCTCAGTCATGTTTCCCCACATTCTCCACCTAGTCCGACAAGTGCCCGACCACTTCCCCCTTGTCCATAAGTAATCTACCACCAAGAGTTGCAATCCCTACCAGCCTATCAGCCTGTTAATCCCCCCTGCACCCCCGCATGGTCAGGGCAAAAAATCCATACAATTCTCACAGTCCGTGATGAAGACAATGTGTGTTGCAGCATTCTCACCTTCATTCTCATGCTGGAGGTCGTAGCCTCATGTACTAGACTCTCCTTTTTCTAAGAATCGCCTATTAGCCTTCGCAATGAAACCCCAACCACTCCATCTGTTTCTAACCACTGATCCATCGGTATAGATCACTATGGCACCTTGATGTGCGTTACTCTGTATCAGTTGTTACACCTCAAACTCTGTGCGGCCCGCTGCCCATTCTCTGTACTCACATCCTAGTGTTATTTCTTCTTCTTCTTTGCGTTCATCCGGCGTGTTTTTTTTTTCCAGATGTGATTGCGGTGTTTCTAGTTAGGCACCCTTGGATCGAAACCCTCAGGCCAACACATCCGACTTTTAGCATGCTGTTGTGACCAGGTTAGAATTCCTTGCAGACTCTCACTTTTGTGGTGTCCACATGCTGCTGGTCAAGTTGGAACAGCCGAAGACTTCGATCATCCCTCAAGGGAAGGCAGGGACAGTCCATAGCATTTTCCGCCATCCAGGGTGGCTTCCATAATTGCAGGGCCGACACATAGCGCCCTGGTGCTGGGCTCACCGAGGGAATCGTCACGCCGTGCTCATGGCTGCTTTAAATCCTCACTTCAATATATTGGGCATTTCGTTCGCCCCGGGCCATTCCCGCACAAACCAGACCGGTCTGCAGACAGTATCCACTCAGCGAGTTTTCGTTTCGGACATGTGCTTTGTCGTTGAGCCCATCAGAGCTGTTCCAGGCACGACGGACATTCGGAAAACTACCTAGTCAGAGCTGTTCCGAACAAGAGCGGCATTCGGAAACTAGGTAGATTTTCCTAGCACGAGGGAAGACTAGTTAGAGCTTTTCCGGTCACGAAAGACATTTCACTCGGACGTAATTGCGTAGTGCCATTTTTATTTTGCCGCCCGTAGGCTGGCACTTCCGACTTCAGCGGGCATTTTTTAATGAGGTTAGCCTTCCTCGGGTTTCGAGACAAGTTAGACTCTTATTTCGACTTCCACACAGCAAGCTTTTGCTTCGGCATTGCCACGTAATGGATTCGCAAGCCAAGCGTTCCATTTAGTGTCAACGAGACAATTTTTCACCTTTGACTACACTCACTCCATGAGTACGGTTACAGATTTTCATCGGAACGTGCGACCGAGATGTTTTTCCACCTTGAGTACTCGCTCACGAGGTAGGCTACATGTGCTGCCGGCTCAGCACCTTAGATCCGTGCGTTTGTGGGCGAGAAACGGCCAGGCCCTCTCATCCGGGGATCCCTCATATCCCCCAGCTAAGAGCCATCGAACGAGTATCTGCACTAAGCATGTAGCGTGCTCAGCACCTCACCTCAATGTTGATGTAGGTATGTGTCGGCCAGGCTCTCACATCCGATGGTTTATGGCTTTGAGACGTTCAGCCATACCCCTCGGCTGAGAGCCTTAGAGGTTGTGTCCAGACAGATTATTGGCATCGTTCGCCTGATTTAGACTGCTATCCTCAGCAGGGCAGCAGGCTGTATCTCTCTTAGTCTGGTCCCTATTCCAAGAGCTGTCCAATATGTAGTTAATATCCATCGGCATAGCGCTTGGGGTCAGTGGGACACTCAAGCTCCCCCACCACGGCAAGGTGGAGACATATCGGGGGAGATCCTAGTGTTACTATTATATTGTACCAGTTCGTCATGTATGCCAATACTTCAACCCACTCTTTTTCACAATTGATGGTCTCTAGATAGCACACCTGACGTATAGATATTTCTTATGTGCCTATCCAGGACCTGTCCTCGTATTAGTCTATGACCCTTGACCATATCTATGGCTTCATGCAGGTGGGTGATCCCCATCTGCAGTAACTCTCAGGTACCATTTGGTCTGAAGGACCATAAGCATATCCGCCATTGTTGGTAGCGCCAGGATATGCCTCATGCATATAATCGGTGTGTCCTTTGTGCACCCCAGGATCACCCGCATTGCCGCATTCTGTATACTCTCTAACCTTTCAAGCTGGCTCTTCGATACTGTCAGCAGCCCCAAACCATACTCAATGGCAGAAATTATTAACTGCTGAAAGAGCCTGTAAAGCATCCTCTACTCTACCCCGGTTGCTACCATCACCCTCAATGCATTATGTCCCCTACCAGCCTTCACTACGAAAGCCTTCATGTGATCCTTAAAAGACACACCTGTAAACGGCGATACCTAAATACTACTATTTGCTCTCTCTACTAAGAGGACACCCATTAAATATAATACATGGGAGTATTGAGGTAATCAAAACCTTCAAAATTCGGTTATCCAGGGAGTACCACACAACCAATGCCTCGTCATGGGTTTATGACGGCTCCTGCGTCCTTGCATCATTCCGCCACCCTGTTTACTGCCATCTGTAAGTCTTTAGCCAAACTTGTCTTGTCTCTGCCCTGTCTATACACCAGCACGTCATCTGCAAATATCAAGTTTCTACCAACACCCGATGTCTCAATAGCTGCGACATTGCTGTTGTAGACATTAAAAACACTAGGGACAAGGCAGATCCCTGTGGCAACCCTGGTGTAATAATAGTACAGGGGTCAGAAATCGAAGAACCCATGCGCAGTGCAACCTTACGCTCATAGAGGACTGCCGCAATCCCATCTGACAAAGCAAGGGCAGACCTCCATATCCAACAGTGTGTGTATCAACCGATCATACCTGACCTTGCTATACGCATCCTCCAGGTCAAGAGCTACCGCCACTGTCTCTTGTTTATCCTTAATCTCACATAGATATTAAATGCAAAAGTTGCCGCATTGGCCCAGGTGTCCTTCCCAGGCCTGTAACTCCCGAGCTCTACGGGAAGCAGATTACGACTTTCCTAAATGTCGCTGGAGCCTACGTGCTACTATCTTTTCGAGGACTTTGCCAAAGGTGTTTTGCAGGGTTATCATTCGGTATCCATTAAGTCTGGAGTGATCCTTACCTGGCTTTGGAAGTGGGACTAAGTAGCTGAGCAGCCAATTCTGGGGTATTTCCACCTTCTTCATGCTTAGGTGGAAACAAAGAGCCATCTCCTCCAAAACCTTATCTTTCATGTTACTTATATGGGTGTACCTAGCCCCATCCGGGCCTGGCGCTGTGTCTTTAGCCCTCTTCAGTACCCGTCTAATATCCTCCACCTTAACCTCACAGCCCTCCTTCCTAGTGATGGGTGACAAAGCTTCTCTGACCAAATCTCTAACAGCTCTATCCTGCTGATTGAGAAGCATCTAGTGACAGTGGAAATATAGTTTCTGGGGGAAATGCATAGAATACCAAGGTCGAACGTACAAATTAACTAGAAAGTCCTAAATTTACAAACAAAAACCGTAAATTGTTTCGAGAAAGACAGTCAGGATATTTTTGCACTTTATTAGGATAAATAAACAGGAAAATTTACTGACCACAGGCAACAGTGAACTTAAAAGAATAAAGGGGAAGCAAAGAGATAAGTAACTGGATGGCTTGGCCACAAGAACACAGACTTGATCCAGGACTCCGATGATCGTGTGAGATGACGAATCATGATAGCCCACTCTTATCGGCATGACACTTGTTGACTGATGATCTGGGCAGGATAATGACCTTTGCCACAAGTTCGGGTATGTATTTTTTCTCGCAAGTCCACACGAAGAGTCCCAGACCATGCGATGTTGAAATAAGCTGTATGATGTTGATTTATTACAGCCGTCTGCCGAGTGATGCGATAATTAGCATAATCTAGCGTCCTTTCATGAAATATTATACAGTTGAATCACGGTACTCGGCTTGAGGATTCAACTTCATTTCCTTCTTCGTTACTTACACGAGGTCGTTCTTCTGACATCGCACACATACAAAATAAGATTATATTAACTCTTGTCAGAGTGTTAAAGTATCACTTTAGTCAGACCTTTTCACTGTATTATCATTAACTTGCCCATGTCGTGTTGAATTTCACTATCCGGTATTACATACTTACAAAGATTTTTCTGTCAGTTTTCAATCCGAATACATCTTAAGAGATGGGTGGGGGGGGGGGGGGGGGGGGGGGGGGGGGGGGGGGGGAAATGAAATGATCCAAGACAGGAAGTGAGGCGTTCAAGATGCTGCAGATTTAATACCAAAAATTGTGTGTGTGTAGTGTGTGTGTGTGTATGTGTGTGTATGTGTGTGTGCACCCCACCCCCATCCCTCTGTCGGCGCCTGCCCGTCTGCTTGTGTCCGCCAGGAATGGCCTTTAAATCTTGCCTAAGAAGCTATGGTCGGCATTCGCAACTGCGGAACCTTATCGTGAACGAGTCACCCAACAATTGAAGAAACCTGATACGGGGGAGAGACTAGCAGGTTCCAAGCCTAAAACAAGAAGACACCCGATGTCCAAGATGAACAGCGTAGAAGCCACCAAGGCCGCCAAGAAGACGAGAGGAGAGAGAGAGAGAGAGAGAACAAACCTGCGAGCTACAGCGACGCGCCAAAACTTCCACTAACCTCAAATGAAGCGACCACTAGAAAGAGCGACAACAGCCCACCGCAAACAAGATCCAAGACTACTGAAAAGCAGAGTGAGGAGAAAGACACCATTGTTCGAAGAGAAAAAAAAAAAGCGACATGCAGACGATCAGATGGGTGATCAAACTCATCCACGTGCAGCTTACAGACGACCAGATACTGAAGCAGCTAAACGGGACAATCTTCACATCCGAATCCTGAAGGTGGAGCGGCTTCTGAATTACTCCAAGATTCCTATGACTCTAGCGGTGGTGAAAACAGAGGGAAGCGAGATGCAAATCAAAGTGTCGACGAATAAGAAAGTTCAACAGTCGGAACGATTCATTCCGAGAATCACAAAATGCTTCACGGTGCCAGAAGGCCAGCCACAACAGAAAAACGTGCCGCAGCAAGACAGAGATCTGCCGATACTGCGCCGAGCACCATGCCTTCAATGAATGTCCGCTGACCAAACAGGACAAGAACTTCCGAAAGCCCCATGAGAAGAAAAAGTGCGCCAACTGCTTTGACAAACACGGAGCAAAATACCTGGGCTTCCCGTACCTCAAAAGACACAGAGACGTCTTAATGACCGCTATAACTACAAAGACACCACACAAGAAAGGACTGCGGAGGTGCGAGACAGCCACGGGCATCCCACAAGCTGAACAATATCTCAGCTCCAAGACCACATAAATGAGCTGAAG